>WBND01000188.1:719274-743253 GCA_013398595.1 Tychaedon coryphoeus
TTTTATTTTTACATTTAAAAAATGGTCAGATTTGGTGTTTTTGAAAGGAGCAAGTGCTCAGAGCACCTTGTAATGACTGCCCGTGGACTGAAGGGGAGGGAAAAAAGTTGAAATGGAAAACGAATTAGATTTTTAAGCTGTGGAAGGGGGAACATTCCTGCACAGAGAAGCAACTCTGGAGATAAGTTTTAATTTCCTGAGCTCCAGTCCCTGTGTAGGAACATTGAAAGACTTCCTTCCTGATCACCAAGTCAAGCCAGGGGCTGTGTTAGCAGTGTGTGTCTGTCTGTAATTGCGTGCTTGTGCTTGCATTTGCATAACTGCAGCATCAGTACAAGCACCTGTAGGGATGGGAGTCCACTTTTAATGTGTGCTGCCTGTATTGAGGGTCTGCCATGTAACAGACCCATTTAGATTTCTCTAAATAGGATCTCTTTTAATTTCTCTAAATAGGATCTCTTTCCATTTCTCTAAATAGGGTCACTTTTATACTTCATCTCTACTTAAAAAACAAAGCCCCAGCAGAAACGAAAAACTGGAAAAACACCTTCCCCAAGCACTTGTCCTGCATTTTTAAGAGGATCTGAGTTGTGGTGCAGCTTCAGGAATGGCCAAGGCACTGAGGTTGGTGCACTGCAGATTTCCAGTGCACATGTCTCCTGTCTGTGTAGTGTTGCTAGAACTGTTTGTCTTACCGAAACCACAGTGGTCCGTGATTGCTCAGGCAAAACCATGAAGCTCACTTTGAGTGATATCCTAGTTAGCATTTGGGTAACAAACATTAGGAGACCATGATTGCTCAGGCCATGAAGCTCACTTTGAGTGATATCCTAGTTAGCATTTGGGTAGTAAATATTAGACCTTTCCTGGGATGTTTGTTTGTTTACAAAAGGCACGAAGCACTTCCAAAAAAAGTGTAGGCTACCTCAAATTCTGCATTTGCAAAAAAATTTTTACAGCCTCAGACTGTTTCATTTTAGCAATTCTATTTCCTAGTAAAACTGCTTTATTTTGCTGTTTCTGTATTTTTGTGTTTTAAGTGGTTCTCCCATAAGTCTAGGTAGTATGCTGAACTGAGCCACAGTATAACTTGCTTTGTGAAGCACAGATTTACTGGAATTCCAGGCCATTGCCTGGATATCTCCAACTGAAATAAAAATTGTGTACATCCCTCACTGCAGTTTGTGCAACAGCATCTGAATTAATGGTGTCACTGAGCTGTATTACATTTATCAGTTAACCCACTGGAATGTCAGATATGTTGCTTAAGTTACTGTGAGCTTGAAGTATAATAGGTTTTAATTCCTCCTGTCAATAGCTCTTTCTTACAGTTATTTTTGAAAATAACCATTCATAATTAAGACTTTGCCCCAGAGCATTTATTTAGTAATACAGTGAGAGAATTTTTATCGGATTATTTGATTTTAGAAAGCACTGAATTTAAATGTATTGATGGTACACAAGGTCAGAAAACAACTTTCGATTATTCTTAAATCATACAAGCATATTTATTGTAAAAATGAAACTTTATAGACTGTGTAGTTGTTTAACTTTTTCTGTAGAACTACTTTGGAAAAAGGGTAAAAAATCCATAAACTTAAAGAGATTCTGATGGTGCTAGAGTGTTGCCAAGCAAACCATTAAAGATAAGTCAAACTGTAATTCTATAGGAATGCTATGAAATACTTCTGCATATGGACTGTAGTTGTTCCTGAAAGTGCTTGTGTGTAAAGTCAGCTGTGGAAATGGCTGGCTAGCTAGAAGCTATGATTCCTGCAGCTTGACTGTTGTGGGGAGAAGTTGTTTTTTTTTTTTTCTGTGAAAACAGTTGTAAAGTGGAACATCTGAAAAATATGTTCCATGCAAAATGGATCTTCACACACATTTATTTTGACATTTAGGTTTGATTTGCAGGAGAGAGAGAGAGAAGATTCTGAAATAGCCATTCACAGATGGCTTGTGAGGGTTTTACTTTTTTATATGCTTCTCTGTGTTTTGGGTTTGGGGTGGATTTTTCCGCATATGTTTGCGGACTTGTCAATCCCCCTCTTCCCCCAGATCATGTTTAATTTTTTTATGGCTTGATTTATTTTTTTTCCTTTTCCTAAAAGCTGGTGTTAAAAAAAAATAAAAAGCAAAAGGAACCCCTCCCACCTCAACCTCAAAACAACAACAAACCAACCAAAAAACCAAACTCTCAAACCCCTGACCCCAGTCACCACCACCCCAAGGTATAACTTCCTGTGGTAAAAATTCTGTCGTCAGCGAGTGAAAATTTATGAACTTTGTGGAGTTTGCTAATACAGCAGAAAAATTTTCAGGAAGCAGGGAACTCTCCCATCTTTACAGCTTCAGCAGTAAGTATGGAGAATCCAAAGGGCCCTGTACACTCAGCTGGAGGAGTGTGCCCAGATAAACCTGGTGCTTGCCCAGCTGGATGTGTGAAATGCAGATGCTGTGTACCTGGCCACCCTTCCACAGGGCTGGGCTTGACCTCTCCAGCCTTTATTGATGGAATATCCTCTCCAGGTGAGAATCAGGAGGGAATTGTTAGAGCCTGTCTGCTTTCTTTTGAAAGTTTTGAGTGAAAGCTGGTGCTGATAAATTGTGGTTGTGAGCCACGCCTGAGAAGCAGGTCCATCTGTCTGGGAGGAATAGAGACTGGGTGCTGCTATTTTCTTCTTTGTGAAATGCCAATGTGAAATATCCTGGTAGTCCAAATTTAATTACAGAAGGAATATTCAGTTATTCAGTGTATTCAGTTATTTATTGTTAAGGAAACCATAAGCTGAGCTTCCACTGAATGCCATCACTGATAGATCTCCTGTTTGTTTTGTTTCTAATCCCAGAAGAAATTAGCTGTGTACAACAAGATGCAGGAGTCTCTGGAAATGACCCTTCCCAGCAAGCAAGAGGAGGATGAGAAAGACCAGCCTGCTGAGATGGAGTACCTGAACTCTCGCTGTGTCCTGTTCACTTACTTCCAGGGAGACATTGGTTCAGTGGTGGATGAACACTTCTCGAGAGCTTTGAGCCAAGCCAGTAGCTTCAGTTCAGAGACTGCCCTTTCCAAGAGCAAGGCAGGGCTCAATCCTTTGTGGAGAGGTAAGAGGGGCAGGAACTCGCTCTCTGTGGCGTGGCGTACTCGGGCTGCACTGCAGTAACGCACATTGCATTGCAGCTGGAATTCTCCTTCTCTGTGGAAGTGGAAAAATCCCCCTCAAATGTACAAGGACTAAGGAGCTTCTTGGGTTGATCTGAAGTGTTAAAGGGGGAGAGAGCAGCCAAAGGCATGGAAGGAAGGAGCAGGCATCATCTGCTCCTGCCATATTCTGTCTCTGCCAGGGCTGGGTGGGAGGGGGCAGAGCTCATGTAGCTTCACAAACCTCTGCTGCAAGCTTGGAGGCATTTTTTCTTTTTTAGCTCCAAGTGTGAAACTTGGCCTGTGAGGCCAGAGCAAAGCTGCTTGGGATGCTGGCCTTGGATGTGAAGAAAACCTATTCAGCCTTCTCGAGTGACTTTGCCCGGTGATGAGGCAAAGTCCAGGATTTGTCCATGGCAGCTTTCCAGGCAGGGAGGAGCCAGCAGAGGATGGAATAGGCTGGGGGGCAAGCCCTGGCTCCTGTGGCTGCAGCCACGTGGTGTTCTCCATTGCAGCTTGCTTGTGGGAGAGGTGCAGATGATGTTGTGGCTTGCTGGGTGTAAAATGGGCATGACATTACTCTGCATCCAAGCAGGGAGCAGAAACATGGTGGGTTCTATGAGGCATTTACTCACTGTCCTAACACTTACCCCTTATTATGCACATAAATGTCTATGTACAGTATATGGATTGGCCTAGTGAACAGCAGACCTTGCCAGAGACAGTAGGTAGCCCTTACAGACAAGATTTCCAAATTTGAAATTGTGCTAGTAAGATGCTGTTTCCGTTTTGTTGGATGTGCAGTCTGGGTATTTTTGAAGATTCTCACAGCTGCATTGTTCCTGATCACATCCTTATGTGGACTGGAGAGGGGTGCAAACTGAGCATGGTGGGCAGTGCCCTTACACTGAGTTGATGAGAGAGGTGCTGATGAGATCTGAGCAGGAGCAGTGGTGTTCCTATTCAGTGATGTGGAGGTGAGGCTGCTTTGATGAAAGCCACAGATACTGAAGAGAAATGGGATATTTGGAAACAACTGTGAAGAGGAAAATAGCACAGGAGGACTTGCTTTCCAGAAGGATGATGACAAATCCAAGGAAGTTTAAGCAAAGGTCAGCACAAGTGGCTGGGGAGCTGGAGGAATTTATGGCTTGAGCTGGGACCATTAACGTTAATAGGAAATTTTCCGTTGACTCGACTGAGAGCAGGATTGAACCTATGCTTACTAAAAAGGAGACTGGAGCGTTTATAAATGGCCCAGACAGGCTATAAATGTTTTAGCAATGGCATCAAGGCAGTCCCCAGAGACCCCATGCCCACAGCTAGCCCTCTTCAGCCAGCCTGGGGATGTTCTGTGGGTGGAGTCGTGCATCTTCCTTTTGGCTTCAGATGTGTCCTGATGTTTGTCCCCCCTCTGAGGTTCCACAGCCATCCCCAGAGGGCTCTGCAGGGCCCATGAGTGGCCTGGTGTGAAGGTTCTCCAGCCATGCTGCCTCCTGACCCCGTGTGCCCTGTGCCCTCAGTGGGGAATGGAGGTCGGCGTGTCCTGAACATCTTCTGGGAATAAAGTAAGGAGATACGCCCTGTGCCATCCCTGCACCTGCTGAAGGGGCAGGAAAATCCCTGGGGAGGCTGCTGGGAGCTCAGAGAGCTGAGGGCATTTGCTGCTCCAGAGAAGAGAAACTGACAGGAGAAGCTTTATCAGGTCCAAATAGGGTTTCTGAAATATTCCTGCTTGAAAACAATGGGGAAGGATCAACACTGACAGCTTGGTCTTCTGGTTTATGCACAATATCAAAGATGCTCAGTTACAGCACATGAATGTGAGTTTTCATCCCATTACCTAAAGAACTAATTGGCTTGAGGTTCTTCTATAAATAACATTCATGGGTAGTCAGAATTGGTGTCAGTTTCTTACCAGAACGTTAGAAGGAAACGTGCTTTTTGCAACAGCTGTTTTGGGAGGTACGGGTTTCAGTGGAAAGTGTGTGAGCAAGAGCTGGCTCCCAGGCTCACTGCATTTTCTCCTTTATCTGAAAGGAGGGATTAGCAATGTTTTTTACTTATTTTCATCTTTTTTTTTTGCTTGTATTCTTTCTTCCTTTTTTTTTTTTTTGGTTTTTTTTATGTTTTCAAGAGAGATTTTGCTTACGTACAAAAACTAGAACCTGTTGTTCTGAAAAGAGTAAGTTTTCATAATTTGTGTGTTGAAACTACTGATCAGGTTAGGCTAAAATTATTTTGAAAACTGATTTTTTATAAACTACAGTTCCTATGACAGGCTAATGCAAATATTCAATTTTAGGTGTAGCTGCCTGAAATCTTTTGCAGATGCTAATGATACCTTGACACTAATGTTACTTTAATGGTATTTTTATCAACATGTATTTCCTTGCTGAAAGTGTTTGGCTGTTTTTCTATCTTATTTTTCTTTCCTCTTGCCTTAAGTGAGAGCTGATGCTGTGCTGCAGAAAGCTCCATACATTGTCTCTTTTCCAACTTGTGCACTTCTGGCTTGTTTTCAGTGTGTGTTGTGAACATTTGGCTTGGCCACCATGAACATTTGGCTTGGCCACCGTGAACATTTGCATCAGCCACAATTTCGTGGTCCCTGGGATGTTGCCTTGTCCCTACATCCCTGCACTTAGGGTAGGAAACTGTGGTGACTGCAATATCTTTCTTGGCAGGCAGATTTTGTTAAATGCCTCCTAAAAGGCTGTGGAAGCACAGAGATTTTTTATTTATTTATTTATTTATTTATTTTTTCTTTCTCAAAAGCAGTGTGGAAAAGGCTGTTTCCCATGTTCCTTAGAGGCCAGGTATCCCTGAGCACTGGGGGTGTGAAATTTTCCTGCAGGTTTGTATAACCTGGATGGAGCCACACGAGTGACTTTTCCCAGCAGGAGTGGCCACACTCAGTGGTGGCACTGGGGGCTGGCCCATGACAGAGTCAGGCAGAAGTGATGGCTTTGTGAAACCTGCACAGGATTGGAAAATGGAGATGACCAAACGTGTTTTCTGTGGCTGAGACCTCCTGCATGACTGGCAAAGCCAAGCTGTTATGCAATCCGGGATGAATTCATGCTGGCAGATTCAGTGGTTTAAAGTGCTCTCTCCTGTTACTAAAGCTGTCCTGCAGATACTTTGTGGTTTTCTGTGCTTTTTTGAAGTGCAGTGCTTTGGATTTAGGGCTTTTCCATGCAGATAACAGCCAGATAGTTTTCAAAAACTCGATTACAGAGGTTAATTTTCCAGAATACTGGCAGAGCATTGTCAAGTTATGCTCCTCTGTTAAGAAGTGTGGAAAACAACAGACTGGACATGAAGTTTGTCTTTTTTTTCATGTCAGCCCTGCTGCCAACAGCACAAGCCATACACACTCTCCATCTCAGTGTAATCCCTTTTTACAAGGAATGGTTTACAAACAAGGAACAATACCAATTTTGGAGGAGTGCTGAGGTTTCTGTAATATGCTTGAAGCTCTCTCTAGTCTTCAAGCATGAATTACAATAGAAATACGTGGCAAAAACAACCTTTTGAGGAAAACCATGTTGGGATGCAGTTTGTCAGATAAGCTTGCAGCCTCTGAAGCATTTTGGCAGAAAGTTTTGGCTCTAGGTTTGTCCATGGTATGTGTGCAAAATTTGCTTCCAATATCGGAAGTTAATCAGACTCAATAAACTGCCTAAATTGAAGCCAATTGATGTGTGGAAAAATTTCTATGATTTTAATGGATTTTAAAACAGAGACATGAGTGTCCTTGTGCTGCAGTCAGAAAACACTTTCAAGTTTTTTGCTTCCAAAATATTTTTGTATAAGCCAAGTTCAGAGGCGGGAGCGTTTGAAGAATCTGTTCATTCTCAATGGTGTCTTCACCCAAGTCTCATTCCAGCTGCTTATTAAAGCAAAACAAAGGTGATTTAAAAAAAAAAAAAAGTACTTTTACAAAAGTTATGAGGAACAGAGGATTCCTTGCCCCATCAAATATTAAACTTCCCTGGCTTTATTTCTCCATAGGCTATTTTTATGACTGTTCTTTCATCAGAGATGAAGTTCTGTATTTTCATATTTCCATCTTTGACCAAAAAAAAAAAAAAAATCCTGTTGGAGCTGAGACATATTGCATGAAGCAGTACTTTCTAGCATGAGCTGGCAAGAGGACTGTGAGAATGGAGAAGCCAAGACTTTGCTACACATCAAAAACACTAACTGCTCCTACAAAAGAGGAATTTTTAGAATGTGATTTCATAATGTAGAGGTATTGGAATCCATTTAAATATAAGCTGAGCTCTAGCTGTAAGAAGCAGCAAGTCTTTTAGTTCTACAAAAATCTCTTTGAGCTGCATATATGTTTCTGCTTGTATGATCCTGTTGATTAGAGGGCATCATGATATATCCTATAAGGGACTAACATAAGCTGTGTTAAATAGGACCTTTATCCCATCAAAGCATGCAACTAGTTTGAGAAAATCAGGTATTCTTTTAGCCAAATATTTCCTTTTCTGCAGTGTGAGCTGATTCTTCTTCCTCAGGAGCATTTGCAGCCAAAACAGCTGCCTTTCTAAATGATGTGTTCTAGTCTGGGCAGGAGTTAGCATCTCCTCACAATTTCTGCACTGAGATCCTGAGAGGGCTCCGACTCTACAGCCTGAAGAAGAAAAATCTTCTTGGGGGAGGGGATCTTATGTATTTAAAAACCTGATGGGAAGGAATGAAGATGGGGAAGCCAGGCTCCCTTCAGCAATGCTTGCTGACACAACAAGAGGCAAGAGGCAGAGATCAGAAAACAGGAAATTCCATCTGAATACAAGAAAATGTTTTGTTTTTTTGGGTTTTTTAGGTTGGTGGTTGTTTTTGGGGATTATTTTTGAGAGGCTGTAGAGTCTGGAGCTCACTCAAATCTGACTGGTCATGGTGCTGGACAACTGCTCCACTTGAGCAGGGGAATTGTGCTAGACAATCCTTCTACCTCAAATGTCCTGTGATTCTGTATTTACTGAGGAAGCTTGTTACAAACTTCAGAGAGCAGCAAATCACTGTGGGGTTTTTGTCACGAAATGCGTTGTGCAGCATCAGTCACACTTCCCTTCTTTCCTCCCTACCAGAAAGCTCGACGATTTCAAGCCAAAGGAGCAGTTTCCCAACCTCATTTTGGACCAGCTCTTACCAGCATCCCCCTCCTCCACCCTGCTTAAGTGGCGTGCACCCCGATTTCCCCGTGACCGCACCAGGCACCTTCCCAGCGCCAGATCCCAGCAGCTGGCCGGGACACGGCCTCCACCAGCCTGCCCCGCCCGCTCCCTCCGCCGCCTCCGAGCCCTGGCCCTACCCCTTGGCAGCGTCTCAGGTGAGCGCCCCGTACGCGCACATGCACGAGGTGTACGTGCACCGCCACGCCGCCGGCGCGCACCGCGACCCCCGCTACGGCTCGCTGCTGCTGCCCCCGGCCCGCGCCAGGATCCCCCCGTGTGACGGGGCCAAGGCAGAGCCCGCCGCCGTCACCAGCGCTACCTCAGCCTGGGCTGGAGCCTTCCACGGAACCGTGGACATCGTGCCGGGCTTTGGCTTCGATGCAGGTAACGTGCTTTGTTTGGGTTGTTGCTGGTCGTGTTGTTGTTTTTGTCTGGCACTTGTTTGAGCAAGTTGTTTGTGTGTCTTGGTTTGAAGGACAGGTATCTGCCAATAAAGGCAGAAGCTTCTCTTTGAAATGGAGAATGTAAACCCCCTCCCCCCAAATTATTATAGTTTTGAAATTAAGTGGCTCTCAGGCAAAGATATGGGAATTAGGAATAACAGTTCTTTACTAGGAAAATTAAAATAGAAATGCGGTATTATAAAGAACAATCCCAACCCTGACAGAGTCAGAATACAACTTGACACCCCGTCAGTCAGTCAGGGTGTTGGCAGCAGTGCCATTCAATGGTGGCTGCATCCTCCTGCAGGGGCAGATGTGGTTCAGCTGGAGCAGTGCTCCTGTAGAAGGTGCAGTTTTCCTCTGAAGGTCCAGGGATGATGTGGAAAGGTCCAGCTTTTCCTCTGGAATCCAGTGGAAAGAAGGTACCTTGGTGCCCAAAATCTCAGTTTTTATCTGGGTGGAAATGGCTTGGCTCCTCCCCCTGGCTGCAGCACCTCCCAACGGGATGATGTAATTTTATCAGTCATGCACTGACACTGAATGGACCATTAGCAGATGATATCTTACTGGAGGGAGGATGGGTTGTGGAAAAGATAAAGATGATTGCCCCATCTTGTCTTAAAGATGGCCCATTAGCAGATAATGTGTGCCACAGAAACAAGGAATCACTGCCCCACCTGACTTCAGCAGATGGTGATAGAATACACATCTCTGGCCACATCAACCCCACACAGTGTGCTATAAATTGCTCACCACAATCGGATAGGTCAATCAATAAGGCAATTTATCAGCTTGTTGGCAAGGAACAGGCAAGCAGCGCTGGGGACATGGGGAGTCTGTGCTCTGCCAACACATCCGTCCTACCCCTGGTCACTTCCCCTTTTATAGGCAGTTTTTGGTGGTCTGTGACATGCCCACTGTGCTGGGGTACAAGCCCCAGCAAGCCCGAACATGTTGACTAGCACTCAGGCAGCAGTGGCCACAAGCCCCCACCAGGTTTGGACAAGGCTTGAACATGTTTTCAGGTTACACTCTTAGCAGGGACAAGCCTGCTCATGTCCAAACAAGCCCACATTTCCCTTATACATAAGAATGGATACAATTCATGATTATAGTGAAAAATAAGAAAAATACATAAAAACAAACAAAAAAATCAACAATTTACAACAAAGTGGTTTGAACAAATATAATGAAATTAGATTTTCTTGCGTCTCATGTCTATGCTTTACTTTGGATTCAGTATTCTTGTTTATATTGATTATAATGCCATGAATCAGTATGTAACATCTCACAACGTGTAAACTCCCTGCAGCTTGAAGTAGGGTTGGTTGTCAGAGCCATATCCAAATGTATTTCCAGGTGGGAATTCCTCCTGTAATTGCTGTCAGACCACTCTCTCTCTTCTGCTGACAGATCTCTATCTGCCTTGGTCCCATTTGAGCCAGATGAGTTGTGACATGATCTGTCTTTTTTGTTTGTTTGTTTTTGTGTAAATATTGTAGGAAAACATTAATTAGGTTTCCATAAGCATAATTAATTGCTTGTTCAGCTAGTTCATGTGTGCATCCACCAATATACAGCTCCAATAAACCAATAACTTGCAGGACATGAGGACTGCACCTTGAGGTGGAACAGCTCAGCACCTCCTTCCTGTCTAGTATCCAAGTGTCACATGGAGAATAGAGGTGCTGATTGAGCCATGCTTGCCATCAAACTAAACATCTTTCTGTAGGGTCTAAGTAGAGGTGTGTGAACTAAATTAATTTTACTGCAGGGTCTGAAGTCTGAACTGCAGACCATGAATTCCATCTGTGTCTGAGAGCTTTGAGTCTCTTGTCCCAGTATCAGAAGCTGTCTGGCAGCCCTCAGGGTTTGGAGTTCCTTGCAATCAGGTGGCTGACAGTTCCAGTGCATCCATCCTGCTCATAGGCCCCACTGAGGGCTTCTTTTTCAGTTTGATATTTATCTCATCAGCAGCAATCCGTGCAGATTAGCACTTCTTAAGGACAGTATGTTATCTGATTTAAGAAACACTAGGTTTGTATCTTTGTCTGCTTTTTCTTTAAGTATCTATTTGTCTCACTTTCTGACAGCTCTCTCTGACTGGTTCAATGTGTGAGAAACACTTCTTTGCCTTGATTAGTGGGCAGGGGAGCAAAGAATGGGTGTGGGGGGGGAAAGGCTGTTTCTTAAAGATGACATACTATGAACCTAATAGAAATCTGTCTCTTCCTTTTAAAGCAACTGGGAACCCTCCTCTAGTGATCTTTAGTAATCTCCTCTAAATACTACGCCTCTTGCTGTCTTGATGTCAATTAAACTAAAGAAAAAGCTTATCAAGATTCTTAACTGGACAATTTATATATAAATAACATTTTCAGCTAAACCAGCGATACAAGAATAATTATATTTTATGCTTTTGGGTACAGAAGGATAAACTGCCCAGAATGGGATCTTGAGATTTTCCTTTGTGACAAGCTCCATAAGGGGAGTGAGTATCTTCTCTGAAGCATGAGCAGACTAGTGTAAAGGACAAACCTCCCTGGAGCCAGCCCCAGCAGTCCACCTGCAGAACTCTGGTATTGGGCTTAACCTTTTGGGAATGGAACAGAGAGCTGTATAAGCAGTTTTTAGTCAGGAGAAACCGCTGCCTGGCTTAGGTACAAGCCCAGCCTTAACTGTGACTTTTTTTTCTCTTCAAGAGCAAGTACCTCAAAAAGCACTCTGGGTCCTAGAGAGCAAACACAACTTTGACTTGGTGCTGCCTGCTCCTAGAAAAAGGGGTACAGTTGGGTGCTAATTTTGTCAGGATCCTGATTTGGCAGTGCTTTGCATCTTTTGGTTGCTCAGCGTGGGAGGCAGTAAAAAATATCTGAACTGTAAACTTCTGACCCCTGCTTGATTGTGTGGATTTTAGTGTATGAGTTCCTGTGGGGAAAAAGAAAGAAGGGAAATGTGTGATTGGTTTGAAGAAACAGAATCTCAGCAGACCAGTGTCTCACTAGTTTGAGACCATTCAAAAGGGTCACACACTGAAACACAACAGCAAAACCTTGTTAGGCAGCCCCAGTTTTGGAAAGGAGGGTGCAAGCAATGAAGCACAGCAGGTAGTGGAAACCTGTGACATTACAATTATTTGCTCTGTTCCCCTGCACACCCATTTCCAACCACAGGCTTGCTGAGAAGGGCAGGAAGTCTGAGCTCCCTTTTCAGCCTTGCCTGCAGCTTGTGCTCTGGTTACAGGTGCTGGAGGCGTGGAGAGATGAGGGAGCTCAGTTGTGTCAGGGTTTTGTGTGCACATCCAGCAGTGTCATCCCATGGGAGGTGTGGGGGAGTGAGGAGTCTGCTCAGATACCACATGGAGTCACATCCAGCACCTGCTTCATGTGCACTTCAGGGAAAGCAGATCATCCTGGATAAATCTCCACATCACACAGCATTTCCTTCCATTTAACTCCACTGTCAAACAGCTATCTCAACAGAGAGGNAGTGAACTGTCTTTTAGTGACATAAAGTGCTTTCTGCAGAGTTGGGTAAGGCCAGAGTGGCAAGGATTTGTCAGTTCTGAAAGTGTTTGCTCATACATCCAGCAGTGTCATCCCATGGGAGGTGTGGGGGAGTGAGGAGTCTGCTCAGATACCACATGGAGTCACATCCAGCACCTGCTTCATGTGTACTTCAGGGAAAGCAGATCATACTGGATAAATCTCCACATCACACAGCATTTCCTTCCATTTAACTCCACTGTCAAACAGCTATCTCAACAGAGAGGCTGCAAACTCAAGGGCCTGGAAGAGTGAACTGTCTTTTAGTGACATAAAGTGCTTTCTGCAGAGTTGGGTAAGGCCAGAGTGGCAAGGATTTGTCAGTTCTGAAAGTGTTTGCTCATATATCCTGTGGAGCTGCCAATATATCAGATTCTGTGAGCTTCAGGTGATTTATGTCAAAGAAGTTCATTTGGTCTATACCTGGACATTGCCTTTTGGTGTCCTTCACTTACAAACTGGTTCTCCCTCTTCTTACCATGGGTCAGGTTCCTTGTGCTGCTGTCACATGTGGTTACAGGAACATTTGCTGAATTATGAGGGATGGTAGAGTTGGGATCAGGGCAGGCTGGCTGTAATCTTACCCTCCTCCAGCTACATTGTTGCATCTCTGCCATGCCAAGCCAAATAATCCATCTCATGAATGGATGGTGCTGAATCACTTCAGAGGGTAAGAGGAGGTTCCCACCACATGCATGGCAGAATTTGGGAATTTGTTTCAGAACATGTTGTGTGGGGAATCAGCACAGTGCCCTTCACAGAGCTGACACACTATTGATCTGGTTGCACATCTGTTTGAACTTACATGGTCCTGTTTTAGGGGATGAAGAAGGATTTAGCTACCTGATTGCCATTAAATGTGGCTTAATCCTCCCCCTGTAGGCTGCAAATTAACCCTTTTAGAAGCTTCTGTATTGGTATAAGTGGGGTTAAAGAAAATGCTGATCTACATCTAAAGCTATTAAAACTGGCGAGGTTTTTGTCTGGTGGTGTGTAGTGTCTTTCCACAGTGCACAAGCCACAGTGCTTGGTATAAAGGTACATTTCATGTCAAGCATTGATATAAACACCTTGGAATAAGCACAGATTTTGTGGAGTTTAGACCTGCTGGTGTCAAGCAAAGCAAGGTCTGGCTGTCACCAGCTCAGCCTGCAGCTCAGAGCTGCAGCCATAATCCAGTGTCACCACTAAAGCTTCCTGCTTATGCTAAACCACATCCAGCACTGAGGATCAGGGGTTGGGAAGGGGAATTTGTGCCTTGCAGTGCTGCTGGTGGTTGTAGCCATCAGTGCTGTGGGTGGGAGGTGTCCTGCACATCCTTCAGGTGAGCAGTGGGATTTGGCTGTGCTGCTGGCAGCCCACGGGGAGGAGAGCAGAAAATTTGCCTTGCACAGCCTAGGAGGATATCCTGTCCTGCTGTTGGACAGATGTGCTAGAGGAGGCTTCCTGCAGCCCCAGCACACTAAAAGTAAAGCAGGAATTTGGCACAAGTGACGGCTGTAAGTCTATTAAAATTGAGGTGCATGTTCTTTATCCTGTAAAGTTACATACATTGAGGTGAATAACTTCAAATTTAGGTGAACTAATCACCATCCTTTAGTCCTGGTTTGCTGTGGAAAATCCCCTTTGGGAAATGCCCATATGTCAGTGTGATACATTGAATTTGGAGTTTGATCCCTTCTGTACATTTGTCTGCTCATGCACATCCCACAGCTTTGTCACAACTCATTGAATTTGCTTAAGTGTTCCCACAGAACCTGCATAATGTTTGTGTGGAAGTAGGTCTAATGTAGGTGTCCCAGGGAAGGGGAATTTTGCTGGAGTGGCAATGCTAGTCTTGCAGTGCAAGTAGAATTTCTTTCCTAAAAAGAAAACACTGCAGCACTTGCAGCACTTGCACTGCAAGCAGAAGCTCTGGGTGAGTAGCAGCCTTGGATCCTGTGTTAGGACTGCAGATGGCCTTGCCTTGAAGGATACAGGAATATGATGAGGAAAAAAGCATGGAAAATGTTCCCCAATCAGTTCTGTAAATAGGACAACTTTGTTTATTTGGATAATTTTCTCTTGTGGTTTAGAATCCATCCGTAGCTATACCTTAAACCTCCTTGTTGAAATTGTGCCTTGTAAAGACACCTGCCTAGGAAGATTCAGCTCTGTTCAGCTAGTTATTCCCTTTCTACCACTTGCTACTGTCAGGTGGAAGATCTTTTAAACATGTATGTGTGTGTCATTTTTTTTAAGCTGCTGGGAGCCAAATAACCTGTTTCTCTTCTTATGTGCTTCCATGGCCTCTGGTGTCCTTTAATGGTCCTTGTGTACTTAAATAACTTCTTTATGCTCTGAAAGGTTTCTGCTGTCTGATTCTTTTTCTTTTTTTGGGTGGGGGGGTCATCTTTGCTTAAAAAATTGTAAGCAGTAGGGGAAAAATAGAAATAGCCCCAAATTGTCATCACTAACTTTGAGGGAGCTAATAGCAGTTCATTATGACTGTCTGTGTATGAAGCTGCCAAGGAAACAAATAGCTCTTAAGCAACAAGGAGACATCTTCCTTGAATGAAGAGCCTCTGAACATGTTTTTATAGGCATACTCTAGCTGAGGGATATCCCACATTGGAAAATCTGAAGGAACAGGTACAAATGCATGTGAAATGGAGCAGAAAGCAGAAAACAAGGTTTGGTTAATCACACCCATGGGCTCTGCTCTCCCTGACTCTTCACTGCTGGACACACAAGTGTTTGTACCCTGCTTGGGAATCCTCACATGGATAGAGCCATATGCTCTCATTCTTTTTGTGAGTGCTCATTGCTTTGCAGCTCAACTCTGAAATCTTGATCATCATTAAATATTTAACTGTTTGTGATCTTAAAGCAACAAGGTAGTTGTCAGATCTGAATCCTCCATGCCTGTTAGGCTTTTTGAAAACGTGTAGATCTTCTTTCATGTTCACCGTGTGATTTGGTTTGGAAATGGGATCCATGCCTAGCACCTGGATCTGTCACTTTTCACAGGTTAAGCATCAATTGAACACGGAGTCCCAGTGGTTACAACATCATTGAGGTCTGGAGTTGCCCCTGTTTACATTAGTGGTGAAATTAACCCTAAATTCTTAGAAAGTCAGGTGTCTTGGCACACTGCATAGCAGGAATGATGATTTATAGTGGGAAATTTCATGAAATGTGATTTACTTGCCTCAAAACATCAAAGGGCAGGTTTTAATTGAGCACCTTACTACCTCTGAAAATACATGCCTGTATCTCAGTCCTGTACTTTCCCTATAAAGGAGCAAGAATGTATCTTTTTTGGGAAATTTAATCTGCACCTCCCCTTTTATTGTCTGGGTTTGAGGTTTATGCCCTGTTAGGTGTGAATCTAGGGATTGGATCCCTCTGGAGCAGAGAAATCCCAGATTATAATGCAGGTTCCAAGCCTATAATGCTAAAGCCACAACATAGCACCACATTTATTAGATAGTCCTCACTTTTTTTACAAAGGAAAATCTTAGAGGAGGTCATAACAAATGCAAGCTGAAAACCATTAATTTTCCCCTTGTGGAAGCACTAGCCATTCTTGGCTGAAGATCTTGCACTCTGTAGGTGAAATTATTTGGGTTTTTTTTGGCTGCTGCAGGAACATTTTCCCTCTCTCCTCTGCGAGGTGAAATGCCACAGAAACTGTGAAATCCTGAAGTGTCCCAGGCATTTTCTGGAAGAGATGGTGTCTGTGGCTGGACCCTGCCTGGAAATATTGCTCTGCTGTATACTGGATAATTGATGCAGACCTTTATTGGAGGATTTTTTCACTCCATGCCATGCTCCACATTAGCTCAAACTGAGGAAGTGCATGCAGGAATTTTATCACCATTTCTGAAACACTCAAGCCAGAATCAAACTTTCAATATGGTTTTATTTTACCCCTCATAAGTGAAAAAGTATGGAGCAGTAACGCTGTTGCTAACAAGTCCTTTAAACTGTTAAATAACTGTTAAATTGTGTTTTTTTGTTTTTTTTTTCCTATTATTTATTTATTTATTTATTTATTTGATCAAAACTTGCTTACTCTTACTTCATTTGCTTGGGAAGGGGAAAGAAACAAAAAACAACATAGAATTTATGAATTAATATTTATTAATATTAATTATTTTCCTTTTCTCTCCTGAAACGTAGGTCTACAGCATCAGGACAAGAGCAAGGAAACTGCTTGGTTCTGAAGTACAGAGAAATTGAGACCAGCCAGAGCTGGAGTCTGCAGAGCTGGTGATGCAGGGTGATGCAGCAGTGGTTGACTCCTTCTGCGTGGAGCAAAGGACATACATGAAGATGAAGGGCCAACTGTTCTGGTTTTGCTATTGAGCCTTTTATTTGTAAGGCCGTTTATGGGTCCCACAATGTTGGGAGAAAAACCAGAAACCTAACTTTTCTTTCTTTCCTCATCTGAGCCTGCTGCAGCTGGGCAACCTAACTCCTTTCTGCTCCTTTAACAGTGTTTCGTTTTGTTCAGCTTGATATTTTTATGAACAGTCTCAATAGTCAGGAAAAAGACTCTCCCTTGATTACAGTGCGCCTTCTTTCAGGAATACAGTATTTTGTAGCTCTTTGTGCATCTATTTTTGTAGAAATACAGAAAGTTTGGGTAAGGATTGATGGGCTATTTTAGGATGACATATTTTTTTAAAAAAATTGTAAAATTGTTAAGTTCTGTTTAAAGAACTTGCTCTCAGAGAAGCACTGGCAAAAATGTATAAAATGCTATTTTTAGATGTCTGTGATGTGTTTGTGCATTTTGGGTTTTTTGTTTGTTACCTCAAATGTCTATCTTTCCTTTCTTTTTTAAAGAGCTAAACTCCTTTGTTTCCACTTTACTAGATTCTGATGTTTTTGTCATTTTGTTCTAGCTTAAGCAAGTATAATTCACACCTGAAATTTCAGCCAAATATTTTTTCCTGGTGTTAGATTGTAGTAAAAGTGTTTTTGTTTTTCTTGCTTCTGAAGGTGACTTTGTGCTGTGCTGATTGCCAGAAGCTCGCAAACACCTTTAGCATAGAGCAAAGCATAGGTTACAGCAACTGCATTTCCAACCCATCCATTCTTTCAAAATGGACCAAATACTCTTAAACCAGACACAAATATGGGCCTCATCTGTGATCCACTGAAGCTGTTGATCACAGCTCCCTGTGGGTTATGTTGCAGTACAATCTCACAGGCAGGACTTTCAGCGAAGCCATTTCAAGGTGGTAACTCATGACATCAATATTCAGGGAAATGGAAAAAAAATATATTAAAAATCCAGGTTTATAGCAATGCGTGGCTTGTGCAAACAAAAGGTTTTGAACTGGCCTGCTCTGCATGCTGAGCAGCTCAAGGGAAGCACTGCAGTTCCCATCTCCCGTTGACTTCAGGACGCATTTGCGGCGTCGAAAGCAGCCACGTGCTGAGCCTCCCCAGGGCTTGGCAGCCACCAGGAGCAGAGCCTGGCCTTGGAACAGCAGCATGGCCACGTGGAAGCACAGCCCTCTGCTTGGGAAACCCCCCTGGCCTGGGCCTTGGCTCTGGCTTGTGTAAGGAAGGCTGTGGTTGGAGCCAAGGTGAGCGCGACCAAACCCTGGGGAGGGGCTGCGAGGTCACCGCGGGCTGGAGCTGGGTCAGGGTCTGTGCCCAGCCCTTGGGGACTCCTGTGAGTGTCACCATGTGCTTAGATGGGACTGAGGACAGCCCAGGGTCAGGACCTGGTTTGCTGGGTCCTGGCTGTTGCTTGGAGATGTTGCCTTTCTGCTCTGTGCATCCAGGGTCCCTCTGTAGTGTTTCCTAAGGCTCTTACAAAGCGTTACATTTCTGTCACTCTCAGACATCCCTGTTTGCAAGGCACACCAGCTGAGTGGAAAAACCAGGAGACAAACACATGGCTGAGATAAGAAAGAGTTTAATTTTAAGGCACTGAGAGTTGTAAATGTAGTTTAGTCAGGTGGAGACCACATGGATCTGTGTGTGAAAGGGGAGGGAGGTGCTGGGAAGTGCATGCCACTCTGAGGTTCCCTGCACTGCTGCTTCCCACCAGGCTTTTTGAACTTGATCCTGTGAGGTGTTGGGCATTCTTCCTTGTCAAGGCAGAGGGCTTGACATGCTGGCACTGGAGGCATTAAGATTATATCACTATTTGGCAAGACTCTTAAGTCTCTACCTTGCTGATTTGAAGTTTGAGACAGCGTAAAAATGCTGAATGGACTATGCTTAAATATTGCTTTAAAGTAATAAGGTTGTAGTCTCTGTGTTGGGATGATGAAATAAATGTGGTGGGGTTTTTTCCTCATCTTTGTAGTCCATCAGTATTTCTTTCTCTCAATAAATTTCACTCTCATGACAGTTTTCTCTACTATTGCTGCTCTGGTGGAGCTAGCTCCTCAATTTGTCAATAAATTCATAATGCAGTGGGAAAATTGTATGGGAGGGAATGGAGTATCAGCTGCCACGGTTCACTTTCTTATCAGGACAGTACAGTTCAGGAGATATCTCAAGAAAAAGAGTTCTGACTTAGGAATGCTCACAGTATTAGATTTTTGCCTCCCAGTATTTCTAAGCTTTTTTTTTCTTTCTTTTTTCCCCCCCTTGGACTTGGCAAAGGTGGGAATCAAAGAGAGAGTGTGTCCTCATTGAACTTCAGGGATGGAGAGTTTGGGTGGCAGGGGAAGCAGAAGAAAAGGTAGCATTATTTTTGAGGTGTGTTTGACCTCCTGAAATAGTTTAAAGCCTAACAAGAGCAGTCTGCTCACTGCCTTCCCCTTCACAAGCTCATACTATGAGGGACCTCCTCGTTAATTACAAATGTTAAAGCAAAACAGGACAGGAACGAAATAGGCCCACAGTTTGCACTGGAATTTCTGGATTGTATCACTGAGTTGTTGGCTAGTGGGGATGAAGAAGTGGGGGAGCTGTTGCCTCTTCCACCTCCAGGACTACTGTTCTGCACCCAGTTTCTGCTGCTGAACCTGGGACTGAGCTGGCAGAACTTCTGCAAACTGGGTGACAAGTGCCAATAAAAACCTGCTGTTGTCTGTGGCCATTCATGCACTAGTCTGTCGACTTTGAAGGTGAAATAAATTCTCCTTTCCCCCTCAGCCACTAATTGTCACTTGTGCTAACAAGAAAGGAAAAACCTAAGTGCGTAGCAGTAGCCCTGCTTCTGTGTTCTACGATGCGAGGGACGGAAAACACAAAAAAAAAATAACCCTCCCTTCCCCATGACAAACTTTTAAGTTAAATTCAGCAGATTTCCTTCTCTCCCTCTGTCCCATGCACGCACACTTACACACACGCACAGAAGTGCTTATGAGAAGCAGATGCTGCCGTGGCTTTGCTCTTGGAAGAGGAGGGGAGCACTCGCCTGCAGTGGTGGGGAATCGATGGCAGCAAGGAGCAGAAAGGTTGAGACTGCTCGTGTTTCTGCAGATAGGAAAAAAAAAGGCTCTTGAAATCATGTCACAGATAAGTTGTGTGTCGTGATGCATTACTAAAGGAGTTGTCTCATTCTTTTTGTGTGTGGTGTGTTCTGATGCTGTCCCAAGAAAGTGGATGATTCATTTTTGTGAGGGCTTATAAAACATGTTGGACTCTGTCACTGTTTCTGGGAGAACATAGGGAAATTATTGTTTTATTTCAAGACACTCAAAATACTGACCTCCTTAAAGTTGTCCAGGATTTTATTTTATTCCTGTTAATGTTGAGAAATCTGACATCAATTTTTATGTCTTCATTTGAAGACTGGAAGGGCTCAAGTACTCCACCGGTTTTTTCCAATGGCCCATTTCCATCCCAACAAGAAGATGGAATAGTGCAGGTGCTGACTGCCCAGGAGATTGGATTTCTGAAATTTCTGGAGAGCTGAGTAAGCTGCACTTGGCAATAGTAGAATGGACTCTGTTCTGATCCCTTCCCTCACCAGACACACAAGTTCAGGTGGTCCTCAGTGAATGGCAGTTTTGCCTCAATCATCCACACCTGCATCAAAACACTTTTGAGAACAGATCTCTCATCCCAGCATTCAGAGAGGGAGGGAAATCTCACATTTCCCCCAACCTGCCCTCAGGATTGCCTTGCCTCACCCAGCTTTTCTGCTTCCAGTCTGTTATATATGTCTTGCTGTTCCCCTCCCACAATTCTTCATGTGTATGGATATATTTCTCTACAAATATATTTATACACATTCACATGTAGCTAAACCTGGTTCCCTCTGTTCCTCTCTCATGCCTCCAATGCACATCCTTTGGAAATGAAGTGAATGACTTCATCAAATCTCATCTGAGATGGAAAATGTAGGCATTTTATTGCATTCTCTGTTAACTCAGGAGTGAATATTTTCCCTACTTGTTAAAAAAACACAAACACAACAAAAACACATAAAAAACCCCTCTGAAATCACCTGATTTGTATCTGTAAAGATGAAAATGAAATCAGCAGTTATGTAGAGAGGGGCAATATACTGCCTTTCAGCAGACAAGCCTATCTCTGATTATGATTATTTTAATTAATTTCAGGTACAAGCTTTTGCTCCATATCGATGGACCAGCAACATATATATTTCCTTTTAAACAATTTAAAAGTATGTATATTTTTCAGGTGGAATTCTTGGTTTTGGTATGTCAGCCTTTGAGCTTCTAAAGGGTATTTGGATGATATATATTTTTTGTGAGTGGGTTTTGTAAAAAAAAGTTGATGCATGTTGTTTGGAACTAAAATCTCATGTAAAGCAGGAAAGTATTTAAAAATAAATACTGCTTTTACATATTAGCCTTATGGGCACAATCTGAGAGTTGTGGTGCAGGAAGATGCCTCTTTTATAAAGTAAGGTTCTCTAGCCTGAGCTAGTTCAAAATCCAGGAGAGGCTGGAGTGGTCTGGAAAGGTTGAGCTGGTGGAGCTGAGAGCAGAGATGATCTCCAGAGCTGCATGCACATGGTTGGGCAGTCACTGCTCAATATACTAAGTTTAGGCTGTGTTAGCAGGTTTATACCTATGGGGTCAGCTGGTGCCAAGGGGAACTAGATATCCCTGGAAAGCCATGTTTTAACTTCCCTTGGTCTGCTCTCCCAGTTCTTGCTCTGCAGACTCCAGGCCACCACGGTGGCACCTCTGAAAGCTGGGCTGGAGTTCCCTGGGAGATGCACCATTTTTATTTTTTCAGCTCCCAGTAAAGACAGTTTAGGGATGGGGGTCATTAAAACACTCCAATCATTCCATGCACCTGCTCAAAGGCTCCTGCCTCCAATATAACCCAGCTGTGCACTGTGGCTGTTTGCTTACAGAAGCCTGGGTGCTGTTTCCTCCCCTCAGTGTCCCTGGAATCCTTCAGAGGCATTGAGATGTTTGGGACCAGCCTTGGATGCCTGAATTGCAGTCCAGTGGTGGCCTGGAAGCTGCTCCAGCCTTGGTTCTGGTGAGCTGGGGCTCAGGTATTTGGTACCTAAGACAACCAGTGTTCATAGGAGTTTGAGGTTTACAGTAACTGACTGAAGTATCTGCAGAGTTGTGCTGCACTTTCCCTGCTCCCTCTTTGTAGCTGTTGTTTAAAACCATCAGACAAATCAGGGTCCCTCCCTTCCCCCCACCTGTTTTCCCACCTTGCTTCCCTCAAAACTCTATTGGAATATTTGCCCCTCTCATCAAAACTGATGAGGTGGGGTGGGGTGGAGGGGGGGCTTTGTATAAAGAGAAGTGTCACTGTTTATTACTGAATAAATAATTTAATGTGAATTTTATTGCTGTATTTTTTATGTAGCATTTTCAGTTTGGTCTGTATTCCTCAACAATTAGCTAATTCTTTCTTTTTATTCTTATGCAACTGAAGAACTCATAAATCTCTCTGTAAATTTCTGCATCCTGAGCTTCTATTCTTTGCATGAAATTAATTTTTAGAGCCAAGGATTTGTCTTCTGTTGAAAATGTTGTAAAACAAGTGTTCTGAACTGGTTGTGTACTAAAATTAAACAGAGTGAAAGCCTTACATTGAAGGGATTTCAAGGAGAGATCTCATGAAGGCACAGGCTTGCCTTTTCAGACACTGTCAAGTGCTTATGCTACAATGTCCTCTTTTATTCTTAACATCTTTTTAAAAATTGAATTAACACTATTTTATAATCAGACCTGAGACTTCTTAGTGTAAGACTCTTTTTTAAATTTTATTGTTTCCTGGCAGTTTTGGCAGTCATCAGGCAGAGATTTTCCATGCAATTTATTTACCTCAAATTGATTTTTTTTGGCAAAGTTCAGTAATTCCCACTAAGGAGGTAACTGCCCTTGCTAAAATTATTTTACAACTGTTTAATTAAGAAATGTTTGCATGTCTGTGTTCTGGCTCGAGGGCTGAAGGTTTGGTGTTTTGGTCACAGATACATCATTTACTGCTCCAGCAGTGGGGGGAAAAAAGCCTCCAAGCTTTGGCCAAGCACTCAGCTTTGAAAAATTGCCACTTGCACGCAATCAGCAGGGAGCTGTTAAGAATTTAGTTGCAAAATCCTCTGAAGATCCTGACCATATGGGATGTACTCTGTTTCAGAGCACCAGGAGATGAGCAGGGTTTTTCCCATACATCCCACTCCAGGCCCTGCTTCCCGCACCAGACAGAGAGCAGGGCACTGTGCAGAGTCAGTTCTTCTTTCTCAGGCTGGGAGGAAGAAGTGGAGAGAGCTGGCAGTCAAAACTCCAGGAGACGGAGGCCAGGAAAGGAGGAGAGAGGGTTCAAAATTCTTTCTATAGGAGAGAATGGGATTGAGAGCTTTGGGACAGGAGCAGTCTCAATAGTGGAGATGAAGGTGGGATGTGGACTGGAAAATAAGCAAATAATGCCTCGTGATGAATCATCTAGAGCGGGATGTGGCAGCTATCAAAAAATACCAGAATAATGTAGGGACTTAGAAATTTGGAAGGAAAGCATAGGCTAAATATTGCAGAAAATGTTTACCTTTGAAGTAAGGTGTGCACACTGTGTTTCAGTCAGTGAGAAGAGGCATAAAATCCCTTTGCTTTAAGCCACCCAGAGGGAAATGTACTTTAGGAAGCAGGAGTGTGTTAAACTGGGAAATGAGATACCTGAAGTGATTTTTCTTCTCCCTGTAACTTCTGCTCTTTCCAGGGCTGGTCTCCAGCTGCATTGCCCCACACCTGGCTTTCCAGGTGCTCACAGGGGTTATTTCTATGCTCTCAGTGCATCAAGAAATGAAAGCAGGGAGAGTGACACATCACTTTGTGACTGATTTTATCCATGACAATCCACATCCTCCCTTAATGTGAATCACTGGCACTCTGTTGGTTTTAGTGAATTTAACACCTATGGAGAATCCTGTTGGTTACATCCTGATAAATCTTGTTGTGGGCATCATCAGCTGGAAACTGGGTCCCAGATGGGGGCAAGGGGCTGTCCCTTGGAGCCAGGGTCTAACTGGGGGACCTCAGGGCTGCTCAGTCCCACCTGGCTGCAGGGAAAGGTCACAAAAAAGGAGAGGGGTGAGACTGGACTCCTCTGTGCTGGAGGAACACAGAGAGTGGCCGGGTCTGGAGCTGTGGCTGGGTGTCCCCTGGTGGCACAGGTGTCACCAGCCTGTCCTGGATAGTCCAGGCATGGTGCCTTGGTGTCCCTGGTGGCACAGGGGTGTCACCAGCCTGTCCTGGATA
>WBND01000188.1:743639-802042 GCA_013398595.1 Tychaedon coryphoeus
CAGGCATGGTGGCTGGGTGTCCCTGGTGGCACAGGGGTGTCACCAGCCTGTCCTGGACCCTGCAGGCAGGGTGGCTGGGGCTGGCTGTCCCTGCAGGACCTGAGGCTCAGAGGGGTTGTGCTGCCTGCGTGACGTGGGAGGCCGGGTGGGGCCGGGACATCTGGTGAGAATTCCTCACGGCTGAGCTGTGCGTTGGGCTGGGATGCCGAGTAATTTAGCTGATTTCTTTTTTGGGGTTGCTGGGAGGAGGAGGAGGAGGGGGGCTGGATGCCACAGCCTTCCAGTAACTGTCTCTCCTCCAAAATATCACTTTTGCTTTCTTTGAAGACAAGAAAGAAATTATATTAAAAAAAAACAAAACCCAAAAAAACCCCCAAAAAACAAAACAACAAACCAACACCAGGGTCTGCCCCAATGTGTTTGCCTTGACAATAACTGTACATCTGCAACAGTTTATCACTATGGGAAAATGAGTGGGTAATAAAGTTTTGATGTCGGCTGTTGCATGTACAGAGGTATCACAGGCTTTGAAAATGATTTGTTATGTGAATGCCCATAGTAGCACCGAGGTTCAAAGGGAGGTGGTTTGTTTTTCATGCCCATTTAGTTATGAATAACACCAGCTCTAATTTCCTCCTCCCACCAGCAAGCAGAGAGTCCTGCATTGGAAGCCAAATATAGCAACAAAGATTTCTATCCCTGGCCAAAACCAAAAAATCTGTTCCCTTTTAAGAATAGCACTCTATTCTTTTCTGATGGAGATGGATAAAGAGAGAATTCAACTTTAAGGAAGCCAGTTTCTCAGGAGGAAACTCCCTGGTCTCTCTCAAATGGCCAGTGTAAAAGGTATGCACTTATTTTTTGGCATCTGTGTGGAAGCCAATGAGGAGTCTTCTGTAGAACACCATCAGTAAAGCCCTTTTGGGGTGGCAGTCTGGGTAAATCTTCCCTACTTGCTGGAGTGTTTCTCCTGCACTGCCCTTCTGTCTTGTGAGCAGCAGGGTCCGTGCAGAATGGGAATGCCACAAATTGCACAGCTACCCCTGCTCACTCTGCCTCCTTTTCCTTCTGGTTTGTTTTTGTGTGGAAGTTAATCCCTTGGCTCTGAGGGACAGACCCTGCCCCACCTGACAAGGTAACATGCAGCAGCAGCCAGCCCATGATCCCTCCTGCCCCCTTGTTTTTCTAATGGTGGAGGATTTGGGAAGTCATCCCTGTGCTCTTTCCAGTTGTGTCTTCCCGATCGTGTTGTGCCCTCAGCCCTGCCTGGCTGGATGGGCTGGGAGATAAAGGATGTTGTGCAAAGAAAAATCAGAAATGTTTGTGGTACAGTGTTTCCTCAGGTGGTGATCTGACCTTTTCTGGATGGGAGTTAATGCTCCCTGAAGATGAGCGCGCATGTGGGTGTCACTGATTTTTAAGCTAGGATATGCTTTTAGGAGGAGGCACATACCTCCTTTCTGATCATGAACTTGGTTTTTTTAACTTCTCTACACCATTTGAGGAGGGCTATTCAGCCTTTCCTTCGAAGGATTTATTCCCATTCCATCCCACCCCCACCACCCACCCATAAGCAACTGGCATGTGTGACATGTGAGCAGAAAAAGCCTTTTCTCTAATGTAGCAGCTGTCCTTGTTTTAGAAGTGTTGCTTCATTTGTTTGCAGACTGTTTGGCTGGAGGCCTTTGCTGTAAGGTGAATGCTGAAGGATTACAGAGTTAGCTCTTCCTCATTTGGAAAACTGTGACTTTTTTTTTTTTTTTGAGCCTTGGACCCTGAATGCATTTTAAAAACAATGCAGGCAAGTGTCATCCAGTAAATACATTTGCACTGGATCTGTTTTACCAGACATGTTTCTGATGGAGTTTTAAATAAACACAAGGATGTTTGGAAATATCTTGTGTATGTAAATATGTAAAACATGCATAACAAAGTTGACAGCTGTGGGGTGTACTCACTGCTCACGTGAGGAGGCTTTGTTTCATGTTTTTTTCCATCATCCTGTCTTTTTTTTTAAGCATCTGTGTCTGTTCCAAGATAATCTGTGATTCCCAGGGGACAGAGAGGGAGGAGGCTGGATGGGCTGGAGCGACTCTGCCTGAAATTCTGTGAAGAGCCTCCTGGTGGAAGGTGGAACTGCTTCCCACGGAGCACCTGAGAGCAGCAGGCAGGAATTCCTTCTGGTGGAGATGGGGCAGTGCTGGGGCTGGTTGAACTTGGCCCTTCAGGAGGGGCAGGGGGAGAGCAGAGCTGTCCTGGGGCAGAGCAGTGTGACAGCAGCGTTAGTCACCAGCGCACAGAGCTCTGTTTCCTCAGCCGCGGCTGTTGCTTAGGAGAGGGCGACAGTTTTGCAACCTCAATTTAGCCTTTATTTAACCAGGGAGAGTTGAAGCCTACATCCCCATGTCAGGCTTAGGGAGCACTGCAGTGAGAAGGAAAAAATAAGATCACTGAAACTCTTAACAATTTTTTTTTTTTTAAGTGCTCTGCTGCTTTTTAGACATCCTTCCAGAGGGTAACTCATCCTCTATGTGTAGTAACTGTGCCACTTCCAAGTTCTACAGGATATTTGGTGTGACTTAGCCACCTGTTGTTTTTGCTGATTTTTTTCCACCCCTTTCCTTGCTCTTGTTTTTCAGTCCCACTGCTTTAAGGGCAGTGTTCCAAGCTCCTGGCTGTCTGGCAGTGTGGATGTCCAGGCCCATGGGGCAGCAGCTCTATGTCACACTTCTGAGTGCACACTGAATTTCTCCTGTCCATCAGCTGGGACACTTGGATGTGCAAATGTCCAAAGGTGCAGACAAGTGCAAGCTCCTGTTTGCTTGGTGCTTGCAGTCATAAAAAATGGAAGTGCTTGCAGGAACAGCAGCCTGGGTGAAGGACAAAGTGGAAGGACAGGAGCTCAGGACAGCTTCTGGCTCCCCCAGGAAAAGTCTCATTTACTCTGCCCAGGGAAATAGCTTTGTCTTCTTTGCCTTGTTGTCACTGGCATTTCTCTGTGAACATCCTTGAGGAGATCTTTATGAGATCTAGTATTGAACCTCATCATCACCTGAGCTGTGTTGCACTGTCACCTTACCTGTGTCCCCATCACCCTGGGGATGGGCACTGGCAATCTGTAGCAATTTGCAATTCTTTAATGCTGCATTCTCCTAATTTACTGAGTTTACAATTGAACTCTTGTTTACTTGGCTGTTAACCCACACAAAATCTTTCAGTGACTGCATATATTCCACCACCAGTTTCACCTGGAAATGACCAGAAATTGCTACCAGTCTGGATGAGGCAGTAGAGTCTGAAATCACTGTTAAGGCTCAAAAAAGTGTTCCTGCTTTGTGGCTCATGTGTGGCCAGGCTCTCTGTTCTCATCTGTGATGGAGAAATAGTTGCTTTATGCACAAAAGTAGACCCCAAAAGGCCAGAATACCCTTTCTGTTTGTGCCAGATTTGGGTGAGCCAAACAGAGAGGCAGAGACACTCAAGAATGGGACATTGAACTTCTTTCTTTCCTCTTCCATGCAATGCCTGCACATTGTGGTGAGCCCAGCACAAGCCATGGCATTTCATTCTTCACCCCCAGATCCCTGGGCAGGAAGGAATTTCTTTTAGTTGCTTTTAGTGTCTGTGATGCTTTGCAGTGTGTGTTTGTCCTGTCAAATAGGCACTGGAACCAGTTGGACACTGCCTGACCAGCAAAACCTTGATGTTCTTCATAAACAAACTCATCATTCGCAGTGGGAACTTGAAAAACAGTGTTTGTGGTGCAAGGAATTGATAACAGACTGGGAATCATATCAATTTTTTATTTGGATTTGAAACATGGAGAAACAACTGGAATGGGAATTGAATGGGTTCCCCAAGCTTCAGATCTGTGCCTTCAGAAATTCCCTTCTAAGATTTTGAGCTGTATTTCTGTGGCTCTTAACAAAGGTTCTCCCTGGTGGAGGAGAAGATGCAGCTGTCATCCATGACAGATATTGCTGATTATTTTCATGTTGCTGTTTGCTGGTTTACAGAGGTCTGAAAGGACATATAGAGAACCCAGACCAACTGATAAAACCTCCAGCTCTCCTGTGCACAGTTTAATTCACCATTACAAAGACACTTATGCAAATCTTAGACCTGAGATTTTGCGTTTTTTTTATATGAAATCAGTAATCATTGTAATTTCATTTCAGCTGGAATATTATTTTTCCTTTTTTTTTTTTCTTGTCTTTGCTGTTTGATGGGTCAGATTTAAACCATCTGCAGGCAGATGGAAAGGAAAAGTGGAATTATTGTTTTCACCAAAAAAATTTTGCAGCTGTCAGGGTGTGTTTGACACAAGCCTGATGGCTGAAAACAAAGACAGGACACGTTGTCCCGGCTGGATATCAGAGAGCACAAGAATTCTTCATGGCCAACTCTTACTTGGACAACTTGGGGCTAAATGAGGTAAACAAGGTCATTACTTAGCCATACTCAAGGGCTTTTCAGAGAGCATTATTCACTGAGTTATGCACTGCTTTTGCTGGTGTTTGCTGTTGGTTTTGGCAGGGGGGTGGCTCTCCAGCTGATAGCCACAACATGTCACAGTGGCAGGGCTTTGTGACTGTCACACACAGGGCAGGGGCTGCAGCCATCCCTCCCAGGGCCTGCCAGGACACACTGCTTTGTCAGGAGATATTGATTATAACCTGGGGTAATTTATGGCCCCATCATTAACAACCACAGCTGATGAAAAGGGGCTGGAAGCTTTTCAGGAGGGACACCAGGAGCTGTGACTCAAACCTTCCCATCAGGGATGAGACTGTAGCTTCATGTCCAGCACTAGTGGCTCCTTGGGGATACCAACACTACTACTGCTTTTACAGCAGTCCTTCCTCCAGGATTGAGTCTGTCAGAGCTGGATCCACTGCTGGCAGCTCTGGATCCACCACCTGCATCTTGCTGCTGTTGCTTCTGTGGTTAGTCTCTGTAAGAGTGGATGTTCCCTCTGCTTGCACCAAGCTGGGCATCTTCAGGAAATGAGTTTCCCTCAAATCTTCTTACACACACCTGAATTTGCATGAAGGGTGCAATTCTTTGTTGTCAATGTGAAGTTTATGACTGCTAGGCCTTCCTGATATCTGTATTTTTTTCCATTTAGTAGGAGATTTCTGCAGGGGTGGTGTGTGTTGGTTTGTTGTTTGGGGTCTTTCAATATTAACATCAGCATCATGGGCTAAGACAGTTAGCAATAAAAATTCTGTCCTCTCCATCATGAGTTTTGAGTATGCCAATACTATCTAGTCATTGGGAGTTGTGTATTTTTCTGCTCTGAAGTGACAGCCCTGTATCATTTCCATCTCCTGTGGCTGACACTGTCATGTAGGTGTTTATCCACGTTGTATCTTCTTCCCCAAAATAATTTGACTGTGTTTATCTGTAGACAGAATGTTCTTGAACTAAGCTAAACCTAAGAGAATAAGAAATTTGTGAGCTGTGAGCTTGTATCTGTCATTAAGCCATCTGAACCCTTGCAGTGCACAAGAATTGAGTTGCACTCTTGTTATCCTGTTATTCTGTGGTTACTGGATGTATTGTGCAGCAGCACAAGTAGAAAACAATTTTAAAAATGGTTCATCATACACTTGTCCTCCAAAAGAGCTCAGAAGACCCAGCTTTACATCCATCTTTGGATCAAGGTAAAATGGGATTATGCTGCTCCAGTTGTCATATTTTTGCTACTGTGGGAGAAAGGGAAAGGTCTGGTGATGTTTCAGTTGTTTTGGGTTTTTTCCTCCCACCCATTTTGGGGGCCAGGATCCTAATTTCAACAGGAAACCCAAGAACTCAGAGATGTATTGGCAATATTATCACAGGGAGCCTAGGAAGGGCAGAACATAAAGAGTAGTTAACAAATCCAACTCGTGTCACTCTCTTTAATCTGGAATTGCACTCCTGCTGGAAAGAGTCAAAAGATTGAGGTTTAAATGCATCAGAACTCTTTCTCACCAAGGGATGCTGCTGCAGGATATTTGCTTTCTACAGTTCTTTCTTTCAAGGTCTGAGAAAAAAAAAAGGCAAATATTCACTTTTGTTTTTATTCCTTTGCTGCCCAGCGCTATATTTGAAAATTATAAATTTACAAAAAAAAAATGCTCTCAGTGAGGTGAGGCTGGTCTGGTCTCTCAGAGCCATAATAGATCGGAAGATTTTTGCTGTCTGTAGGTTTAAAGGATTAATTCCCTTGGGAAGGTGCAAGTGCCTTACTGTGATCTCTGAGCAGGTGCATCAGTAGAATTCCCTATTCCTCCCTGAAAGGAGCACCACAGCCTCAAGGAAGGAGAGAACCTGAAATAAATCTCAGAAAAAAAAATGGCTTGAGAGAAAACAATTTACTGAGCTCTGAAATGATGTGTGGGACATTTTTAGGAGAGAAAAATGTGAGAACCTCCAAAAGGAAATGGTAGAGAAAGTGTTGTGGGATCCAAATGCAATTTGTGCCTGCTTCAAGCAGTGCTCAGATTTACACAAGTCCTGCAAAGTGCCAGGAGCTGTTCAGGAGTGCAGCTCTGTCAGTGCTGCTCCTCAGCCATGCATGTTTGTTTCCATATTCCTGCCCTAGTCATGGCTCCTAAAAGCTCAAATGAGTACAAGAAAGCAATTTTCAAATTATGTTTTTATTACCTTTTTTTTCCCATCAGCTTATAAATTGATTCACTAAGGGGAAGGTATCTATGAAAACTTCCTAGAAGTTCAGTAAACAATTCCTCCAGTTTATTCTTTCCATCCTGTTAGGAAAATGCTTTAATAATAAATAAAATTAAAAGAGAAAAAAAAAAAAAGGCAAGCAGAATCACCCTTGGTTCTGATTGTTTTGTGCACATCAGAGCCTTGTAACAGGTGTTGCCTTTCTCAGTACACAGCTGAAGATGGGCAGATCCTGATAAGAAGGGTGTGGAGGGAGGAAACAGTGGTTGGGAAACAAAGAGTGATGGATGCTGCTCTGGTTTTGTAGGTGCTGGCTCACTAAATGAGTATTATTCAAGGAGAGTTCAACTCCAGGATAGAAATTAACATTATAGTGTGTGATCAGTGTATTACAATATAAAAGCTTAATTTTTAAATTAAAGGTCAGGCCAATCACATGGAAATATACAGCTGAGCTGGCTGCTGACCAAGTTGGAGAAAGATAAGCAATTTTGTGATATTTCACCTGACTCTTCCTGAAAAAAGATTACAACTCAGTTAAGTTTTCATCTACTTTTCGTCAGTAAAATGGCCTTTGTTTTCTGTAGGGTCTTGTCAGGAGCAGTAAAATCAGCTAAAGTTGCTAAGTAGGTCTTATATTTTCTGTGATTCCATGGCTGAAGTTGGTGATGTTGGCCTTGCAGTAACTCTCCTGCTCATTTAGCAAAACTTTCAAAAATTGCCTGATGCTGTTAAGTAGGAGGAAACTTAGAGGCATAGCACAATGTGTTTCTTGTGTTTTGTTGTACTTAATGTATTTGGTTTCTTGACTGAGGAAATAATGCAGTCTTCTGGGTTAGAGGTTCTCCCCACTCTTTTTTTTTTTTTCAAGTTTTTTTTTTTTTTTTTTTCCCCTCTGGGCAATTTTAGAGAAGATTGCATTTGAATCGAATTCTTTAAGGGGTACAGTCGTCTATTTTGGTGGATGCACAATAATAGGTGTACTTCTTGGAATGAATTAGCACAAAATCTCCTGCTGCCCGAGTCCTTGAGTAAAATTATAGCTCAGCTGAAGGTAAACATCATTTTGGTATCAATTTTGATCTGCTTTCTCAAACTACTCCTATCTAGTTATGAGATGCATGCACATTCTGTCTACCTGTTCAGAAAACACTACAGAAAACTTAAGGCTTTAAGCTAGTTATGAAGATAAATATTTTTTTTTTCCTTTGGACAACATGTGCCAGTTGCTTGATTATGTATTTAGACTATTAATAGAGAGTGCACAGGCAAAAGGAAGTTTAAATGTGCCAGATGGGCAATATTATTAATGAGTTCTCACAGTGCAGTTGTACATTTAGGGCTCTGGTACGAGCAGAGTCTCTCTCTGTGTTAACTGCAGCATGTAAAAGCAGCTCTTTAGGCTGGAAAAATTGCCAGTGAGTGCAGGGGAGAGCAGGGAGGTCCCCCTGCTGTCAGCAGGCAGGTGAGCACAGGCAGGGATGCTGTGGTGAAACAGCACATCCCAGTGCCCTGTGCAACTCCTGGCTGGCAGGCAAGGATGGATAACGTTAATTACCAAGGCAGGAGATGTAAAAAAAAAAAAATGGAGCAGATTGAAATCCTGAGAAGGGATTATTTAGAGTTTCCCTCCGTCAGTTTTTGTGTGCATGGTTATAACTGTAACCATGAGGCACAGCCTGTGCAACAGCTTGGCTGTTACCATTTACAGGCAATTATTAATAACACTGTTAAATTACAAGCTAATTTCCTCTAAGGCAGATTATGCTTGAAGCTTCTGTGATTTAAATGTGAAATGACCCCGTTATTCCATTACTTGATTGATACGAACTGAGAGTAATTAACATACAAAAGTTAAATCTAGTTTAATTAGAAAACCCTTGCTGCCACCTCCCTAATAATTATTGAAGGCAAAAGCATTTCTGCTGGCACCAAACTTAACATGAAAAGTATCTGTACAACCACAGTGAAAGGAAATGGCTTTGGACTGAACATACCTATAGAGGCTTTGTCTTTGTTTTTTTAAGGTTTAGTGATTTAAACTGTAAATCTACCTTTAAAAAGTATGCACAGGCATATTTACCAGCTACTTGGAGGACACCTGTATATGTATTTAGCTTTTGTGGTGCACGATTACAGCAGGCTGCTTTTCTGACCTCAGCTGAGGAATTAAGATTAAACTAATTGTCCTGAGTGACACAAACAAAGTTTCATTCACAGCAGGGTAAATCTCTCCAGCTGTTTATGAACTGGATATGAACAGCTGATCTCATCTAAGGAATTCAAGCTGGGAAACAAGGCAGGGGAAAGCTGTTGAGCAGGAGGTGAAATGGATAATGATGTAACTTACTATGAAACTGGTCATTCAGTAGAGCTGTGTGCTATACCTGTATCTGCTTTTACAGCTCTCTTTGGTTTGCTCTGAGATTTTATTTTTTTAATGTGGTCCTTTTAACGCTGCAGAATAAATCTATGCTGTTATAACCAACTCATTTTTCTGGTAAAGTGCACAGCGTGGTTTCATATGAGGCCTTAAAAATGAAATTTTTACATTGGTCAAAAACTGAGTGTGTGTGCAGGAAGGGGAATGCAACAGGGGAAAGAATGAAAGTTTGGGTTTTGAAGCAAGAAGAAAGCTTGCTGTGAGAGACAGCAACTCTGACATGTTTTCTTTGTTGTTCTTTGAGCTTTTTAATTTTCTTCTTGTAGCTCCATCTGTGTGAAACAAGTAGAAACCATGATTTAACTAGTTGCATGGAAATCTCTGATGTAGCAGTCCATCTCCAGGAGCTTTAGTGGAAATATACAGCCCTACATGTTTGAAAAGAGGAAAAAACACCCTTTGCATGTCTGTCTCCTTTTGAGCCTTGCACTTTGTTCATGTTGGACAGTAGCCTCTTACACCAGGGCAGGGTGTGAAGCTCAGAAAAGACATTTTGTGAGACACTGGGATGGTGCATTGCTCCAGGTTAATGTTTGTTAGGAGATAAGCACAGCTCAGCTGACGTGCCTGGCCTGGGGGATGTGACACAGCACATCCCTGGGGGCAACCAGGCAGGGACAAGTGGCAACTGGCCGAGCTGCAGGATCTGAGTGGAAATGGGGCTTCCCAAGTGGCTTCATGCAAGTTTCCCTTGTAGTTCTTTAGAGTTTTTCTGTTTGCACTTTTAGATTAAAATTGTATGTACTGTGAATATCAACTTCAGAAGCCAGCCTGGTGCAGCTTCCTTTGCAATCAAGGCATTTTTAATACCAAGGTATAGGGAAGGGTTTTACCCTTGTGCCCCACAAATATTTTTTTGTGAATCACTGTCACAGTGCTGCACAGGAGCAGGAAGGAAGCTGCAGAGTGTAGGAGGATGCAATGTTAGTTTTTGAGAGTAATTTCAGTCTGTTCAGTGAAATCATTAATGGAAAAACTCCATTAACTAATTAACTGCCTTCACAAGCTGGACTTCCAGAACCACATAGACTTTGGCCTCACAGCAGAAAGTGGAAAGAATGTTACAGGGTAAGAATGCATCCTGATAAGCTTTGAGATTCTTGCAGAGCTTTCTGAATGCCTGTTGCAATGTTTGAAATAATAGGAAATAGGTGTTGGAGCAGCTTCAAGGATGCATTCTCCAAATGCCTATTTGTGCAGTGGTAGGAAAATAGTGAGTCATTAAAAATTAACACTGTTTTAAACTTCTGTGACTTCTCCCAGGAAATGTCTTCCACTGGTATAATTGCAGATATAAATATAAAAATTTTGGTGACCAAAGGTATACCATGAAAAGTAATGGAGCAATTGAATATCTGTTCTGTGCTAACAACTGATGGGCCAAGGAGACAATCTAAGTGATGGAACTTTTATAGCATATTCTAAATTGTAGCAGGTATTCAAGATGACATTCTCATCTCTCGTATACATCCTCTTTTAATACAAATACTGAAAGCACTGCAAACAACCCCGTACACCTTCAAGAAGCTATTTTTTTTTATTTTCTTTGTGAGGCATTAAAAATGTGTGGGCTTTATCATATCTAGACAAAAGGGAAAAGGAAATTCAGTGGAAAATGGGAGCCTTAAAGAACTGAAGAATATGTTAATAGAAAAATCTTCTTGAAAGGTCAATTTGATTACTCCTTATACATTTTTTCACATGTATTTGAGTATAAACTGTAAGTGTATTTTTCTTCTACAAATTAACAGCTTTTCAGCCCATTATCTAAACTTGGTGCAACTTTACACCTTACATAAGTGATTGGATTTAGGCACAAGTCCTTGGCTGAATCAGGATCTTTGCTCTTAAGTAGGATTAAGCCACAGAACAACCAATCAACCCCCCAACCAAAAAAAGAGGAACCTCTCCCATCAAGAGCTCTGTTTGTAAATGCTAAATTAAAAGGAGTCTTATGGCAATGAGGCTAAAATTACTTGTATGCCACGTGTGTTCATAGATAAGTGGTTCTTGCTAGAACCATCTCACTCTGAAATGACAGACAATACCAGCAGAACCCTTCCTGCAGCTGAGGCTCTCATTGTGCAGCTGTCATTGAGCAGAGCTCCTGGGTACAAATAACCTCAATGCAGGGATTTAAAAATAAAAAATGCCTGTTCAGTCTTGGCTTTCTTTGTACTTCCTAGGCAAGACTCGTCTGTGGAAAAACATTCTGTGCAATCTCAAAACAGAAAACTGAATTGCCAAGTATTGTGGAATAGACTCAGACAAGCACCAAAACCAAGATCTGAAAACATCTGAAAAGCTTTATTTACCTTCACTTAAATGAGTTTTGAATTCGCATACTATTATGCTTGTACACTGGAAATGTAATTTCATTTTAAAATGTCAACAACAGAGTGGTGGAAAAGACAAGATATGAAAGCTACAGAGCAGTAAAAAACCACAGTAGAGGCAAAAAGCCCTTTTCATTACAGAGAAAGCAATTTAGGCCAAATTCAACTGCACTGGAGTGAGGAAAAGATACCCATTAACCTCTGTGCAGCTGGATTAAACCTTGCACTGGGATAAGACTTCTTTACTGGACCATATTCTACATCTCATTCTGTGTGTTAAGCTTTTTTATGCTGCCTTAAATAACATTGGCAGTGCTCAGCATTACTGTATATGTTATACAGTGTATGTGTTTGGGATTTTTCCTTAAGCAGGAGAGTTGTCACTGAGTCTGAGAAATCTTCACCAGTGGTTGGAGGTTAGATAAGTGCATTGTAAACCTGTTCCTTGAATGCTGTGGGATTTGGATCATTTTGTTCAAATTTACACAGAACCACTGACTAAAGCCCTTCAGACTGATCATGAACTTCTGGAAATCAGAATATTCTTCATTCACCATCAGGGACTCACTTTCAGGTTCATGACAGGTTTTGCATGTTTATAGAAACCAGAGGATATAATTGAAAAAACAGAAAAGAAGTGTTGACTGACAAAAGATCTTTAGTTTTGTTTATATATCACGAACGTGACCTAAATAAAATTGCTGTAGCTAAAGGAGGCTAGATTTATTGTAGGGAAAAAAGTACTTTTATAACAAAAATAGGCCTATATCCCATTGCTGAGCAGTCATTAGATTTTATAAGTTCCTTTCTTTTTCCAGGTCCTAATTGGTGGCCTGTTGGGAGCCCTGAGTGCAGAGCTGTCAAAGCAACTCCCTTTTTTACTTTTTTTTTTTGTCACATTCCACTATAATTAGAGAGATGATTATAGTAACAAACACAGTACCAGCTGTTTGAAGCTTAATACTTTTTTAAGTATTACCATGCCTTTATTTTAAAGGTACCAAAACATATGGAAATCATAAAGCATTTCTCTCTCTTTTCTCTGTTAAACTAAAATTTTGTATTCAGATGCTAAGCCTGTGTTTGAAGAAAAGGGAGGGGGAAGAGAGAATATTTCTGAAATACCCTGTAATAACTCCAACTCATCTGCACAATTCATGCAACTCCAACTCCCCTTTCTACTCCATCTCTGTCCTGACATTATTTCTCTGGACACAGGAGAGTGACAATAATACAGAATGAAGTTGGTGCAGCTCTGACAGCTTCATAATGAATTAATGACAATAAAAATAGCAATAAAACTAATAAAACTATTTTGAATGCTCCTTTCCTTGAAAACCTCCTTGAGGCAGCAGATGTGTCCTTTCTAGCTACTGGAACTAATTTCTCCCCCAGGATTCAAATTTTCTATAGTAGAAGTTGTTTTCAGACAGATACTTATTTTTTCTCACTTCTCCTGTATGTTTTAGAGGAAAGCTCATATAAAGAAAAGAAAGGGCCATACACCAGTAAGTAATTTAAGGATATATTAAAAAAAAAAAAAAAAACCACAGCCAAACTTGCCCTGTGCAATATTACTCAGAAATCTGCAGAGCTATTCCAGGGATTAAAGTAACCACAGAGCTTGCATTCTTGGTCATACAGAGCTAGCTTTCTGCCAAAGTACTTTAATACTTTGGCATCTTTTGCTTTCATGTAAGGGGGTATCAGGTCCTACAGCTTTATCCCCTCCACTCTGAGCTCTGCTCAGAGAAATCCCCAGCTTTGCTCTCCGTGTTTATGATGGGAGGGAGGAATGTGTGCTGGGAGGCTCAGGGGATGAGCAGATGCAGGGGGGAGAGCTGCAGTGGTCCTGCAGGGTGGAATCAGGGTCTACCACTGGGACAGTGTGGTGTCTCTGTGTGGAACAGAGGGATGCACTCAGGATTGAGTCCCACTATTCCCATCTCCCACAACAATTCGTTTTCTGCTGTGTACAGAGACCATGGGTGATTTATTCTCCCTAAACACCATCTATGTTCTCATACACACATTCCCCAGCCAGGAAAATGTCACAGCACTTGGAACCAAGTGCCTGGGGTTGTCAGCAGGGGTTTTGTGGTGCAGGTTTGGCTGGACCTTTAGGAAAGCTGCCTTTCCCAGGCAGGCAGCCTGTGCTGTCACCCAGCCTGGGGATGTGCAGCAGCTGCTCCTTGACTCCTGTAGGGTCCCCAAAACAGCTTTGGTTCTGCTTGAACTGGAGACTCAAATCTCATTGATTGATCTGTTTCCATTTCTCTCGAGTATTGGGAAGTCTATTTTCTTTTTAAATATGGACAGAAAATAAGAATAAAAGATGCAGCTGCTCCAGTCAAATGCAGAACTCGGTGCCTGCTGCTTCTCAGAGGTACCTGAATTCACATGGTATCATGAGGGTTGCTCCTGTAAATTGTAATTAAGCCTGATTGTATCAAAAACTGCTTTATAAATATTAGCTAGGAAGATGGAAGCAAAGAGAAATTCAAGATAGAAAGAAAATATTTTGCTTTATTTGGAAGAAAAGAAATTTATCCCATGTTGGTGTCCTCAACAGAGCGTTATAAAGGGATATTGGCTGTGAAAAATGAAGTAGTTTTTTCTTTTCTTTTTTCTCGCTCCTCACCTCCTTATTACTTTAAGTTTTGAAAATTAATCCTTTCCAAGAAGCTGATATTTTTTTTTTAATTTTTTTTTTATGTAGAGTCAGTAGGCAACTGAGCTATTTCACACTTGGGGAGCCAAATTTTGTCTCCTATTGCACATGTTCCAGCAGAAATTTGGGCCTCAGATGTTTCAACAAGAGTACTGCAGGCACAGGGTGTAGAAAATTACACTGGAGCCTGTGTAGCTACTCGAGGAAGATAATACTTTCCAGGATGGGAAATCACTTCACCTTCAGTAATTTGTTTTGCAGAAATAAATCTGTTCAAAAACATCCAACAGATTTAGAGAACAGAAGATGTGGTTTAATTGCTTACTGGAAGGCTGAGGGGAACTTTAAAGCCATCCTCTTCCAAGGCAAACCAAGCCTCTGGCATCAATCAGAGGAGCTTAAATAGTGCTGGAGTTGTTGCTGAGGGTCCCCACTGTCCCAGTGACACTGCCTTGTCCCCAGGATGCATCCTAAGCACCATTTCAGGATGAGAAATCCAACTCTTGCTCCATGGAGACAGAAAGGAAGGGAAGCAGGGAGCTGACTGTGGCCAGAGCTGGGGCAGTACAGCCTCTCCCAATACAGGAGATTTTGAGAGATTATGTATTTATAGGTAATAAATGTATAAATATATTTATATTTATATATATATTAATTTTTGGATTTAACTGTGAGCTAAAGGCCTTTAACTTGTAGTTTGGCCCAAAACAACCTCTTTCATGGTGGTGGTGCAGGGACACCTTTCAGATAAATCCAGCTGTCACTTGGTGCTGAGCAGCTGCTTGTGCACAGCACAAAGCAAGCCAAGACAGGCTCTGGAGATGCTGGGAAGGGCTCTGAGGTAACCCTTATTTTATCTGCAAAAACTGACCCCCACAATTCAGCAATGGATAAATAGATGGACCCTCAGTGTAAAACTTTATCTGGATAATGGTGCCTTTGCCAGCTTGGAGATTTTCTCATTTTTAAATTTTTTTTTTTTTTTCTGAAGCTTTTCTGCTAGGAATAAGATGGTCCCCTACTGGGATGATTAAAACCAGTTGGCTGCCTCTGAAGTGGGCACACCACACAGTGTAGCACAAGACATGAGACGCTCTGAGAAAGCTTTTGCTCATCTATCTGCTCTGCTATTGCACCAATTAAAAAGCAAACAAACAAAAAAGAGCTGCAACTCTCCCTCCCCAGCCGTGTTTACCTAGAGAAAACCATTCTGAACATTGAAACTCTTACCTTTTTTAGACATCTGTCTTAAAGCTGAGCTATGGTCATTTTGGTTTGGCTTCTTTTAATTGTTCTAAAAGATTTTCTTTGCTATTAAATCCTAAAAATCTAAAGGGAAACACTGAGGGAGGATGGATTTTGGTCCAAATGGACTTGAATGGTGACTGTAGCAGACAAGTACAAGATTTGATACTTACTTATTTACTTTAGAAAAATTCCTTGTTTTGAGGTATGCAAATGCAGTACTGCACAAATCCATGAAGGACTGTACTTGGAGTAACATCTACCTATTAAAAATAAGCAGACTGTATATTCTCTCCTTCTAGAGCTGTATTTAATATGAAATGGGATGAAAATCACAGCCAGCTACTCAACACTAGGAATTCAAGGAGGTGAGGTGCCAAAACAGAAGAGGAGGCCACGTGATTTGCGCCAATACTTTAATTAGCTCGTGAGGAACCTTGCAAAATGTGATCTGTCTTAATGAGGGAGATCAGCCAAATGGCTTGTGGCACACCTCACTCTCAGGGTCAACAAATTATTTCCAGTTTGGTGCACAATACAAAAAATATTGATGCTTGCTTGAGCACCCAAATGCAGTTGATGATTTAGATTATCTTATGGAAGATACTCAGAAACTTAATAGTATCCAGGCCATTTTCATAGCAGAAATTGCTAATACCAGTTTGAATTGCTCAGCTTTTCTCTTACTGAAAGACACAGGCTTTCATGTCTGGGTGATGAACCAGAGAGACCAAGTTTAGATCTTAAATATGAGCCTAAAGGATTAAAAAAACCCTCCCTAGGAGTTGATCACAATGTAGTTAGGGCATTGGAAGCCCCACAGACTAGCTTTAGTGGGGCCAGGTCAAAGTGAGTTTTGGCCTGCATTGAACCCTGTGCTATTCAAATATCTGCTCCTGAGATAATAACACAACCTGCAGCTGCACCTGTTTATTGGCTGGTTTGAGAGTAAAACTTGACCTTTTAATTTTGCTTGGAATAGACTCTGGTCAGAATTCAGAGATGTTTTTCTTTTCTCTCTGTCCCTGAAAGCTGTTAAAATACATAATGTTGTGCATAATACAATGTTATGAGCATGCTGGTAAAATTTAGCATGCGGCCACTGTCAGACATCAGAAGAGAGACAGCAGTGTAACTCTTCCATTTCAAAGGTATTTGGAATTTTCTGTGGATTAGCTTTGGTCCCAAAACTCTGTTCAAAAGACCAGTATGGTTCCTTCTCTGTGCTTCATAGCATGACACTGGCTCATAACACAATGTATTTTAACCATGAGAGGAAAGAAAAAGACAGCTTTTGCTAAGCCACAAGCATTTTGTACAGAGATATGTTTTGATTCAGCTTCCTTCATCCACCCCAGACTGTAATTTGCTTTGCTGCAAGCTCTACAGGGCTATGCACAACATGTGTATATTTTTGGACAGTTATTTCAAAACAATCTTTAAAGCTTATAGGAGGCAACTTTGAATTTTAGTGGGGGAGAGAAAAGGAGACAGTGATTTGGAAATAATCACAGTATATGCCCAGTTAATGTTTTTGTTCAGAATATTAGAGATGGCTCTAAAGACCCATATGGACCTGGGCTAAGTCACTTTTTCACAGAATGCTTGACATTAGAAAGGATCCCTGAATGTCACCTTGTTCAACCTTCCTGCTCAAACAGCATCACCTGGCCTTGACTGCTCAGGACTCTGTGCAGACAACTTTTGGATATCTCCAAGGTGAAAGCCTCCACTAGCTCTCTGTGTTTCTCAGATCAGAAGGCAACCAGCCAAGGTTTTTTTCCAATGTTTGGGTTTAGTTTTTTTAATTTTACAATGTGTCCTTCTGTTAGGCACTTAAGCACTTCCTTACTTTTAAGAAATGTGTCAGAGATGCCCATTGTGAGGCACACAGGCCATGTCCAGAAGTGGCATCAGCAGTTCAAGTCTATGTGAAATTGTTAAATATTTTGGCTGCTTGCCTTTTTTTTTTTTTTTAAGTGTCCTTGCTTTCTGAATTAGAGACCTTGCAAATGGGAGCTGAAGAGCTCTGTGTGCATGCTCATGGGTGATAGGCACAAATTAGGAGGAGTGTGGGAAAAAGGGCCCCGAGGAACAGCTGCTGTGCCATGTGCATGACTGGGCTGGGAAGGGGGAAGGCAGGTGGTTTTCTGATCAATAAATGTTGTTCTGGCCAGAGCCATCTTGTGGATGCAGTTATGGATTATGTCCCTTTCACATAATGTGAATTTATGCCTCTATCCCCATAGGAGGCTCGGACTGCAGTGAATTATGCTTGCATAGCTACAGTGTGGTTCAAATTATCTGAGCAGACATGACTTATTTCCAGCTTTAATGAAACAATAGGGACAGATCCAAACCCTGCCAAAATTAATGACAGGAATCCTGTGGGCTCCTTCCCATTTATCCGAGAGCCACCTGAGAGGGCACTTCACCCTCTAGAAAGAATTTTAAATATAATTTTCTATGACTTGTGGGCTTATTTTCCCTCCCAGGCAGCTGCAGTCCAAGCTTGGCTTGTGCTGCAGTTGCCTTGGAAACTCATCTGGGTACCATGAGTAGATGTTCCTCAACCAGGGTCCACCTAAACTGCAGAAATATGATTGGGCAAAGGAGCTGGAGGCACCAAGACCTTGACCAACAACATGGCACCCAAATTTTGAACCCTCTATAAAAGGCAGCTATGTATCTTTGTTAATCAGCCAATGCTGAGAGTGTGGATTGCACTAAGGTTTGTAGTGCAGTGTTAGTTATTGTTGTTTACAGGTGTTCAAACCAAAACTAATTCATATAATACTTCTTTGCTAGCCAGTTCTTTGGCAGTTGCCATGAAGCTTTTACACCAAGGTTGCAAATAGGACTACAGTTTGTTGGATATGTGCTAGGATTCGTGGTAAAATTTTTATTTTATTAATTTTATTTTTGTGTACTTTGATAGCATCAAACACACTCAATCAACCTGAAAAATTCAAGGACATTGCTTATCCTGGCACTTTAAGATCAAAAAACCAAACATATAAGGATTAATTTAGTAAAAGAGTCTCATTAACAAACTTTAATTGAAGAGTTTTCTAATGGTCATTTCTGTTTAGAATGTCTATAAAATCAATTTCGTCTAGAACTTGCCCTTATTATATCACACAATTAGGAGTCACACAAATTTACCAAGTTTCATCACAGAGGGAAATGCAGAGCAGATACATGCCACAATAAACAACCCATTTCCTACAGTTCTGGGGTGTGTCATACCACACTGGTATCCCCAAATTAGCAACAGGACAAGTCATAGTGGGAAAAGCACATAACATTTTAAAATGTAAACTTGAAAACCAGAAAAGAGGAATGTGTGGTGAGACCCCACAGAGTGGATAGCTAAAGCAATCTATACATTAAACCATTTGAGATTATTAGAAAAGTCCCAGAACCCAGTCATTATAAAACATTTTTTATCACTACGGTGATTGAAACAACCTGTTCACCTATCTCATAGAAATCTAGGACTCCTGAAGTGAAAGTTCATATAAGAACTTTGTTTAAAAACTGTTGTTTTATTTATAAACTGATTTTGCCTATAGAGTTATTGGAAACTATTGGAATGCTTTGCCTGGGGAGGAGGTGGAGTCACCATGTCTGAATGTATTTAAAAAAAGACTGGATGTGGCACTTGGTGCCATGGTCTAGTTGAGGTGTTAGGGCATGGGCTGGACTAGATGATCTTAGCGGTCTCTTCCAACCCAGTTATTTTGTGATTCTCTGCCTGCAAAGGCTTATGGGAGGGAGGCACTTCTCACCATAACTTAGAGGGTTTTTTCTGTCTCTTGTTCTTGCTCCTCCAGGGCTGAAGTGTTTCAGTCCCAGTGGTGGGGTCTTGGTTTTCCACATTTTATTTTGAGATAAACAGGGAAGCCTTGTCTGGAAAAGGTCCCCCAAACCTCATAGGGAAAACAAAATTCCTAGCAGATTCTGGGAGATGGTAAAGCATAAGTTTCTTACAAATTTCATTCAAGGTGCACAAATGGTTTTGAGTTAAATTATTCCTGGTTTTTAAAGTAGTTGTAACTTTTAAACACTGAGCCTGTGATTAATAATTCTCACCTAACAGCTCCTCAGACATGAAAGCTGCAGCTCCAGTGAGAAACCTCATCTCATTTGACCTGTGCTGTTTTCTGCCACCCTGCTTGCAATGGGTCCTTGCAGATAGGGAGCAGATTGCAATTTTAATAAAAAAGGAAAGGGTAGTTGCATTATTACTTTTGGGAGGTGGTTCAGATGCTACCATTGGATGTGAATTATTTGAGAATGTAATTAGGAAATAAATCACTTCAGCTTTTTTTTTTTATTGTAAACATACATCACTGTAATGTGGCTCTGTTATGGAATACATACCTGATACTCTGGAAATATGGAATGGTCCCATTTGTTTTAAGAAGAGAAGGCAGGCAACTTTTCTTCAGGATCACAAAAATATGCAGAAAGCATGCTTTGCATTAAATTCTAGTCAGTGGATCTAGCCCATGGATGTGTGGCTGAGGGTGTAGCTGTTGGATGTGTTGCCTGTGGAGATGGCAGCAATTCTGGGAGGCTGATTAATGAAGACAGGCACCTTGAGAAGTAAAACCATCCCTTTCCCTCACAGTCTGGTAGATTTTTTTAAAAGGCAACTGGCCTGTGAGCAGTGCTTTGTGCTGTCTGTATGGGCCTTTAGAAATAAATACCTGTCCTTGTTGTGTCCCAGAGAACACGAGTATCTGAAAATGTTACTGGTGCATTATTTGCTCTCCATAATCTGGTTTTATGTTTCAAAAACCCTTCCAGTGCAAAGGAAATCACTTCCCAAGTCAGAAATCAATGGCTTTTTTGCATAAATGCCTAATTATCTGACATCCTGAGTCCTTTTGTGAGTTAGAAGTTTAAACTATTATTTGCCTGACCCAAGACACAGACTACTTGAATCAGAGTGTTTGTGGAAGATTTATTTGACCTCATGTTTCCTCTTTTGCTGTTGGCCACCTTTGATTTTCTGCTTTTTGCTTATTTCAGTGCTGGGTACCAATGTAGCAATTATTTTGGGCAGTGGGTCCTTTTGGGCAGTTCTACCTTATGCCAGCACAGCTCGTGGTGACCCTCTCCTAGAAAGTGGTCATTTGTCAAAACAAAAGCATTTAGCAGAGATAAGTTTCAGACCTTGTTGGGGGTACATGTGTTGTATAGTGTTTTTTGACTAAAACACTCTATTTGTTTGCCCAAAATGCATATCCAGAATTTCTTCTTTCCTTCTGCCCTTTGTTAACCTGTCTCTAATTGAAACACTAGTCACAATTCAGCAAAAATGGGCCTTGTTTGCACCAAACAAATATTTAATTTGGGGCCAGACTAATTATTTTCAGTATTTCCTTTTTATGGAAAAATGGATTTCTTTCAGTCTGAACCCACACTAATGGCCAGTGCTAAAATGGTTGAGCTGACCTGCATGCCAGCTTCTGGGTGCTTTTCCCTGAAAGCCATTTGTCTGGTGCCATGGTGATTTATGAGGCAGCAGCCTGGCTGGGATCCTGCAGAACCCAACCAGTGATGCCCTCCACATGCAGCTTCTGCCATGAAAATTGATGGCTCCAAAAGATTTGGGAAAGAAAACTCAAAAGAGGTGCTCCTGCCCACCCTGGAGCACAGGTGAACTCAAGGATGAGCATGGTGCTGGAAAGGTGTTGGTGCAGGCTGTCCTACAAAAACTGCTCTAGCATCTTGCCTGCTGGAGAAGGCTGTGTTGAGTTGTGAGTATATAAGCAACTGCACAGGCACCTTAAAATGGTGTTTGGTTTTAGCAGGAGTGGTTTATTTTTACATCAGTCAGTCCCTCCCCTGTTCTATCTGTGTGCCTCCTAATTAACCTGGCTTTTATGGGAAAAAAACCCCAAAAAACTATTGCATAGTTGATTCTTGTTAATTAATTTTGGATATGATTTTCATATTGATTTTGTCAGGTGACAGTTAAGTGTAGGCTTGGAACCCTTCATTTTTGTTATTATTTTCTTAGCAACTGAATTTTTTAAAGCAGTCCATTGGGAATGGGATATTCATCTTTCAAATTTACAAACAAAAACTCTTGGTACCCCAAGGAAGTTCTTTCCTGGAATATGTGGTTAATGTGCATTCTTTTCTTCCCAAAGCCTGTGCTATAGGGTGAGAGAAAAACCTGTGTTAAGACTACATATTATTTTATTATTTCATGTTATACAGTATATATACATGCACCTTACTGCATATAGATGGACAGCTTTGTCAGGCAAGTCTGACTTTCTTTAGTGGTTCCTTTGTGCTCTTAAATCTCAGAAAGGGAGTATGCAACAAGTTAAACACTGGAACCTTAGGTTCCTGCTGCCACCTGTAATGGACTTAAAACTCCTCAGAACAACTACTTGGTATTTAACAAAAAATTGTAATTTAGCCTGACTACAGCAAAGCACCTGTAGTTAAAAATCCTGTTCTGTGCAGAGTCTTGTCTTTATTATGGAAGCATCTGAGTGCTCTCCCCAGCTACAAATGAACCAGATGACCTCTGTTATTCAATTTAAAGTCAATGCAGTTGATAAAGTTCTGTTATCATCTCTTTCCTGTGGTAAGTTGCTGCGGTATTTACTTACCTGATTGCTTGATTTTAAAGATCTGACTTTGTACAGACCCATCAAAGTGTCAGTGCCTTAGGGTTGTTGTCAGCAGGGATTCAGCTGCCACTGAATTGCATGGAATTTTGTCCTGAACCTGGCAAAGATGAAGGACAGCTATTCAAGTGCTGTCAGTGCCAAATGGAGTTTTGATAGCAAATGAGAACACAGTGAAAACCTTAAGTGCATTGATGGACCCTAAAGGCTGTCACAGAAGGGAAGGCTTAAACTTCAGGATTCTTGGAGAAGCAACTGGAGTCCATCTCTCTTTGTTTTAAGGTTACTTAATTCTCATTCTGTTAAATTCCACATCTGTAATCTTGTGTGGAGAGACAAGAACTGGTGTAGTTGGAGTTAGATCATTGCTGGTGAGGAGCTGATGGACTCTCTGACCTACCAGGGTCTCTTACAGGCACTGCTGTCTGTCAGACAGGAATGCAGGTCCTGAACTTGTGGTCAGTCCTTCAGGATCTCTTGGTGCACACCCTCAAATACAGCTCTGCAGAAACTGCTTCCCAGAAAGGACATTTTCTTTCTCTTGAAAACATAACTCTTTTTGCTTGGGTTTGATTCTAGCCAGTTGTTTCTGTTCAGTGGGATGATCTCAACCTGGCACCTGTGGGTAATGGGGATTAAACTCTGAGCCAAGTTACAGCAGAATTCCAGTAACATCCTTGAATCAGTGTTCTTCTCCAAATTCCCTGAAACAGAGCAGTAAAGTAATTAAGGAAACCCAGAAAAGCTTGAGATCTCATTCCATGACTCTTGTGAACCTGAACCAGAATAAACTGGACACTCAAGGATCTCCTCCTCCTGCTGAAGGAGCAGCATTGTGCAATGCTCAGCCATCCTCTGTGTTCTGTAGGGACACCAGAGCAGCCCTTAACTACTCTGTTGGCTGCCCAACTTGTAGTATAAATCTGGATTTCAACCCTGCTACTGCAGGGATTAACCCAGCCCTAGAAGCCAGTCTTTGCCAGCTTTGTTCTTGCTGACTCTTATTTTGTGATGTATGGGAACTACTCAGGATGAGGAAATTCCAAAGGAACAGACCTAGCTGTGTATTCACAGTAATTTGTGTAGGAGATTTGGCTTTAGGCATTCCCTGTATCCTGGAAATGTGTAGAAAATATTAGCTTTCCTTTAAATGAAAAGCATGTTTATCAATTACTGCAGTTTAAAGCAAGTCATTAACTTTCCCTGGGATCACAGAGGACCAGCTGCTTGTTTTAGACTGATTTGCTGGGATTCTGGAAACTGTAGCTGCAGAGCAGGAAGCAAAAGGCAGGAGGTGGTTCTACCTTTACTGGGTTAGCTCCTGGTTGCTGGTTTTTATCTTGATATCCTTGAGTGACATTGCTTGTTATTCAGGGATGTGTAAAATAGTAATAAAATACAATAAAATATTCATATTTCAATGATAATCCTTCCCTTGTAAGTGGTGAGATTTCTGGACTGAAGCATCTGGCATAACTCTTGTTATATAGGGTTTAATAGAGCCACGTTTTTTTCTTCTTTTTAGATTTTGTTTTACTAGCAGCCAGTCCTTGGTATGTTCATCAAAGAATTATTTCCCTTTTCTTCCCTGGTTCACTGTCACCTCACAGGCAGAAAGATGGTTCAGGAAACTGATAGTGCCATCTTAAATTAGCAGTCTTTCCTTAGCCTGTAAGTAGAGACCACACTGGTACTGGTGACAAAAAGCTGCTTTGTCTAGATCTAAAGTTTGCCGCTTTTTGGCAAACCAGACTGAAAGAACTGCAGAATTTTTCTGTGTATCAGCTCCACTGCATAAGTGAAAAAGACTTTTCAATGATTCTTTTTTTTTTTTTTTTCCCAATGAGTTAGGATAACAAAGTTAAATACTTTTGAGGGAATATTTATTAATATTGGAAAGAGTGTCTGGGAGTCCTCAGGATAATATCCACTTGCCTTTTGGTCACAGGTTCTTCCTTAGCTGCATTGAAATAGTATTCATCAAAAAGGGTAATTCTGAATTAGAGGCTAGTTAAGCTCACTACACCAATTCAAGAGTAGAATGGGTTTTTCTGGAAACCATTCATATTATTCCAGGCCAAAAATCTAACAAATTAATATAGGATTTACAAGGTCACATGAAATTTAGGGTTTTCAGGGAAGAAAGGCTTACTTTATGGTATTATAAAGTAAAGAATTTACTGTCACTTTAATATTCTGTAAAAGTAACCTCAAGATTTATAGCAGACTGAAAGTTAAATATTTCCTTTGTTTATAATATATATATATAAATATCTATATACAAAGGAAATGGAGAAATTGATGTTTGGAGTTTTTTAATCAATGAATGTATGTTTAAAGATTCGTGTGGGATGGTTATACGTTGTGTGCATATGTATTTTGATACATATGCTAAAAAGATATTATCCCCAAAAGCATTTCTTTAATCATGTTGATATACTACCAACTGGTTTTCTGACTTCAGGATTAGTTTTGATTGCTGAGAGTTATAGAAGCCAGAAATTGTGGGCAGCTAAAAATAATATGAGGAATTCATAGCTCTATAATGCCCCCAAATTACAAGTACAGGAAGCTGAGAGTGAGACCAATAGTGTAATATGTAGTATTGCTGTATACAAAGACCTTAATCTGATTTGCCATAATTTGATATATTGGTTCTTGACAAATGGGAACCCTGAAGTTTTTATTCACCCAAACTTTACACACACATTTCTTTAATTGTCTTTCAACAAATTTCACCTCTAGAATATTTTAAGACAAATTTAAACAGTCATATATTTGAGTTGCTCTCAGTTCAGAAGAATTATTGCGCTATATTCAGTCAATTTAAGCATTTTAGGAGATTTGGGTTAGGCACCCTCACAGTGTTTGAGAATTTTTACTTTTTTCTTCAAGCAGTGGGCCAACATCCTGCAGTGATGGTCTTGGATGAGTTTTTCAGTAGACAAGAGTTGCCCTGAGGGCAGGAGCTCCTTTAGAGCAGCCCTTACCTTCTTGCCAGACCTGGACACCAGCAGTGAAATTCCCCAGTAGTGCAGTGCAGTGAATGGGTGCTGTGAATTTGAATGGCTCAAGGAATAGAGATTATTGATTTGGTTTTGGGTTTGCCCATACAATGGAATACATATTTTTCAGACCCCAGCAATTATTCCCTCATCCTTAATCTACTGGGATTTACTCTTCATTTGTCCTTTATGCTTATTTCCTCTTCAATCATCTACTTTAAAAAGTGCTGGAGGTTCAGTGACACATTTTTTGTTAGAAATTATCCAAACCAGAAGACAAATGAGAAAATAAGAATGTGGAGTGGCTTCTTTTGTGCTTATGAGGATTTGGGACTCACATACATAGATACTTGACCGACTCAGGATAGGTCATTTCATGTTACCAGATGTGTTAAAATAACAATCTCGAAGATGTTTATTTAACAATCAAAGTTAGCTCATTATTTTGGGTTTACTTTAGTAAGTCTTTAAGTAGTCTTTACTTCTAGTAGGTCTTTAAGCAAGCCAGGCTGCTTATTTTGACTAAAGTATCCAACTTTCACCTCTCCTTGTGAGAGAATGGAGGGTAATCATGCTGCAGCAATGCCAAGCAAGGTCACAATATGCTTTCAGAGGGACTTTGTTATTTAGAATATTTGGGAGTAGGGTCTGAGCCAATGTTTAGTTTTGCTTTTAAAGTGCCTGTCCTCAAACACCAGATACTTATACAGATGATTATAAATACAGGAAAAATATAAATAGTGGCAAAGCCTTTCAGATTACGCCAGATTCTCAAACATCAGTAACAGGCAAGAAGACAAATATCTTCCAGCAGTTTTATGATTTACCTTGTTCTCTCACAATTTTCCTCTTACCAAGAGTTTTAGCAGGTAGAGTGGTTTTGCAGGATTCCCTCAGGGTTAATTGATTTTGGTGAGGAGCTGAGATGGTTGAGAAGGAGATGAGTGACCCTGGATGGAAACATCAGCCCTCCCCTTGTCCTCTCTGCAGCAGGGACCCCAATGACATTGGTAATCCTGCCTGTTTGGGCTGTAGCAATAACTCCAAGATAATTTCATAGGTTGCTGAGTTTCAAACCACAGTAAAATTATTGAATCACATGTTCAGAGTATGACTTGGTCCCCTGGAATTCCTTCCTGTGTCAACCTGCCTTCCTGCCTCTTCAGGAGATAAGAGGGTCCTCCATATGTGACTGGAAACATCTGTACTGGGAGGTTTAGCTCTAGCTCTTGTGACAGGGAAGAGCCCAGGTAACACAACCAGAAAATGCAACAGCTTCAGTGTGAGGCACCAGCACCAGCCTGAGCTACCTGATTCAATCCATGTGAAATATGTCCTTCAGCACTGACTTTTCCTCCTGGTTTCCATGCAGAAGGATTATCTGTCTTCTTACTTTTAACTGCAACTCTTCTGAAGAGGGGGGAGCATGAACAAAAAAGCCCAGTAACGTCGACCACTATATTCTTTTACTTAATTAAAAAGATACGCCATGTTCTTGAGACAAACTCTAGAGATCACACTGATGATAAGAAAATTCTGGCAATGGTTGTTTTCTTAATTCTGAGGGTGCAGCAAAAGGCTAACTTGTTGTGTCTTTCCCTTAATGAAATAGTCAAAAATTATGTTGGGCTCTACTGAAGTCAATGGGATTGCTCACAATGGAGTAGACAAACTCCACTGACATCAGAGCAGTTGGGTTTTGCCCAAACTGCAACTCAAGGGATTTCTCACAGTGAACCTGAAGATAAAAATAAGCATCTCTCTAGTGTGTCTTATGCTTCAAGCAAACCTCTTTGAGGTGGTTAAGCTGTGATTGGGCTGTGTAAGCCATCTCAATTGTAGAAGCACTGAAATTAAAAAAAATATCACAATGGCTTCCTCAGCAGTGGACTTGCCATGAATCAGTTCATATGTTGTCTATTCAGTAGTAAAACACAGCAAAAACACACTTTGATTGTCAGCTAAATGAAATTGTGCTTTAAAGTCTTTTCTTTCTGGGTCTCTTGTCCTTTCTGAACCGGGAAAGTCATGAAGGGTTTTTATAATTTTGGGTGGCAATGTGTGCATAGTACAAGTTTTCTCATGCAATTACCACTAAGTGTCTTGCAGTCTTAGTATTTTATGTCCCTTGTGACAATGAAAATGTGTTTATAAAGGTCAGAGCTTTTAGGATATAGGTCATTGGATTGTTTGTCTGACAAAGTTGAGAAACTTTGTTAAAATTAGCAGTTTTCTGGTGAGTGTCCTTGGTCATGGAAGACAAGAGTTAGACATACAGAATATGGATTGACACACAGAATTCAGGTAGAAATCTTATGAAAAAGAAATCTTTTAAATTTTTTTTTTTCTAACTATCTAAAATATTCAAACTTGGGACAAGTTTAGTTTGCATTTAGTTTTTGCCAACACTTCTCCAAATGACAAACTAGGCATCTTAACTTGTGAAGTCTGCAGGAAAGCCAAGGCTCTGCAACCTCTTCACCTGCTACTTCAGCCTCACCAAACCATCACCTATAGCAACGTGGCATGTTCATGCCTGCAGAGTTGGCAGGGAAGTTGTCTATATTTACAGTACTGTAATACTGACTTAAAGATAAGAATCTTCACTGATTTTTTTTTTTTTNTTTTTTTTTTTTTTTTTTTTTGTAGTTGTTCATTCTGTGCATGAATGTGTGTGACTGTTTCTTGAGTTGGAGGAAGGAGATCAAAATGAGAAAGGCAAAGGTGTTTTTAACTGCAGCAGGAAGATTATTTGGAGGAGGGGAAAAACTCCTCATTCTCCTGGGACAGGGATAGAAAGATTTTCTTTGCCAGCCAGTGAGACTATTTGTCTGTTGTGACCCAGTACCTCCTTGGAGTCGTGCACCTTGCTCTGTTTCCATGAGGCCCAAGTAAAAAAAGGAAAACTAATTGCACAGTTAAATTTCCCTACACCTGACACGCTATTCCTATATTGTGTGAAATGAAAATTCTTTGACTGGGACAAGGCATGAGTTCAGCATTCAGTAGAAGGTACCTGCCAAATCTGAAGTGTTAGAAAAAGAGAGAGAAGAGAGGGAGATGATTTATTCCATCTCAATAAAGAATTTAACCATATGTAACAGCTGGGACTACCTATGATTTTTTACACGTGGATGTCTTCAGACATGGCCAGAAATAATAATGCACTTTGGGCATTCAGTGAGTATGAAAAGTTTTTGCACAAAAACAGTAAAGAGGGAGGGGAAACCACAAGTCTTTTTAAGTGAGGTTTTGCATGAACATACTGTCCCAAATATTTACTGCATGGCAGAAGTGATAAACTAATGCTAGGGGACAGCCACTATGAGCATCACAATAACCTGTGACAGGTGCCAAATGAAATCTCTAAATCAGCCACTGCTTTCAGATGTTTCATATTCCTAAATGGAATATTCACTCTTCTACTCTTATCTCCTGCTCCATCCTCTTCTACCTGCCAACAGCTGTGAAGGCTGGGGAGCTGCCTAGAAGGCTCTTTGCAGTCTAAATTAAAAAGGCATGTTAATTTGGGAAGACTTCTTTAAAACTCTGGGAGGTGGTGGGTATTCCATAATTCTGTCTCATTCATTTTCTTCTTGCAAAGAGACCCTCTTTCAAAACTTCTATATAGTGGGGCACAGCTGATGGTCCAATGTTGATATATATTTTCTTTTCTCCTGTTTCCCAGGTTAATTCCCTAATCCCTTTCTGACCAGATGCTGGCAATCTGGGATTGGGATTTGCACTAATTTATTTTCTTTATTTTTTCCGGCACATGGTTCTATAAGGAGTACTCAAACAGAGTAGTTTTAGAAAGGTGGGGATGACTGTTCCTATTTGGGAGAATATATCTGGAGCTGGAGAAGATGCAGCCAGGATGGGAATGACAGTCCTTAGAGAGGAAGAAGTCCTCTAGTCACGATTTGACATGGTTCTAACCTGTTGCATGGAAAGGTAAAATGTCTTCCAGCTGCCTGCTGGATTTGGAAACAAGAATTTCAGCAGCCTTCCCCTATGAGGCCCTGCAGAAACTATGTGCAGTAGCAGAGAGAGTTGCTTGAAAGGAAAAAAATATGGAAATGTAAAGAAAAGTTTCAGAAATTAATTGCTCTGGGTTCTGAGGTTCAGAAGAAAGCAAGGAATGGAAACTCTTAGGAAAAAAAAAAAAAAAAAACTGAAAAGGGATCGTGTGAGCCTCAGTTAACTTTCCAAAATTATAGAGCCTGCCAGGGAGGTCTATGCAGGATTGCAGACCCAAGGGAGCAACAAACCCAGTTGGATTAAACTGGCTTTCCTGACAGCTCACTAAGACAAGTGGGAAGCCTGAGGTTTGTAATCTCCTTTTAAGTTTTCTCTGGATTTAAGTTGCTTGGAGTTTGTTTGCTTGCTCCCTTCCCCCAACCTTCCTGCCTTTTAGTAGGAAAATGAAGGATAAAATGCTGAGCCTCTCCTCTTTTATTGAGACACCCAAAACCAAGCACAGAGCAGAGAGAAACAGCCCCAGTGACCACTGGCCAAAACTCACAAGTAGTGTGTGCATGTCTGAAATAGTTGGTGCGCTCGCGTAGGAAATCGCTGGATATTTTACACCTCTTGCAGCGGTTTAGTAACTGGCTGTGGAAGCTCATTCCCCACTTGAGAAAGTCATGAATTATACAGTTTTTACATCTGTTGAGCATGTTGTGCTTCTCAATCATCCAGCTATACTGAGCCCTAAGTTTTCAGCCTTCACAATGAGATCACTGTTTTCAAGCACGTTCTAGTGGCATTTTGTCAAGCCATGTGTGTTTTTGGGATGGGGGCAGGGAGGGAGGAACAAAAGTTTGCTGCTGTTTCACAGGATTACAATCTACTTTTCAGCCTACATAAAACTGTGGCTGACCCATCAGCAAGAAATATTCTTTGTTTACTACTTCTTCTCCCCCTTGAAATGGTCTGACTTTTGTTAAGAAGAAAAGCATACAAGGGAGGAATATGTTTTTCACTTTTGATTTCAATACCTGAGTATCTTAGAAAAACCCCAACCAAATAAACCATTAATTAAAATTAAAAAAAAAAAAAACAACACAAAAAACCCAAGCCACAAACACTCAGCTATCCTTAATCTTCTTAATGCATTGATTTCACTCTATGAAGATTAATTTTTGCTTCAGCTGTGTCTTGTTATGAATTAAACTCTGCTATTGAACAAGAGCTGACCATGCTATCACTGAGAATAAGGGAGATGTAGCATTTTAATTTTGTTTAGGTGTAAGGAAAATGCATACAGCAATTAGCAGATGTTAAATCAAACTGCTCCAGGTTCACAATAGCAGGAGGTAGATTCCATACAAATACGAATAAACAACTTGGGAAAGGCCAAGAAGAGATGACCTTTGCAGAAATTATCCACAGATAATCTTTCCAGTAGAGGCAAACAGAGAAATTAATACATTTATCTTCAGTCACTCAGGACTCATTGAGATCCCTCCAGGCTGAGCAATTCACGGGCAGATAATAATTCCTTGAACTGAATGCATTTGATCATTTCTATATTAAGATTTTTGTAATTTTTTTTTCCTGGAGATGGTCACTCATCACTTAAAAATTGGTCAACCATGGTAACACTTCTCCTGGCTAAAATTCAGGTGCAAATAACACAAAAACAGTAGATGTAATGAAGGCTGACTGCTTGGTGCTTAGGGACAGTGTAAGATTTATGCATCTTTTGTACCAGCTTTTTTGGATTTGGACTAAAATCCACTTGCTTGTATAATTTTTACATTGTTTGAAAAAGATGAACAGGCATTCCTATCTAAGTAGATAACAAGCACTGGTAGAAAGGCACTGAAAATTATAGCCCCATGTAAAATAAGCTGGACTAGCAGTTTGATCAAAAACGTTCTTGCTGAGAAATAACAGGCAGAGAAAACCATTCTGAAAGCAAAACTCCTCTGAAGCACGTAGAGCCTTGGTGCTTAATTCAGGTAGTCCAAGTGACTGCAATTCATCTGTTTTCCCAGTCCTGTGGGTGTGCAGGGCCAGCTGGGCCCAGCTGGGCTGTGGGAGCTGAGGAAGGAAAAGCTCTGCTGCTCCCTGCAGAGTCCTGGGACAGATGTCAGACCTGCCTGTGGCTGATGCTTCCCCCACTGCCCAGGGCGGTGCAGAGGAGTGGGCAGGGAAGAAATTGGGTTAAATGGGAGCCAAGGACACTGCTCTGCAACCCCTACCCACTCCCTCCCTTAGCCCAAGTACTCACTGCTTCTCCCTGAACGTGCCCTAAGCCCCCTCCTGCAATGCCCAGATCAGCTCTGTGGCTGTGTTGACATTTATGCATTAATGGGGCTAGTCTTGACAGGGATGTGTAGCTGAAGTTTGGCTGAGCAGAGTCCACACCCCCCCAGCTAAACCTGACCCATTCCATCAGTTTTCTCCATCAAGCCCAGAGTAATCCTCACTCTGCATGAACTGGAGAAACTGCACTGGCATCTCTTAGCCCCATGTATGGAATACACTTAATTTTCTCTTACTTTTAATCTCATTAGTATATTTTTGCTAAGGCCAGCAGCATCTCAGTGATATTTTTAGAAGCATAAAAAATGAGTTGTCTGTACCCTGCTCTGGGATGTGATTGTGTGACCCTGAGATTGGTTTAGCTGGTTAGAGCACGGAGTTAATAACACCAGGATTGGGGGTTCAATCCCTGTATGGGCCATTCACTTATGAGCTGGACTTGATGATCCTTGAGGATCATTTCCAACTCTGATACACAGAGAGTCCTGGTAAACTATATAATTGATCCTTGGCCACATCTCTGCTGACAGAGACCTCACTCCAGCAGTTTCCACAGATGCCTTAAGGAATGGTGACTTGTTATCACCCAATGATGTCACTGTTGAAGAGCTAGGGCAAAGTGTAGGAAAAAAAAACCTCTTTGGGCACAACTTGGCTGTGGTTGATGTTCCTAGAAATGCTTGCCCACCTGCAGTCAAATGCAATCTGCATCTTGTTTATATTCTAATTAAATAAGCAAATCCATTTCCATAGAAAACATAACAAGGCTGAGGTCTGCTACACCTAAGTATCCTCATGTTTGGCTTAGATTTTAGGTACATAAGCTCCCTAAGAGACTCTGATTAAACTTTAATATCTGTGGTTCCTCTGTCCTTTCTATTAAGATCATAACATTCAGTTTTTCCATTATATGTATGGACAATACCCTGACCCTTGTATGATTCCTTTACCCTATTGCACAACATTCTATACAGCCAGTTTTGCCAGGATGCAGAAATACTATTAAAAGTAGGGAAAAATAGCCTGTGACTGGAATTCTACTTGGCACATGCCAACTGAATGTGAATGGAGGTGTAAAAATCAAAACTGACAGGCAAAAAAAAAAATCTGAGAAGGGATGAAGCTCACTAAAGAGAATTGTTTACCATAAATTGCTAAACTGTATTTTAATTTTATGGTGTTCATAATGAACTCAGCCATGACAGAATAAAATTAAAGGGTGAAGACTGGAGGGGGGTGGTGTATGGGTTAATGTTAGCTGCACTATTTGCTCCAGGACCCTGCCACAGAGAGAAGCTGAAGCATCTTTGGTATCAGCACTTGCATGTTAAATGGGATTCCCTCCCTGAAGATATTTTTTGCCTTGTCAGAGGAAGGAAGCAGCAGCTGCTGAGCCAGGCTCGTCTCACGCCGACCGCAGAGCCCGCCCTCCCCCCTGGAAATCTGTGCCAGATGCAGCAAAGAACCAGCAAGGTTTTCAAAGCTGACACTCAGCATATGGGAGGGAATATTTTAGCAGCTAGAAAGCCTCAGATAATTTCAGCAGCTCCCGGTGCTTGAAGCAGTTCTTTGAGACCACGCGGCCCAATTCCCTCAATTGTGTAAAGGAAAGGGATGAATGTCTTCTCCCCATCTATGTGGAAACCAAGTGTGAGAGCAGGCTGCTGAAAGCCTCTTTTGGTCCTCTGCATGCCTGCTCTGAGGCAGAGCTGGTGAGAGCTGGCTCTGGAGGAGCAGCAAGCTGAGGCAAGGAGGGGTCTGTGAGAAAGCGAAGATCTTTGACCAGCCCCTGAGACAATGCAGACTTTTTTGGGGTGTCTGTCTCCAGAAGGTACCTTGATTCTTCAGCCCAAAGGCATAGCTGTTAAAACTGGGATTGATTGGAAAAATAGTAAGAAAATACAACAGAAAACTTAAGAAATGCTTTATTTCCAACTATCAGCAGAAAAGTTCAGCTACAACAGCTGAGCACAGAGAAGTCCAGCTTTATTTTCCAGTTATTTCAAATGTCTCTGTAAAATCTAGTCTTTTAGGAACACAGCTGAAATATTTTGGGCTCCTTTATCTATATACAAAAGAGAAAAACTGGAACAAAACATATCTCCAAAAAGATCCATTTCAGGAACGACCTTTCCCTACTTTTGCAGAAAAGTGTTTTGGTTGAAAATCATTATTGCACTGGGTATAGAAAGTTAACAAAGCACATCTTGGCTCTGCCATGAGAAGCCTTAGTGAAAGGCCTCACTCCATCCCTCCAAACCCACCCAGTGAACTCAGCATTTGGTCTATTGTGCAGCCAGTAATGGATACAAGCTGAAGAAAAAGAAAGGAACAGGTACATAAGAAGGCAAAGAATTAGGGCAGACACTGAGAGAAGGTTATAGATCTGCTGAGAGATGGTTCTGCAGCTGGGAAGTAAATTGCAAGTTGAAAGGAGAGAGAGAAAACAAGGTCAGAAGCTTAAAGGAAAATATATATTTTCTGGTTCCTTCCTGGGTTTCAGTAATAGACTTAGGTTCTCTGGTCCCCCACCACAGCCATCTTTTTAGTGCTCTAATTTCTTGACTCACTAACTGATAAACAATTTTAATGACATAATACTAGGGATGTTTTTGAAGAGCTTTTCATATTTTCCATCTTCCAGTGTTGTAGCAAATTGCAGTTATTTAGACACAGCTGCTGCCTTTGTAGTGTCAAGGTAGGCTGGATGTTCAAATCTGAAGGCTGGGTCAGAGAACTCTTGCCATTAGTAATACACTTGTTTTTCTCTTGTACAATGTATGCCTTATTCTTCTTCATGAACAATGGGTTGAAGCTATATCCCTATTCCAATTTACGTCAGCATTGGATGTAAGTGGAAATACTACATGTATCATTGTGGGATGAGACATTCATTCTTATATTTGGTCATCTGTCTGTCATTGATATATTTCATATCTGAGCTGAACACAATATAGGAAATTATATTAGGAATTCCTCTTTTCTTGGGTTTCCCAAGTGGACACCATCAATCTTTTCCTATAAGCCTCACCAAGGGGATCCTGGGAACTCAGAATTGATAGAATGCTGCAGCCCTCTTGTTGCAAAATTGCCCTTTATAGGAAAATTTTCCTTTGCCTTTCATAGTCAACAAGGTCGTGGACTGCTTTTCTGAAAATTACCCAGGCTAAAATGTGTATTAAAATCTCTTGCCCAAATAGTTCCTAGCAGAGTTCAAATCCAGTGCTCAGCTAACACTAGCTCTAGTGCTGTGGTCTGCTGGCTGAGAATTGCACTTCCAGCAACCATTTAAACAGAAGCTTAAACAGAGGCATTCCCCCAGTCCAACACAAAGACACCCAATTATTATAATGGCAGAAAATGGTGTGCAGTCTGGGGAAAATAGCTGTGATCAGATGTTTGAACACATTAGAGAGCATTAAGCATTTAACTGCTCTGCCAAGTCCTCTCCTCTTTGTTGCCATGGCCATTTCTAATTTGGGCTGTACTTGGTACAAAACTTTTCGGCATCTTCTTGTTGTTCTGTGGGTTTTGTGGATCTTGTGGATCATCATTGATCTTCCTTTGGGAAAAATGAATTCCATAATTCCCATGATTGTGGGAAAAACAATAATACCAGTAACTGTTCTGTAAACAGTATATTTTAAAAAGACAGAAGTCTAAGGGCATCACATGCAGGATTCTGCTTTTATTTGATCCATGACTTTTATTTAACTCCTGTTCCTTCCGTGCCTGTTGAAAACCCCATTTTGTTGCCACAAGGCTGAATTAAGGGATACAAAGAAATTTTTTTTTTTTTAGGAACTTTCAAACTGCAAGATCTAGATTGTGGAAGTAGGCAAAACTCCCTGTGGAAGCAGTACATTAGCATAACAGTATGTTTTTTCATTTCTAAATATTGTATTTCTCCGAGTCTGGCTTATTTGACTCTCAGATATAGAGGACAAGTTACTTTAATTTTAAGTGATGTAAGGTCTAGAAATAAAGACTATGTTTGGACCAATAGCATCCAAATATAGAATGATTCTAGTAAAAAAAATTGAAAAAAATCCCAGAGAAAGAGCTGTTTCTCTTTATTTCTAATTCTTTGAGTTTTCTCTTTTTTCCCCTCTTAGCAGCTTTAAGTTCAAAAACTTAATACCTTTTGCAGAAAAAAAAATCCACAATATTACAATAGCAAAAACACCATGTCCTTTATAATGGAACACCTATTCAGGATATCAATAAGTTAGATGAGCCTTTCATAAAAGCATAACAAAAAAAAAAAGAAAGGGGGGACAGCTGTGCTTATCATCTATAGGAACACCTCCCAGACAAATTACAAATAAGGGCAGCTCTGACACTGCATTCCATTTCACTGGCTTCCACCAAATATATAGAAAAGAGTGTTGAGCATGCTCATTATTTGGATTAAATCAGGAAGGTCATCTAAAGACAGATTTAGATTGAAGGAAAACTAGGATTTAGAACACTCCCTTTAAACTGGCCTATGGCACTGTAACAGCTTTATAAAGAAGGTAATCTGAGTGACTTCTGAGTGCTGTTGATCAGAAATAAAGTTCTTTGGGGTTCTTTAATTCTGCTAAGGGGAGTGCCCCCTTCTCTTTTTTAGATGGTTTAAAAGAAAAATTGTTTTGCAAACTGTAATCTGTAGGTGATAGAATATTTCCATGAAAATTATTAATGGAAAGAACTATAGCTTCCGTATTCTTCCTTCATTCTCTTCTATCTTTAAGAGGAAAGGGAAAATCCTACTAACCTTATCTGATTTAAATAATTCTTCTGGAAAAAAAATAGATTCTGCATGAAATGTGGCTTTGCATTACTTTTATTATAAAAATTGCATCGAATTGTGACAGGGATGGAGTAGAGACTGAATGCAGCAGATGTCACACTTTTCTTGGACTGAAGTCATATTTGTCATAAACTGAAAGGGCTGGAAGTTCTTGTGTGTGGTACTAGAACCCTGAGGACAACATATTCAAGAAAAAGAAAATCAGAACCAAAACCCAGAGCCCAAAACCAGCTGGAAGGTTTCTTTCAGTCATCAGCTGGAAGAAAGATCATCACTGTAATCTGGTTTGGGTTTTTACCCAATTGATACGTAATTAATCCTCTCTGCACCTCCTTCCAAGTCTCTCTTTCCAGGATACTTGAAGAACATGACAAATCAGGCCAGGTGGAAAGCAGACCTCTTCTTCACAGTCTGCATACAGAGTTACTCCTATGTGTAAACTTTTCTTCAGATGCTGAGCTGAACTCTCTCCATAGCTCTTCATGACATGGAATGCTCCAGATGGAGTTTTGTAGGGCCCAAGATCTGGGTATCACCTAGCTCTTTACTTCAAAACACTTCTGAGCATTCCCACTTTTGTGTCTGTATTAATGCCCTGGGAATCACTCCTGGGTGAAGTTTTGTGCTCCAATCTCCTCTGCCCTGGGATCTGCTCCTCAGCTCCTTGGCTTCAGTGTGGAATAAGCATGAGCTGAAGAGCTGCTATGAGTGGGCCCTTTTCCAGAATAGGGGCCTTCCCCTAACATTCCAACAGCCTTTCTAACTGGCCCCTGTGATTATCCTCTGAGCACAAATAGCTTGCCTTATAAAATTGCCAAAATCATGGATAGCATGAGCTTTTTTTCCTCACATACTGTTAAATCAGTCATGCAAGTGAAAGTGAAGTTCTGCATCCAGATCTGCAGGATGTTCAAAGCACAAACAATGAAACCTACTTGGATTTAGGTTTTCTTTTCTTCCTGTTCTTTTGGACTCACACGTGTTCTCACATATGCTATGTGAGTATGGTAAAACACAGCCAAAACTTAAAGAGTTTGTTAATGTGACATTATTTTTTCTGCCAAAATTAAAATTGTTTGGCCCTACACATGCTTACACAAGATGTTACTGCTTTTAGTTTAGGCTCTTATTGTAGTAATAACTTATCTCTGGTAGATAATTAATTTCTGAGGGTACTGAAACCAGGACTTCCACAGAGAAATAGTCAGAAGAAGTTAAAGGGTTGATTTAGGAATTAGGTGGTGCAAACCTGTATCCTCTGTTAGCCTGTGATGAGTGTGAGATGTTCAATGCTGTGTTTTCTCATGTAAGCAGCAGTGAATCTATGCAAGCAAACTCATTTCCACTTACATTTTATATGTCTCAGTTTTTGTAGTTTTTCCTGCCTAACTAGAAGCTTTCTGTTAGAAATGAAATAACTTCTCAGTTTGCTGGCAAACTCTGCTGCCACTTTGTGATTGTACTTGCACTGATAGCTCTCCTGAGGAATGCCCCTCCAGTGAGAACAAGGGGACCTCAATATCTCACAGGGTGTTCTTTCTGTTTAAATTGTAAGTGATAATCACCAGGAAGAGCATCAAGTGCTCAATTAATAACATCGAATCAACTCTATAAAGCTACCTATTTCCTAAAACCTTCTGAGGCTACCTGAGGGTTTTCACAAACTTCACCAGGTTCCAGATCTTGCCTGGGCAGGTTTTGGTCTCAAAAAAGAGTAAACCAGTCAAAACCACTGCATCACCCAGCTACCTTCAGGTATCTATCCAGTATCCTTGTCAGACAAACATTGGTGGGCAAGGAGAGGGACAGAAAAGCTGTCTACTTCTTGGGCCAGCTGAAAGCTGTAATTAGATAAATTTCTGAATTATACTGAAAAGGTATGCTTTGTAACACCCTTGGTAATTGTGCTGTAATTAGTGTGTTTTAATTAGGCATCAGGTAAGTTGCTGTCTTCTACCAGAGTACTCATCTCTCAACACTATCTCCCCAGCAGCAGCTACATCAAACAAGTTTTATTTTCACAGCAAAGGTGCATTAAAAAGGAGGAAAAAAATCCCACCCCACAAGAGAGTACTAACTGTGCTAAGATTGGCCTGGCTGAGGGGTGAAACTTGATGATCAATAACAACAGAAAACTCTGGGTGAGGGGAAAAGCATGATGTATACCCCAAGAGGAATAAGAAAGTATGCCCTGCTTATATGGTTAATCTTCTCTGTAGGCTTGCTCTGCAAATTTAAGGAAGATTAAATTTCAGATATGCTGTTTCTTGTTTTTTCTGGCAACAATAAACTTCAATTTGAGGGAGGTGGGGGAGGGAGAGGCTGAGTGGAGAGAAAGAGCCACAGTAAAGTGTCTGCTGTCCATGTAGTTTTGCCAGACTGCTGTCTCAATTGAGAGCTGTGATCGAGATTTATTGGGCTTAAAATATGAAACAGACCTTTCATGTTGGAATTCTAAATATCTTCTTAAGCAGTAGTGAGTACCACCAAATGCTTAAAGGCAACACACTAGAGTTCAAACCCACACAATAGTTTCTTTTCTTGTGAGCCAGCAGATTGCAGGAACCTTGCTCCATCTTCTTATGTTTGAATTGGGGAAAGAGTATGTTGAATGTTATTCTCTGAAAATCACTTTGTCTTCTTATATTAGATTTTGGCTCAGATGGTTGAGAGTATTGACCATCTTGCATTTGAACATGTGCATTGAATGGGCAGGTTTATCACTTAGGTTAATAAAGAAGATGCTTGAATGCATGCAAGATGTTTGCATCTTGGTAGCACATTTTATTAAACTCTTAGTTATGTGGTGGGAGCAGAAACAGCTTGGGAAGGATCTGGGCTGTTTGTTTTGTGCCACTTTTCCAGCCCCCTGCTCTTCTGTTATGCCAACAGCAATGTTCTATGGGAAAAATAAATCTGCCTGCCAGAGAAATAAACCCAGAGCCAAAGCTTCCTCTGTGGACCTCAAAGCTTAGAGACCAGAATGCAAAAAATGCCTTCTCTCACTATCATTATGTTTTATAAGTATATTCAGAAGAACTCATCTTCTCCTTTAGTTATTTAGTAGGTGCAGCAGTGAGAACACATTAGGATTGTTGGGCTGTACAGCATTGCTTGTGCTGAGATCTGACTAGGCTGCAGGTCAGGTAGAAGTCACATTGAACTTTTGGTATCAAATATTTGATTATTTCATATTTAATAACTGGATGGAGTTTCAATCAGCAATTGAAGCCTGGATAACAGTTTTTCAGTAACTTGTAAGAAATGGGTCTTCAGTAGCAGTTCTATCAATGACATGTGGACCAAGTGACCTGCTGAGTGTCCACTGTACCTGTGCTCAAGGGCTTTGTTTTCACCATCTGCCCCAGTGGCACAGGGCAAGAGAGAAAAGATAGGAGAACAAGAAATACAAGCCATAGGAAAAAGAGTAAAAATGTCTGTATTTTTCTTTCTGTCATGACAAATATCATTCAGAAGGAATTAAAGAGATAGAAATGAGTAGAAAATTCCCTTCTTTTGCTGACTAGTAGATACACAACACCTAATCCAGAAGGTTCATCACCTGAATTGACTTTCTCCTTTGAAGATGCTGTATTTCAGCTATGCTCAAAAGACTGTTACACCCTTTTCATCACCAGCCACACCCTTTCAGAAATGAGGCTGTATCTCCTTTGAAAAGCCCATGTTAGTCTCCCATAGTAGACTAACATGAATGCAGGATCTCAGAGGCTTTGCTCTGAGCAATTCAGTTGTTAACTCCTGCAATAAACAATATTGGCATGACTCCTTGGGTTGAAAGGAGTAAAGTAGCACCAGTAACATCCTGAAGGTGCTATCCAGACCATTTCCAGCTGGAGATTTGATGATGCGTGTGGTGCAAGGACAATTTGGAAGTGCTTTGGAATTCTGCACCAAGAATGTAGCACACAGGTGCTCTGTAGTTCCAGGGGAAAAACTGGAGTGCTGAATCTAGATTTGCTTAAAATAGCTTGGGATATTTTTAGCTGAGGCTACTGAAACCCTGTGAAGAATCCTTCACTCTGTAGTTCACTTGCCACCACTGCTCCAAGGCCCAGGTTTGCTAACATTCCAGGCATGCTGCAGAGCTCATAATTTACACAGCACTTCCACTTGGAGTGGGTTGAAGAGTAATGAAGCTAGAATGGATTCAGCATAACTGTTGTTTATTTTAATCAGTTATACATCTGTCCTAGTTTGGATAGCCTTCATTGGGCAGGTCATTTATGGTTTTGTATTGTGAGCTGTTTTTTTTTACTTGGGTTTGTTGGGCCAGATTTAGAGCAAAAATTATTGCCCTCATTAATTGGAGAAAGCATCTTTGCAGGATGTACTTCAGTTTTGTCTGTCATTGTCAGTGGTATTTCCAGTCATGATAGAATTAGTGGTTTCTCCAAAATGAGTGTATGTGGTTTTCTTTATACCATACTTTATATGCTGTTTCTGTCAGGATACCAAAAGTACTGCTTAACAGTTAGCAAATTTGATGGGAATACGAAAACCATGGAAATCCAAAGCCCCCATGAATGCTATAGGAATGGAGAAATATGAGTTGTCATGCATAATAAGCACTGTGGATGTGCTGCATTATTCATTCATCATCATGGAGGAAGGCTTAAGGTTTGCTGCAGAGTAAATAATAAATAAATTGCAAGGAAAAGGAAAAAAAAACTAGAGAGAACTCCATGTGTGTTGGATTTATTCTCTGATTTGCTATGCACAAGTGAGTAGCTGCTGGCCCAATTATTGGTCCAAAGTGTTAGGTTTGGGCTTGTAGCATTCCCTATGCAATGAACCCTGCTCCACTCCTCATTTCTTGTGTAATGTATACTGCATGGCACTATAGCTCCACAGTGGTCTGACATTTGCATTGGCAGCAGTAGGATTCCTGGATATAGGGAGAATGACAATAGCCAGTGTGGGAAGGAATGGGTGACAGTCAGGACACCAAACAGATGTAAAATATCTTGTCATTCCTCTTAACAGCTGTCAATCACAGACCCTTCCTAAATCAGAAACCCCTGAGGGTGAGAGACACTGTTGTCTTCTTATTTTCACAGAAGCTTCCCAGCAGGAAGCATGGTGGGACAGCTTACCTGGGAAACCCGGGCTCCTGCAAACTAGATCTTTTTAGACAAGTCTAAAAACAAACAAGCATGGAAAGTGGCAGCTCCTTTCTCCTAGGGAAGGCCTCGTGGCCTCACTGGAGGGCTGGACACAATGGAATTAGCATCCAATTTGTATCAATTCCCACTGGGGTCAGATCAGCCCGTGTTACCCTCTTAGCTTGCAGCAGCTAGAGAAGCACACAGATGGGTCTGTGTTCTGAAGACCAGGACGAAGCCTTGTTATGCTTTTTTTTTCCCCCTCTTCCTTCCAATGGGATTACAATGGTCCCTGTTGTCTCCCTTTGTTTCAGCACTCCTTGATTGACAATACCCTGGGAGATGTCACTGTCCCTGCTCTGTGCATTGTGACAGCCTGGAGTGCCAAGGGTGCTTCAGGACCTTGGTCCCCTCCTTTTCTTCAGGTGTTGTAAACATCTGTCACTGCTGCACAATGACGACCTCTTGGGGAGCTTACATGGCTGATGCTCTATCACTCAGCCTGAGGAAGAGGCAAGAGAAAACTTTAGGTAGTGACATGAATAGAGGGCAAAGAAATAGGGCAACTTTATTATGGACTATCATCTCAAAGTAGCATGTGTGGAATGTCAATTTAATAATAGAATTGACAGCTTTTCTCTGGTTTCCTCGATGCCACAAGTGTTTCTTTGACAGTTTGAAAAATAGGCCTTTTGTGGCAGGCAGTGAGTGGCACCACATACATTTGTGAATGCCCTGCATAACTGGGATTCCCTCAAATGCCACTGTCCTAAGACCAGCCCCAAGAATCCTTCTGCATTGACTCGGGGAAGCAGCGCATGGAAATCTGGGGAACCTAAGCAATGTAAAATATGGTGTACAGTAGCTGGGAGGATTTGGGTCACCTAAAGAGATGCTGAGTTACAATTCAGTCAGGAGGGGGTTTCTAAATCAAAGAGGATACATGTGCCATGGCAAGAGTTGCTAAATAGCTGGCAATAAATTTTCAGATGACTGATGACAATTTTTTTTTCCTGTTTTTCATTCAATGAGCGTTCACAGAAACCTTCCATGTTTGCCATAGAAAAGTACTAGTGACAAAACTAGAGATTCAGAGCTTTTTTCCATTTTTCAACCAAAAGGGGAAAGAAATAAAAAGGCAGAAATTTACATTTTCTCTGGTTTGTTTTTTATCTGGGGAAGAAATTCCAACTAGTTCCTCTGGTTTTGTGTTCATGAATACAGCTGTTCTAGAAAGCAAGGGATGTAGTCTGGGGAGCATTATTGTTCCTCTACAGGTTGCAAACACAAGAATAAATCAGAGATCTCTTTTTTTTTTTAATATGTCCTTTTCAGTGTTGAATCTGGCATGAATTGTCTTAGCAGAGAGTAAAGCATATTTCATAACCTGATGCAATTCTAAAACCATGAACTTAAAGTTTTTTGTTTTTTTTTTTTTAAATTACAACTCTAAAGTGACAAGCAGATACCACACCTTTGTTTTGGTGTCATCTGAGGAATTTTTCTTCCTCTTTGGAGGAACAGAATCATTCTAGTAAAGAAAAGTTGACTGAGCAGAGTGGAAAATAGAATAAAACTAAATCAGTAATGTCTGTATTTTGGAAATGATGCCTCATGGCATAATTTACCCCTCTCTGTGGGCTTGGACTTTACAATTAATTTTGGTTTCTAAGTTTGGACAGTTTATTTGTCTGTAAATCTAAGGAGAGAGCCATCCAACTAGCTTTTACTCATTTTCATGTAGTAGTTTTCCAACATGTACTGATAAATACATGGGAAACTTATAAGTATATGGAAAAGAAAACCCCATTTCTTTACCATTTGGTGCTTGTAAAATTGGTTCTCCTTCAAAGATGCAATTTACAGTGACTGGTTGAAATTAAAAAGAAGTCAAGGGGAACACATCAAACTGAGAGCCCTTATACCTCCACACAGCAAAGCAAACAATCTCTGTTTATTCCCTGTGATGTGCTGGGAGAAAGTAATAATTGTGTCTGAATGGAAATTCATTTGTTCAAATGATCTGCACAGTAGCCTTTCCTCCTGTGGCAATCATGAGGAAATCAATTACTTGTCTCTCTTATGAGATTGTCCCATTTCTCAAATGCCAGACACACCTACTCTAAGTCAGACTACTTGGTAGCTTTTAAAATTTTGAATTGAGTAGCATTTGGACTTATACAGAAAGATAGCTTAAGGATGTGTTCATTCTTCTGGAAAGAAGGGATTTTTAAGGCCCCTGTGGTGTCAAAATTTACTAATAGGTGTGTTTTCCTTTTTCTGTGAAGGTTTTATATATTATGAAAGACAAATCTTCCTTTATCTGGTTCTCAGAGGTTAAAATGAATGTGTTCATGATTCTTTCATTTATTATAGTTTAGAACTAGATAATTAGTGGAATTGTAAATATAATTTACATCGTTTGTTTCCCTTTTAAACAGTCAAGATCTTTGAAGTGAAAGCTTAAGTCAGACAAGCATAGCTCAAAAAGAATGCATAACTTTACAGTGCTGTCACTACAAGGAGCTGAACCACAGCCAGTTTAGGCAGTATTGTATCATTGGAATTAAACTGGTTTCCTGTCCTCTTGAGAGAAAGTCTTTAAAAAAGAGAGGGAAGAAGAAAACAATATTCTTCTTGTTTGACTTTTCAGCTTTATGGCCCTGTGCAGTCCCCTTGTCACTTCCATTATCCAAATAAGTATATTTCTTTGGGCATCCAGGGCTTCTAATTGGATGTTGTCTCTGTTGAGATCTTTAGCTGCAGAAGAGGTTCTGTCACTGGTGGAACAAAAGTCCCTCAGAACAGATATTATTGTTATTATTATTATTATTATTTTATTTTGTCAAAAGCTGCAGTCAGGGTGGAGGAGCATAACATTGGACCCTTCAGGGCTATACCCAAGACACCACCAGGAACAGGGATGCCTTGACAGGCTTTTCCTGGGCCATAAAAGTTACAGAGTGTGCCTCTAAGCCAAACTTGCTTGTACTGCAATCTATTCCTGCCAAGGGGTTAAGATCAAAATACCCTGTACTGTCTGGATGGATAAAAATGTTCTCCAAATACTTTTTTTTTTTTTTTTGAGTCTAGAAAGACAGAGAAGGCATGAATTAACTTTTGGATCTGATCAGGTTTTGGGGGCTGACAGGACAAAGAAAACCAGACAGTCTAGCCCTTACTCAGTCCTCTCCAGTCACAAAAATAATCGGTTCAAGGAACAACTAAGAACACATTTCTGAGAGTTTTAGTCTGCTTCCTGTGTGTAAACAGAAGAAAAAGGAAACTTTATCAGAAAAGTTGCTCACAAAACATTTTGTCTATATCTAATTTGGAGACAAGGTTCCAGTCAGCTTGACCTCACAGTTAAATAAGGCTGGTGGTCTCAATCTGACACCTAATTAGCATTTCCCCACCTTGCCATTAGAGTGTCTGCAGTTTGGCATGATCTCTGATTTCTCCTCAGGAGACCCACGTTGTGCAATGTTGAGACTCATTTGGGCTGGGAGAGGCAGCTCAGCTGAGCTCCAAAGGGAAGTTCACAGAGACTCCATCCTCACTCAGCCACCACCACCAGCCTCACATTTTCACCATTAAACTGGAAAATAACTAATGAAAGCCTGGAGGCTGCAGTTTAGCCCCAGTGAGAGGGAGCACAGCTTGCAGCAGTTGTGGAGGCTGAACTCTGAGCCAACTGTGAGAAGTTTCCAGGGTAAAGCTGCTCCCCCAGCACCCATGTGCTCTGTGCCTGGAAGGCTGCTGGACTCCCCACAACTGCTAATTGGTAATGATAGCACAGCAAGCAGAGCAGAGAGGCTGTGCACTTGTAAAGCTCTCCACGAGTGCCAGTAAAGCCACTCTGGAGCAAAGCTCTTGACATCCCAATTCACAGAATTAATTTTGCACATTTTATATCTGGGGAGAAAACAATGTTTTTCAGACTAAAAATAATGTTCATGTCCTTATTCTTTAGTTTTTGGGGGCTTTTTCCTTTTGATTTTATTTTAGCCTCATTACTTTACTTTATGTGAGCAAAATTGGAGCCTTTACCAAAGCATAAAATTTTTTTTTTCTAAATTCTTAAAAGTTGCATGTGGGCAAAATGTTAGGACTTGTCACTTCATGACATGAATTTGATATATTGAATGAAAGGGAAAAAATCCCTTTCAAATAGAGAAATTTCTGTAATATACCTCTTAGAAGTTGTATAGTACATGCTTCAGGCACAGGTGAGGTGATGATGATTGAAAGTTATTGGAAAATTAGAGAAAAACTCACCTGAACCAGCACAATGAACGAAATAGTCCACCAAAGGAATCCAGTTGTAGTCACTGACTAGTAGAATAGGTACTCCCCCTGATTCATCCAGTCTTACTCCTTGCTTCCTGTCAAGAAAGCCTAGGAATCACTCCTGTTGGCTGGGCTCAGTCTTTGTCTTAGAGATGATAAAAATTTTGGTCTTTTTTACCCTGAAGGAAACCTTTCCTGTCATATCCTGCATTCCCTCTGCTGTGAGTAAAGCCATGCTCAATTATTCCTTTATCTTCTAGGTCAGTATGAATTCAGTTCTTTCTAACCTTTATGTGCAGATTCTGCCATTGTATCCCTTAAAATTCTCCTTCTTTTACAGATACTTCATCATCTCCTCTCTTGCCAGTAATACAGAATCACAGAGTCGTTTGGGCTGGAAAAAACCTTTAACATTCTTGAGCCCACTCTAAACCCTACGTGGCCAAGTCTACCACTGAGCCCTGTCCCCAAGGGCCACATCCACACTGTTTTTGAACACTTTCAGGCCTGAGCCTTTTCTCCAGGCTAAACACCCTCAGCCACTCCTGGTCACACTTGTGCTCCAGACCCTTCCCAGCTCCATCACCCTTCTCTGGACTCAATCCAGCCCCAAAATGCCTTTTTTGAAGTGAAGGGCCCAAAACTGAGCACAGGGCTTGAGGTGTGGCCTCACCAGTGCTGAGCACAGAGGGATAATCCCTGCCCTGCTCCTGCTGGTCACTCTATCCATGATCCTGGCCAGGATGCCATTGGCCTCCTTGCCCACCTGGGCACGCCTGGCTCATGGCCAGGCACAGCTGACCAGCACCCCCAGGTCCTTTTCTGCCAGGGAAAGATCAGGTCTGACAATTTCTAGCTGATGTGACCTAGAGACAGCTGGTTAAAGATCCAACATGCCTACCAGGTCACTAAGCCCTGTTGGCCTGACTTGTCATACAAGGTCTGTGAGGGGAGAACAGGCTGGGGACACACAGCACTGACTCAATTCCTCTTAAAGTCCCTTAGCTTAGAGCCCTTGAGCATTTGCAGACACAAGGCCCTGTTGGCAGCTTGTAATCACCATGTGCAGGGCTTCCACTGTCACCAAATTCACTCCTTGACCTGGCACTGGTGCTGGGGCTCACACTGGAGCGTGTTGGGTTATTTCTGTCTGCTTTGCTGAGACCTCAGCTGTTTTTCCTTTCTGCAACTGATACCCCATGTGCTGGAGCACACTGGGGGCACTCCCAGCTGCACTGGAGTGCAGGACATCCCTGGATATGGGGAAGGCCAGCCTGTGGTGGAGTTTCTGCCACGGTGTCTTGGTTTGAAAGACAGGTGTCGGCTAGGGAAGGCAGAAACCTCCCTTGGATCAGAGAATGTAAACCCCTTCCCTCTGAATTGTGATTTTGAAATTAAGGGGCTCTCAGGCAAAGATATGAGGATAAGAATAACAATTCTTTACTAATATGTACAGCAAGGCAAACAAAACAACAACAACAATGGAATCAATAACAAACAGAGCATGAACTCAGTTCCAGTCCTCTTGGCTCTCCTTTTATCTGCTTCTACTCTCACTGTGTCTCTGTCCCTCTGAGAGAAACTCTCAAAAATCAGGAGTTCCCCCATCTCAAGAACACACCCATCACTGCTTCTTTAGCAAGTCAGTGGGAAAAATTCCACAGGTAACAAGGAAAAGAGAACCCAACCCCCAGCACGCTGCAGAACCCTGTGCCTCCTGCTTGGGGCCCTCCTGCAGCAGGAGCAGCTGGTGAGCAGACCACAGATGGGAGAATCAGCACAACACATGAGGTTAGAGAACAAGAGGGTGTCTGCTTTGCTGCAACACAAATGCTAAAAGCCAGGATGAGTTTTTCTGGGGGAGGAGAGAAAAAGATGCTTAAGGTGGTGCTAGGTGAAGAGGTCTCCAGAGTGACATGTATGATTTGACAGAGACTTTCTTTGTACCAAATTATTTACAAAGAGGTGCTTATCTCTGAAAATTAAACCGTGAGCAGTGCTACGTGTGCGAGCCTCTTGCTTCTTATAAATGCAAAAATCTTCTGATTTCTTCTGAAGCTTCATGGAAAAAAGATGTGGAGATAGAACACCAGCAGTGTCACAATAAACTTGCCATGAAGATGAGTTCAAGGCACTCATGTACAAACTCTCCCTCTGTAGAACAAGACATACCAGTGCAGCAAACCAATTTCCCCAGTGCCTATGCAGGACTCCTGTATTTGTAGGAAGTGCATTGTAATCCATGGCATGTTTACCCTCAGAACATCCCCACAAAGTAATCAATGCTCACAGGGGGTGGTATGAGGCTTAGGGAGTCAAACTAGGGTTCCAAATTTGGTCACCTGGTAGCTTGCTGCTTTGTGAAAATCATGTCCCCACTTCCCTTGGGCTGGTACTGGGATTCATCTCACACCTAGGTGAGTTCAGGTGATTCTGCTCTCTAAACTGCTAGAAATGTGTTCCTCTCTATTGCTGATTGATTTTCTGTCAGTGGGCTTCAGAAAATAGCCAGGGTGAGGGCAAGAGAGAAGTGATGGCAACTCGAAGTAAAAAATATGCAAGAAGTGGATCTATTTCTGTTACAAAAAGAGAATCTTCATTTAGCAACAGGTAATGATTTTCTGAAGAGGGGCCTTTCTTAGCAACACTCCCACTTGTTCAAAAGCAAAAAGGAAGAAACCCTATTGCAAAACTTCTCCTGAAGTGCCTTAACTCAGGTTAAAGCAGGGCAGTGGCTGAGCAGACTGGGTTTGAGATTGGATTCAAGTCTTGGAGGGTGAGGATGACACTGTACCTCTGGGATCATCCTTCCTCCCTCTCCCAAGCTTTTGTTCTGTTTTGTTGTTCTGAATTCCATAAAAGGAGACTACAGGAAGAGAGAATTTTTTGATTATAGTTCCATTAAATACACATGCTCCCAAACATACCCAGTTCCTTCTACAGTAGTGACTCATCAAGCATTACAGTAGAAAATAGTTATGTATTACATAGGGCTGCTGTGGAGAGCAGAAAAGAATGTGATTGTGCAATTAAAGTCTCTGTATTTGAGCACTTGAGATGGAGAGCTAAGCTAAAATTACATATAAAACATTAATTTATCCATTTCCTGACTATAATTCTTTGACAGTCCAAGCAGATGGTTGCATTAACATGGGGTGGGTGGGTTTTTCTCATGTAAAATAACAAGTTTTAAGTTGTTCCTAATAATTTAATTATTACGGTATCCTTAACCAAAAATAATTTCATTCATTAACTTCAGTCTTGGCTTTCCCTAGGGTTTGATTATTATGAAGGAGATCATATTTTAATCTGATCGAATGTTCTGCACATTAAAATAATATGGATATTTGCAAACAATATAAGTTATAGGTTTGAGTCAAATTTAAAGTGACTTGTCCAAATGTTCACATTTGGGCTAGATGTCCATATTTTGGGAAGGAGGGATTCTGATTTGAGAGCAGCTGTTTGGAAATAAATACCCTCAGATGTTGTCTTTAGCAACAACTAATCAGATATTTCTGCTCCAAGAGAGGCTTCTTTCTTACAAAAATAAACATGTTGCCTGAAGTCAAATTTTCTTAGCAATATTGCCATTTGTTAAAGAGCAGAACCAAAATATTTAAGTGATTTTAAATGAATTTCACGTTTACCTAGAGAAAAACTTCAGCCCAACCATCTGCAGGAAAAAGCCACTATAATTCACGTTTCCATAAACATGCTGTGATGACAGGATTTTTAATACTGCACCTGAAGGAAAAAGATAGTGTACAAATGTAGTGCACCTGCTGGCTTGGGTGTTTATATGATCAGCTAAGCAGGAGCTCTTAATACTTCCCAGCAGATCTCTGCCAGTGGGCCTGCTATAAATCCCTCCACAGCCAGACAAGTTGGCCTTTATTTTTTTCATATTGCTCTGGGCATCTCACATGACATTCCCAAATAAGGAATTGTACTACAAGCCTGCTCTGATTGCTAGTAATGACTTAACTGCAGAGGAATTATAACAGTATGAATAACAGTGGTTTGCACTGTGAATGCCTAAGCTACTCCAAAAATGCCAGAGCAACCAATATAATGTGCTTCTCACTCATAACTTTGAAATGGGAGAGAAAGTCAGGGCACTTTACAACTGCTGCTAATCTGTAAACATGGGTTGTTCATTCAACAGCAGGAAGCAAAAACAAATGGAGAGCAAATAATATTATTAGTTGTTATTGGGTGTTACGGAAGCAAAATTATGCAAATGATTAAATTAAAAGATATAGGAAGGAAAATAAAAATCCCTCTTGTTTAAAAAGAACAATTTGAATGGACAAAAAGTTTCTCTGTGCATGCAGGTCCTATTAAACAGCATTAGATTTCTGATTTAAAATAAGCCAACACTGTATATGAATTACACTGCAAACACTCAGGGGCAGAATCCTCTTAATTGTTTTTCTTTACAGCTTGTTTAAACTGGCCTGTAAGTTTGGGCTGCACTTGGAAACTGGTTCTAGAGAAATATCTAATAAAAGATACCAACAAAAAGACTGTAGGTTTGAAATATTTAAAAACATATTTAAAAATAGGTAGCACATAAGTATCTTCTGCAAGGCCACTGAATTACCTGTAGAGCAGGGAGGTGCTTACAAATGGGCACTGCCTCTCAGTGCTTGCTCATGGGAAAAGCTGGAAATTGCTGATGTGTGTGGAGGGGACACGAGAGGAGGGGAAAGTCAGACCAAAAGGCAATTTGCAAATTGAGCACAAGGAAGTAAGGAGAGCCTGGGTTTAAGCTCAGCAATTCTCAAGCAATTTCAGCCACACTCCAGGCATGATTTAAGCAAATTCTTTGGAAGGGTTTCACCTGCAGTTGCTACTGGGCTGGTAATGAGAAAAGCAGTTTCCCTTGCTGTGGCTGGCAGCACTGGAGGAGCAAGAGCCAGGAAGGGCAGAGGAGAGAGGGAGGGATGTTGGAAGGGCTTTGTGGGAGTCTAAGGTGGTTCAGAGCTTGTTGCAGCACTTGTTCTGGTGGGAGCTGTGATGGGCTCTTAGCCAAAACCAGCCCCCTGAAGGATGGGCTTCACCTTTCTGGCAGGGGATGCTGTGTGGTGCTTTCTGCAGGGGATGCTGTGTGGTGCTTTCTGCAGGGGTGCATCACCCTGATGTGTGTGCCTGGGTGGGCAGCTCTGGGCCTGGGAGGAACAAATCTGTCACTGCAGGGCTAATTTATCCCCAGGAAAGCTGCAGGGCTGATGTTGTGGCACCCTGGATAGCCCTGCTGGTGCCTATCCTGCCCTCCAGGGCTCACCCTTGCCACAGGCAGCTCTGCTATTTGGAGCTACAGTGAGAAACCAAAAGAATTCCTCCTTCCATGCTATAAAAACCTGCATTCCTTCCTTTGGGCAAAGCAGGCTGGATTGCTCCTCGTCTGAATTCTCTGACTTAGCTGTGCAATTTGCCAAGAAGTCTGCCTCCCTGGAAAAGAGCAGTTACCACTAATTGTTGTGCCTGAGAATCACTCCTAGGAGTTGTCAGCTAAAGCTGCCTTCTGGCAGCTGCCCAGGTTGCCATAGTTCTAGACAAAATGAAAATTTTATTCAGAGAGGCATCTGTATCAAAGTGAGAATTGATGGAAATATCAGTCAGCAAAGCTTGTGCTCTGCCTAGGAGTAGCTGTGCCTCAGGGTTTTACACCATGGTGAGAACGGTGCTTGCAAAGAGGGTGGAACTGGGAGAGCTGGCCATGGGTTCATCATTCCATATAAGGAAGAATTCCATTTTTCAGATTTTGTTTTTCTCAAGATGAAGCATGCCCTGGGTTAAAATCAGTTTTCTCACCTACTTGCCTACCTGAGCAGAAGTACAAGGGAAGAAAGATCAGTACTTCATAGCTTACATATTAGCCTTCAAAAACTTATTTCTTTGGAGATTTTATCAAAGCCCCTAACATAAAATCTTTACTGTTATGAATAAAAATTAGAAAAAAGAAATCTGGGTAGTGTCTTTTTTGGGGTGACAGTCTGCTCTGGCACTATAAAAATTGTCAACTAATTGTTAAGAATTTTTAGAGAGGTTCACCATGGTATGGTAGGATATTTAGTAATTTGATAATTTTTCCTTTAAGAAAAGAAAATGACTTTAGAAAACCACTTGAAATGATGGAAATATTATCAACATTAAAAAGTCAGTTTGAAAGGAGAAGACAAAGTTGAATTTAGATTAAAAAACCTTTTTTTAATCACAGAGAAAGATCAGCTGATACTCTTTTTCACTGTGGTGGTTTTTTTTCCTAATGGCTGACATGCAAAACATTTTGGCAAGGAAAAAATATGGTGATTTACTGTGGTTTGACTCTTGATACAGCTACACATTATCAGAGGAGAGAAGGATGGGCTGACCTCACCTCCAGCTCCTATCCAGAATTCTCCTACAGCATACCCACGGTCACATTTCTGGGTTTTTTGCAAGGCAGGCTGAGTGGTTTTAGTCACCTTTTTAACATCTAGGACAAAGGGATTCTAGGCCCCTGTGACAGAGTCACAAATAGAGGTTCATTTGTGGGGGTGCTGGGAAAGAACACAAAACTTGAGTTGTGAGGGGATGAGTGATGTTTGCACATTTGATTTAAAAAATATATCAGATCTGATACATATTATCTTTGGTACTTACTATTGTTTTGATAGTTCCTCAATTCTGACAACTTAGTTCTGTTTCCTCCCTAATGTGAAATAATCCATCAACCTTGTGCCTCACAAATACATTTTGCCACAGCTTCAGCCCTGAGCTGGACTTTGTCTTCTGCTGTTGGTTATTGTTTGAATGATGTGGTGTACCTCAGAATTTTTGACTGGAGGGGAATTTGTACAGTGAATAAGACACTCTGTGTAGTTGGATGCTTGCACGAATAGATAAACCTTCTAATAGTTCCTAGGGCCCATGAGAGCTCCACTGTTCAGGCTATGAACATAAAGAGGTAAAAATATTTTTGATCATATAATTTTGTATTTAAAAATGAAAAAAAAAAAAATTGTGCTCTCCAGTCCGTTTATTTTTGTGTAACACTCTTGCTAATCTGATAAGCATTTCTATCTCTCTCTGGAATTTTACTGACTTTTTTTTTTTTTCCACAATAGCAATTGTGTGGAGTGCAGTCACAGATAATTGCAGTTGGATTTTTCAATGTGCATTCTTCATAGTCCCAAGGCTATACTGGGATGCAAAGTCTTGTTAGACTATTGGCTTTATTATCCAGCTCGTGATTCATAGGAAAATGTTGTAATGACCTCTTACACAAGCAACTAATTATTTTAAAAGATGAAAGTTATTTCTTCTCCTGGCACAGGTATCAGAATCTGCCTTCAAAGAATGATATGGCATTAAAAGTACAAGCTGCCCAACACTTCTAAAGGAGTAAAAACAGCAAGAGCATTTTTTTCAAGTGTACACACAGGCCAGCTGTATTTTTTTTTATCCTGTGCTTCAGAGGCAGAACTGTTTCCTCCTGCTACTCAGACACAGCACATGTTAGCAATAAGTGAATCATATTTAAGATGGAGAGGAGAAGAAAAACAACTCTGACCAGAAGATTGACCCAACTCCCAAATCAAAATTAACCTATAAAATTTGGATTCATTCAGAGAACCTTTCCCAACTATGCTGACTGTTCTCAGTACAAAAGGGCACAGGTTCTTATTCCAGTTTGGTGTGTGCACCCTAAAAGAGCACCTAGACAAAGAAATCCATTTTTTTTCCTACCCTGGGCATTCATGTAATTTACTTCTTTTATGAACCACACTACTGTGATTTCTTGTCCTGAGTGCTTTTGATAAATATCTGCTTCAGAATATCACTTTCCTTGTGTTTTGACCTTTTCCAAGTTTGTCATCATTAATTGATGGTCTCCTAAAGCTTTTTGGGCGATGCTGTTCCTTAGCTTAGATGAGTTTCCTATTTCCCTGGTGGTTCTACTTCATCAGGATAGGCAGCAATCATTTCAATCATCACTTAGTAGGCCTAGTGAATCACTCTGTCCTGCAGATTTTCTGATTATAGAGCTAGTGGTCCAAGAGGTCTACAGCCATGTTTTATTTTGAGTTAATTGACTCATGGTTCAGGTTTGTTACATCTGTAAGAAAGAGCTGAACAGTGTTTTGTATTTTCTTATTTCTGTGGGAAACGTATTCTGATATGTCATATTTGTCCTTTCACAGTGATACATCACTGGTGGATTCATCATTCTCTAGGGCTTCCTCCTTCTTGGTCTATTTTGATTCATGAGTGTGAATGTGTAGGAAATATTCTTATCAAATGTTAAGTGAATGATCTTTGATTTTATATTCTGTTTCATTTCACTTACGTCAATTATTAAGTGTTCCAAACCTTTTTGCATTTGACAATGAATTTTATACATTTTGTGCATGTTAGATCAGATCCAAAAGGCTGAGCATATTTTGGCTTAAAACTGTTCCTCTTCTGGTCAAACTGATATCTTAATAAAATAGAATTGTCTTATCAACAATAACTTTAGTGAACACATGCTGCATTTTCTCCCTTTTCCCTGTCTGTTCCTGTTTCTAATTATCTCCTCCAAGACTTCTTCACAGCTCTTGAATATTACTGTCCTCTTTATGGACAGGTATTATTGGCATTTGTTTTTCTTTAGCTGCCTTAATCTGACATCTTTTAAAGCACAAGATCCCACCTCTTAAGCCCTTTCTACAGGATCCAGGATTTCAAACATACAATCTGTCAACATTTTAAGAAGAAGGGATCCAAGCCTTCTGATGGGAGTGTGTTGTGTGGCAATCTTTGGCAATGTGGTTCTCTATTACATTGAATGACTCCTCATCTTGCTGACTCCTCATCTTGCTAACTCCTCATCCTTTATTCTGCATTTAAAATTACTTAATTGAAAATGGAGGCAGAATATTAATCTTGCCTTAGAATATGAGTGGATTAATTTCCATCTTCAACTTTACCCTCTACTACATAATAAAATAACTTCTTTTTAACACTTTTTTTCCCAGTTACAGCCACTGAACCATTTGTTTTTTCTAGTAATTTGCTTCATAAGTTCTGAGCCCACTTCTAGGAATTCTTGTGTTGCTCCCCCACTTAAAGATCTCCCTAGTGATTAGTTTCTTTGCTGGTCTTGGTAGCTGTATCCTTGTTTCTGCTATCCCAATCCTTTTCACATTTTGGTAGTAATTATGTTTGGTCCTGTATTGAGTTTACACAAGTTTGGGGCAACATCACTGATCCCCTTCCTCAGGCTGCACTTGCTTAAGTTCTCATTTACCTGTTTGAGTTTTCAGTCCAGGTGAATTCCCTGACTTTTTAGATTTGCCTTTTTGAAATCATAACTTGATTCTATGATCTATTAGTTATAAACTCACGGTTGCCCTATTCAGGACCATTTTTATAACCAAGTTTTCTCTGAGGTCCATGCTATGCTACCTTTCAAAAATGTTTCTAAACCTGCATTATCTTAACCTAAAACATTGTTTCCTTTGTGAATGCCCAAAGATAACTTTCCCTTATGCTTAAATGCTTTTGAGCATTTTATTACTTACATTTTCTCTCCATTCTGCTTAGAGAGAGCTAATGTCTTTTAATGATAGAATTTTAGCTATTGTCTCTGAAGTTATGAGGGAAGTTTGTAACAGACCCTTACCTATATTATCTTAGATGTCTAACACATTTCTGATCTAGCATAAAGGAGCCACACTTTTCTGGTTCCTTGAATGCCTCAATGTGGCAAAATAATGTTACTAAAACCATTCTGTACCTGAAGATTTAATAAGCTTAATATGCTTCCTGTAAGAGGAGAAGTAAGGAAAAGTGTTGATCTTTCTTCATAAATGTTTTTTTGCCTCTGCCTATAATAATTGTCAAATCTCTTCTTTAATATATCTCTGTTATTTTTTAAGCAAGATGTTGAAAGCTACGTATTTCAGCATAGGCTTTGTCAATTCAGAATAAAATGGAAGAATTACCATATGAGACTATTATACTTTCTGTTTTTATATCTCAGTGTTTGTTTTGTTTGGGGTGTTATCTTGTTTTGTTTTATTAGGTAATCTGCTCTAATCCCAGGTCATCTTCACCAAAGTTGTTTCGTGACCAGTGTCCTATCCTGTTTTGTGCCTTTACTCCTTTCCCAAACACAACACCCTGTGCTTGTCATTTGGTAGAATTTTGAATTTTTTACTCTGTGTTTTGAAGCTTTCCCCATCTGCCACCCGACTATTTCTTAGTTCCACCTGTATCTTCTTGCATTTGAAGTCCTTGCTGGGATGGTCAGGTCCCAAACTAAGGACACTGTCCCACCTTATTCAGGTTTCTGTAGATAACTACTACTCCATTCAAACCAGCTCCCTGCACAACATTTCCCTTTCCCTTCCACCTAGAAAACAAATCACTGCAAACTCTTTTAAGTGATTTAGTTGGGTTGGGGTTTGTTTTTTAAAGACACCATTTCAGATCTGCCTCTCAGTTCTCCTTCCCAGTAAGAAGGTGACTCAGGACACCTCTGTGTCTTCCCAACACCCAGACACAAAGTTCCCTTTTCTGAGAGGGCTGATATGGTCTGTTCTGTACCCATCCAAGGAGCAGCTGCAGAAAGGTCTCTCATGGACACAGGAGCTGGGGGAACTTCAGATGTGGCCACCACTCTGCTGAACACAGATTAGTTTATAGCCTCTCTGCTCTGGTGGAGAACTGAAATTGCATGCTTTTACAGTTAATGGCAAAGCAAAGCAGTTTACCCTTCAGTGCATTCAGTTGGGATGCAAGTGGAGAAAACACAGCAAAGACAACACATTTATTATTATTTTTGGAAAAACAAATGAATACTTCATGCCCTTCCTTCCCTTTGGAACTGAATTTTGTGTACCTGTGCCATTAGGAGACCAGAGCAGTATTGTATGAGGCTGAGCTCTTGTCTTCCTAAGGACCATTAGTAAATCCATGAAAAAGAAAAATTCAAGATCTTTAAAATTATAGAAGTGATTGCCTTTGGTTGGGATCAAAGGCCTGCACTGTGAGAGTGCAATAAATGGCAAACACATCTCTGTGCACTGTGGATCTGGCACTTCCAGTGCTTCAGAGCAGCACTCGTCAGACAGAGCAGTGGTAATGAGAGAATTAAATCCATGTGATTAGAAGCAAAGCAGCAATGATGTAATAAAATTCTGGGGAGCATCTGATGATCTGAAGATGGGGCTGGGTTAGGGAAAGAGAGTTACAGCTCCTGCTCTGCATGTCAGGCTTGCTGCCATCTCTGGCTTCCTTAATTCTGCTTTTTCCCCTCTCACAAGTGCTCAGCACTGAGTTTTCTCTCTGGCTGTGAGGCATTCCCAGAGCTGAGGGATGGGGAATACACCTGGATGCTCTGCTTTGGTTAAAGTTGTGTCTCCTGCCCTCGTGACCTCATCCCACCCAGTGCTTCTGCCCATAGGATGACCTTGACCCAGCAGAACTTCATTCCTGTGTCCCAGGATGGATTGTTAATATTGAGGGAGATGAAATCTGATTTCAGGGCTGTTGTTCCCACTGCTGCCAGGATGTTTCCAAGCTGCACCTTGCCTACCATCTTTCTGTTGTTTTATGGGGAAAACTGCCCCTGCAGTGGCTTACTTGGGTGAGGTCTCTAACACTGTGTGCCACCTTCTGTCTGCCCTGTAATGACAGAGAGGACAGCACTCCATGTAGCAGGCTACTGGAGAGCTCAGCAAGTTCAGTAAACTACACTGGAGGGAGAACCCAGAGCAGTCCTGAAAACTTCCCTACAAAACCTCATGTTTCTGAAGAAAACACCCTTATTTTGTTTTCTTTTCCCCCAAACTGAAAACATGAGGGGAGTGTTTGAGAAAATGTCATGCAGAGCAATTCTCCATCATTTAACTTGGGTGAAAGTTTCTAATTGCTAAGACATCACCATCTAACAAGCTTTCTCTTACAAGGGCACACAGGAATCTGTGGCAGAACTCTGTCACAGGCTCCCTGTGGCATGGTTTGATCTGCTATCATAGGGGCTGGATATTTCCTAGGGCTTTTGTCTTCCTAAACTGCTCACTGTGCTTTAGGGGCAGCGATTCTGTGCTGCATACAACAAAAGAGATCTTGTTTGCTTCATGCTTCCTCTGCTGCTGCAACTTGCATACCACAGTAGTTGTGCCTCTAGAAACAAAAAATCATCACTCAAACATCTGAATAAGTAATAATATTAAGCATTCTCATGCCAGGCTGTCCATTTGTGGCAGTTACCAACTAATGAAAGACATTTTTCTGCATACATTTTTTCTCAAGGCTGGTATTTTACCTAAATTTGAATACTTTCTCTGAATTTACTTTTTGTTCTACTGGAGCAAAACAAAGTGAATACCATTTAAAAATTGATACAAAGTCAGAAAACTTGATTAATTTTAATTAATGGATAGTGTCTAACCAATACAGAATTCCCAAGAGACTGATCCTTTTTCCTGTGCACAGTGGTTGTGAAAGAAAAGGAAAATGTACGGAGTGACAAATAGAGTTTGAAATAATTAAAAGGGGATGAACAAAGCACAGATTCTAGGAAGTATGGGCTGAGGCTGATTTTTGAATTACTCATTCTTTTTATTTTTAACTCAAATTAGGGGATGACTTCTTCTGTACCAAATCTAGTGTTGTGGCCTGGGCTCCCTTGTTGCTGCAATATGGCTAAATATAAAAGTACTAATGAGGTTTCTCAATAAAAATACTTGGTATTCCAGTGTTCCAGCTACAAAGTGTGAACATCAGTGATGGATAGTTTTCAGCTGGGTCACTGATTTCTTTTTCTTTTTCTTTTTCTTTTTCTTTTTCTTTTTCTTTTTCTTTTTCTTTTTCTTTTTCTTTTTCTTTTTCTTTTTCTTTTTCTTTTTC
>WBND01000188.1:802147-817806 GCA_013398595.1 Tychaedon coryphoeus
TTCCCTTTCCCTTTCCCTTTCCCTTTCCCTTTCCCTTTCCCTTTCCCTTTCCCTTTCCCTTTCCCTTTCCCTTTCCCTACTGCATTCCTTTAAATTGTTGTTTTTCAGGTAAATTGAGTATTGCAAAAGTTCTTTCTCTAGAACAGAGCAGAAATGAAATTAGAATAAAAATGAAACTGTACTCCAGGTATTAATTATAGTGCTGGAATGCTGCTGCAAATTGGATTTCCTTTAAAATGTAGTGTGTTTATAACTAGACAAATTACACAGGCATAGATATCAGATTCAAGGAAGAAATATTTAGTGAGAGGCTTTTTTGTTGTTCAGGTTTTTTAACCAGGTTTTATCACCTTTCCTTATGGCAACTCTGAACTCACAATGGTTCTGTGAATTAGAGTTGGACAGGAAGGGATCATTGAAACTTTGGTTAACTTCTCCTGCCACCTCCTGGACAAGGCTCTGAACAGCTTTTCCCTACTGCTATAAAACCTGAGGCAGCACAGCCCTCACACTAACATCCACCGACTTGTGAAATTATCTTAGCCTCCCTGCTAGCACATTTTCAGCATAAAATAACAAGAAGCATGTCATAAATCACATTTCTTCCCCAGGAAACTTCTCTCAACTCCCTGAGCTGAATACCAAAAAGTTAATGTTTTAACTCCTGTGAAAACAAAATCCCCCAGCACAAAACTTCCAAGTCCTAGCTAGCAAATTTTCTAGTTGAGATTGTGCTGCCTTTCACTGATACCAGGGTAAGGGAAGAGTCACACAGACCTTGAATAGCCTTTGTAATGAGTATTTTAAGTGTGGGGATGCTCAGATTTTGGAACACATCACCACCCTGAGTGGCTGTAAATCCTTCTGCTGGTGTTACTTGCAATTAGCATCATCAGACGTGCTCTGTATTCTGAAGTCACAGCAGTAAATAAACAAGCACTGTGCCCTCTGCCTTCTGTGTATTCTTCTAAATACATTGATCTTGTTGGTTTGAATCTACTTTACTGAATTTATCTACCTGAATTATTATTCCCATTTTCTTTTAAAATTTAAAATTCCTTAGCATGATGGTTTACTTTGTTTAAACTCCTTGATGTGTGTATCCAGTGCTTTTATACTCCAGAAAAACAATTTATTGGTGCATACCTGCAAAAGGTTTCCATATTTACTAACAGGTTGCTATGTAATTTAAAAATTGTACTTTCTAGTGCTTAACTTCCTCTAACTAGTGAAAGATAAACAGTGGCTTCCTTATCTTCTAGAATATCCCCTGGTTTGGATATTCTTAATTTGCATGGATAAGATACTACCTTTTGTGATGGGCTTAGTTGATAGAAGCTTTGGGAGTGGAAACTTAAATGATCCAATATAATTGTATGTTATCTTCTGTCTAACTCAGAGCATGACACCTTGTAATTCCTTCAGCAAACTTGTAATCTATATTTGAACTGTACTCTACCTCAGAGAAAAATAGCCAGACATGAGTGTGTAGCTTTCCTTTGTCCTGTGTCCCAGTGATTGATGAGCTTTACTTCAGGATTACTGATAGAGAAGTTAATTCACTTTTAGGCCAGTGTATCTACTGCTAATGTGGAAATGAATGGTGGAAACTGAATTACACAGAAATGGTGGATTTACCTCTTAAAATTGCTGCTCTCAGAGCAACTATGTCAACTCAGATTAAACTTGGTGAATAGTTCAATGGCAGAGAAAAGTTAGAAGTTATCTTTATGTGAGATTGCCAAAGTGAAAAGTTACAATTCTTCTTCTGAAAGTGTTTTTAAGAGCTGGAACAAAACTATATCTGATTTTTAACTAATCTAAAATTTGAGTTTCTCTTTCAGTAAGCAGAGGAGGGAAGTAACTTGTTTTCCCTCCATTCCTCTTTTGTGATGTAACTTCACATTTTTTCCTGTTTCTATAACATGTAACAGTTTTACATGTGGAACAACAGTCACCTGTATAATCAATCAACTGGGAGGCATTTTGCAGCTTCAGAAATACTACTTTAGGTAACATTCCACTTCTTATTCCTCAATGGGTCAGTTAACAAACTTTGGTGTCAAGGACTCTCCTTTAAGAGTTTGGCCCATATGGCTTCTGGGGTGGCTGTAACAGGACTGGGAAATCTGGGGACACTGTGGCATAAATATAGAGAGATAGGGACAATGGAGTTGCTGAAAAACAAAGAACTTTTAATGCATAAAATAACAAATGCAGAAAAACCACATGGTACAAGAGCAACCTCCAAAAACGTCAAAACCCAGAAAGCACAGAGGTATATGGATGAGGTGGAGGGCACAGGATCCAATCAATAATGAGGATAAGGAACAAAACCATAAATGTAGCTGGCAGCCAGCCAACCATACATGGAAATCAAGAATAACACCTTATTTGTAACAAACTGGTTAACACCTTAGTTCCCATGAGACAACTCTTCTCTCTATTCTCTCACCACAATGTAAAGGATGTCCTTTCTCCCAGCTAGGTGTCTCCCAGGGTTTGAAGCTGAAGCTGTCTGCATCTGCAGGTGAAGCCAGCTCCCTGTCCACCCCAATTTCCACAGGCCCATAATTTAATAGCTCACATCATGAGAATACACTTGGTGAAAACATATGAGGAGATGTGCTGAGCAGAAACTTCCCTCTTTATAAAGCTCCAGGAATGGCTTTGTCACAACCTAGCAGTGTAAGACAAGGCTCCATTTTTTCTCTCATCAAATCTGTCCAGCAATTCCAAAACAATGGCCCTATATACAGATATATATACCTTATATATACACACACACCTGTGTAGAGTATATATAAACATAAGAAAGTCTGGGGCTTAATTTGCCATGGGTGATGGAACAGCAAACCCCATTTTTGTTTATTCTTTATAGTCTTAGTACAATGTATCTTTTACCTAATCTATTAGCTGCAAATTTAAAGTGTAATGTACCTTCAGCTTCCTTCCCCCCCACCCCCCACTCCCTCTTTTCATTAAGGACAAAAGGAGTTTCTCTTATTGTTCCTAACAATAGCATCTATGATAGAAATTCTCAGGTTGTTGTGCTGATGGCCTCCAGCTTAATTTACTCTTTCATCCCCACCTGAGCCTGTCATTACAAATACCCTGCCTTTTCAGTGCAGCTGAATGAAAAATAATCTCTGTGCATTACAGGTAGAGCCAAGAAATAATACTTGGAGGAGTAGGAGAGGGAAGGAAGGATAGATAAATGCAGAGAAGCAGGAAAAGGGAAGAACAGACAGACATCAAGAGCCACCTACATCCAGCTCCTGTAGAAATACAGCTAAATAATAACCAGCTAAAGCAGAGCAGAACTGGAGGAGCAGCAGCTCTGTGCCCCCTAAGCAGCTGCAGCTGAAATAGCCAAGTGTTTTTGCCCAGACCCTGTGTTCATTTTTTGGCTCTGCTGCTCCAGCTGCTGCTTTCTCTTCCATCACTGACTCCAGCAAGGAAACATCCCCCTCCCTTTATGTTTCCAGATGATGGCTCTGCCATTCTCTTTTGAATTTTCATCTCCACTGCAGTTATTATCCTTGTTATTATCCACATTCTTTGGCAGCAGGTGGACTTCATGCCTACACTTCTGGAGTGTCCTTGAAATACACACCTCTTCTTCTGGGCTATTGCTGGTACAGTGACCAGCAGAAGGAGACATCAGAATGCTATTTATTATAATTGTCTAATAATTTTAAGATTATCCTTTTAATTAAGAACTTGGTTAGGGATCCCCCTTTTGAATGGGTTTTAGCACACAAGCCTTGGTTGCCAACCAAAAGGGTCTTGGAAGTGTCCCTCCTGCTCAGTGAACCTCTAAGTCAGCACATGCAGAATGCAGCTACTTTTTATTCATGTTTATTCCTCATGAAATCAAAGAGGGAGAGACAGATTTTCTATTAAAAAAGAGACTGTATAATTATATGTTGCCAGAATGTTACATAAATGTGTTCTGGATGAAGTTTGTCTCTTATATCAGCAGAATTTGATGAATCACAGTTTTCATTAGCTATCTTGACTGAGGATGGATTATTGCACATTTCCTGTAAGCAGCTTAATTTTTATTGTTATACAACATTCCTTGCTTAGTATAAGAAATTAAAAACAGAATGGTATTAAAAAAAGCTGAGGACTCCCATCAGTAGCTGTGGGGGAGTATTTTCAATCCTAACATGACAAAGATGCCATATATGTGAAATCATGTGTAAATTTCTGGAATTTTTTTCCAGTGAACCAACTTTCTTCCAACCAATAGCTTTAAGAGCTGCTATACTGCATTAAGGGAGAAACAGCCTAAATACACAGTGCTCGGAGAGACAGAAAATACGTGACTTCTTTATTAATATAATGAGCCATTTATAAAAAGCAAAGCATCGACAGCTTGCTGTTCTGCAGCAAAAGGATGCATAACATAATCCTTTGTGGCATTGGTTTGCTGTTCTGGATTAACCTAGGAGGGAAAATAATTCCTGATAAAGTGCTAAAAGAAGCTGTCTTTGCCCTCTGAAGTTGGTCTAATATTACAGATGTCCCAGAAGTTTTCTAACTTGTAGCTGACCATGAAAGAAATAATTTACTTTCTGTGAAGTGTAATTACTAGCTAAGAAAAAAATCTGTAGATAATCTCATCTGCTGAAATAGTTTTAGATGTGGCCAAATAAATCAAGATGAGAAGTGCTGCGTTTTGGCTTTTCTGATTCTGGGATGCAAACGGCCAGGTCACAGCTTAATTTAATCTTGCTAGCAGCAACTGATGGAGATAGTGAATGATTTTAATTGCCCTATTGTCTAAAGACAGTGCAGGGGAAGTGTCACTCTGAGCATTATCTGTAGATATCCCCTACTTGCTGCTGTCAGAAACTGCAGGCTGAGCAGATGGGTCCTTGATCTGGCCTGGTATAATTGTTATTTTACTCTTACATGACTGTGAACACAGTGTATTTTACAGTGCTTAGATAAATGTGCCAGCACTTATGATTCAAATACTCATGCAAAAGATTTTCCTGTTTTGTCTGCAGGAAGTCTGCTGCAAGAGACACAGAAAGTTGAATTTTGTGAATTTTAGTAATAAAATTAAATAAACTCTGGCTTTAATTTTTTTTTTCCTCAGTGAGTAAGAGAGAATTACAATTCAAGGAAGCTTAAACTGTGGGATACCTTTTCCCTTTCTATTTCTAAGCCTTCTGGCCAAAAGACACCAACCCAAACGTGTTTGGATGGATGTGACAGTTTAAGCTTGTCTCAGAATTATAATCCTCATGCCAAGTGAGCCGGATCCATGGATTTTCCCACTCGAAGAAAATCCATTTTCAGATGAGATAAATTTTCTCACTCTTCTTTGCAGGGAGTGTCTGTGAAACTATTAAATAAGGTGTCCAATAGCAACTTGTCACCAGGGAGAAAAGATGAATAAGAAATATGTTTGTCTTTAAAATATTTCAGTTCTTAGAAGAGCAGAACATTGAGAGTCTACCTTTTAATAAGCAATCCCTTATACCCATGTTGATTTTACTGGTGTTAGTAAAGCTCTTTTTGGCATAAGAAAAAATCCTTCTGCACATATCTCTTTCCAAGGAATCTGTTTTAGAGTTATTATTTCATTAGAAAAGGGAGAGGGGAGGAAAAAGAGTTATTGGTGGCTTGTGAAGCAGACCTGCTGTTCAGATAGCATCAAATACACAAAATCTAATTTGAACAGATGTTGTCTGGCTAGGGGTGTGAAGAAATGCTGTCAATTACTCCTTTTTCTGTGATTCTTTTAGTGCCATTTCTGGGGCATGTGGACTAAGTCACTCTGCTATCTGTAACCTTACAGATGAACATGCAATGAAATTCCCAGGCTGCAATTCCCAGCTGAAGAAGGTTCAGACATCGGGTGGGAGTGTCCTTGGAGGTCATATATTGCAAGCAGTGTGTCAGGAATAATGATCCCAATCTGGGCTCCTTTACTGCCACACACAGCCTCAAATTCACACTGAATTCAGGTCTGTCAGTGTCGTGGAGATAAACAGCAACCACCAAATTCTAGCTATAGAGATTAGATATCTATCTATATCTATATCTATATCTGTATCTATATCTATATCTAATAATCCAAATCCAGATCTATATAGATATCTATATATTTTAAAAATATGTTTTCTTTCTGGTTGTTTTGTGCAAATGAAAGAAGGCAGTGTGTTTCTACTGCACTTGCCTTGGTCTGTGGCTTGTGTGTATGAGAATATAATTTAGGCATTTGCTTTGCATATTTTGACTGAGTTCAATCCTAGTTTTGGTTCTGTCACTGAAGCTGTGATGTTGGCCCAGATCCACCAGTGGGTTTGAGAGTAGTTGTCCTGACCATTGCTGCACTTAAATTTTAGGGAGCTAAAATTCCGGGAGTGAAATTTGGAACTTCATGGTCCAAATTGATAAAATAGTGCATCACTCCACAGAGCATGAAGGTGCTTGTGGTATTCTACTCCTTGAGCATTTAAACTGCACATCTGGATTTCACACAGAAATTGCCTGGCAGAAGTGGCATATTCAGTGCTTCTCTGGATGTAGTCCTCACTTCAGTCATGCTTTGGTTCACTTGTCTGTAAAATGTACTTACAGTGCTATTCTCTTGTTCTTATCTCCAGGATCCCCGGGGGCAATCTAGGAGGGATATTAAGATAATATGGAAAACCAATTTTTTTTTCCTATCCTCCCACTTAGAAAAATAACCAGGGTTAGAATTGTTACACTTTTCTAAATTTTCAGTGCAGGAGATGAGCCTCCTTCCAGCAAGAAAATATGAACTGCTGGTGTAACCAAACAGTTTTCAACTGTGCAGTTTCTGCTGTGGCAGATGGCCAGTAAGTGATGACATGGGGCTGGCATGGTACTCCTGACTCTGGCCTTTTCCCAGACCTGAATGCACACTGGGAATCCTGTTTTGTTTTGTTTTGTTTTGTTTTGTTTTGTTTTGTTTTGTTTTGTTTTATTTTATTTTGTTTTGTTTTTTTCTGCAAACTCAAACAATTAGAAAGGCATTCCCTGCACTCCAGCAGCTCAAAAAAGGATGATTGCCAACATTTCTTTCCTTAGTAATTCCCTCTTCTGCAATTCAAACCAAAGATTTAAATCTATTTCCAATACAGCTAAAACAGAAAAAAAAAAATCTTGAACCAAAAATTTAGGAAAGTAGGGAACCAGGACCTCAGTTTTCTTGTTACTGCAGAGGAGTTTGAAAGCAAGTGCTCTGTGCTGTACTGATGATGAGGGAGAATCCTTCTATCCCCTCATGCCCATCTATTTTGTATCACATGTCCCTTGCACTCACCTATGAGAGGGATTTAAACTCCATAACTTTACCCAGCCAAACCCTCCCTTCTGTTGTCCAAGGCTTTCTCCACTCAGACACACCCAGAAGCTCCAGCATTGTGCTGATTAGGATGTGTTACTATTTCTTCCTACCCCTCTGAAATCATGTATGCACCTGTCTATCCTTCACACATTAAAAAAAACCCTAGCTAGGGTAGAGCTCTAGGGCACTTCTAAAGCAGTGAATGAAAATAAATACAAGGGTTGAAGAAAAAATAATGAAATAATTCAATAATTTTTTCATAACTTGTGTTATCATTTGCTTAATGTAGATCCTCTCTTAGTTTACAATTTAAGAAATTGCCCCGTTTAAGTATGTTAATTTGGCCTTCTTTAATTTCCCCTCAGCAGCCCTAAGTCAGACACCAGGAGTTAATTTTATCACTCATATGAGAAAGATGTAACTGTAGATACTTTACCCTATAGACACATGTGCTTGTCCTCCCCTTGTGTCCATTTTGTCTCTAATTGTAAAAAATACCTGTCACAAGGACTGTGTGTTTTGATGGGGTGGATTCTCAGAAGCTGGTATGTGAACTATTCTGTGGATTATTGCTCATGAGCTTCTGCTAAACTCAGCTGGTCTGCACTCTGAGCAAATAAATCCTTTTATTTGGCAGACTTTAGAAAACAGAGAAATAAAGAGAGGGAAATAGAGGCCATCAGACTGTTCTGGAACAGGAACATCCAGAATGGTAACAAAAAATGTTGCTGCTGTGTTGCACAATTATTAGAATTACTCCCCTTCAAAGGTTAAAAGCATTAACCAGGTTGGCAACATTTATAAATAGACCCTTTATGGAGTTTTACCTAAAGTGGGATGGATAAACACTTTGACTCAGGAAGACCAATTAGAACCAGTAGGATCTTTTAATTTAATAACTGCATTAGGCAAGATTGAGTGAATGTTGGTACAGACACAGACATAGAACACTCGACAATTTCACTACTTATGGAGTCTGAAATAAAATGCAATTTCAGCTCCATCACAGAAGGCCACAGAATAGATGGTCCTGGTGTGGCCCTGGAAGAGAATGAAAGCAGAGAAAGTTTTTCTAGCCCCACCAGGGCCTTGTGACAGGCACTGCACCTCTTACCATTAAGGTCTGGAGGGATGATCTCTGTGTCCACTGGGATAAACTGACCCAAAAAGTGACTGGAACCTTAGACCTGCACAAATGGTAACCAGTGGGGTCCAGACTGCATTCTCCCAGGAATTTAGGATGAAGGTATTTCTAGCACACTATTAGCAGTGTTTACCGTTGTATTCTGGTGTCCTAGGTTACAATGTAAAGATGTGTCCAACAGGGTGTATTCTATCACCATCTGTTGAAACCAGGTGGGCAGTGATCCTTATCTCTGTGGGAGATATCCTCTGCTAATGGGCCATCTGTTAAAAATTAGGTGAGGCAGTGTTCTTCATCTTTTCCACAATCCATCCTTCCTCCAGGAATATATCTCCTGTTAATGGGCCACTGAGTCCCACTGCATGACTGATAAAATTACATCATCCCATTGGGAGATGCTCCACCCAGGGGGAGGAGCCAATAATTTCCTACCTGGAGTAAAAACTGAGATTTGGAGCACCAAGGCAGCCCTCACCCACTGGTTTCCAGAGGACAAGAGCTACCAGACCTTTCTGCAGGATCACTATTTCAACAGGACCACTTCATCTGGGCTGCTACCACCACCCTAACTAGTAAGATGTCAGGTTGTATTCTGACTCTGTCAGTGGTTTTCTTTGGTACTATTGCATGTATTTTATTTTCCTCATTTTTTTTCCTATTTAATTGTATTTCTGACTTGGAATCTCTCGGTGGTTTTGCTTTCAAAACCATTACATCTGGTTAAAGATATTCATCAAGTACTCAGAAGCCAGGAAATGTTAAAAGTGTGATTTGGGAATTTTAATTTGTTTCACTTTGTCCCTGCCTAGCATGCTTGAATGATAAATGTTTGTTCAATCTAGGTGGTCTAGGTTTGAACTGGCTACTGCCAGTGGGAAAAGGCTACCAGGTAAAAGATGATTACTGAGATTATTTACTTTGGAATCCATTTTGTGCAAGTCTCTTTGGCTGTCCAGACAGTTCTGTTGCACTGAGAGCAAGGAGTCAGCTCTTTCAGGAAATAGAATGCTGATATCTCCTCATTGAGAGTAGGCAGAAGGGAAGAGGCTTTGCTCTGTGCTAGGAAGGACATTCCTTGTCTTTCTGGAATGTCAGGTGGAAGACAAAAACCAGCTCTGTCTCTAGAGAAGCATCATAACTTTAGTTTTAGTTTTTTCATTGTGGCAAGGGAAAGTAATATAGCTTAATGGTTCTTGTTCTCAGTCTCCTCCTTAAGGTTTTTTGGTGAGAAACCCTTGTGATGAAGATGCACAATCATTCCTAGTTCTGCATTGTCCCCACTGCAATTAAATGCTAGATGGTAGGAGGAAGCTACTAAGAGAGTAATTTTTGGAGGAATTTTTAGTTTTATTTTTAGCGTGAAGAGTGGGAAATGTGCTCTAAATGCAAAGGTAAATTTGCAAAAGTGTGAAAAATTTGTTTAAATTTCATTTTTCGTCTTAGTTCTTTTCATTCCAATAACATGGGTCAGGTTGGCAAGAATGAAGAGAAATTGAGAGATGATTGTTGAATGCAGGCATTGACTTGATGCCAGCAGTTGGTTTGGCTTCGTTTGGTTAAATATGTCTCTTGTAGACAAGCAATTGCTTCAAAAGTGTTACAATCTTCCATATGCTGAGTGGTCTTTAGAGCTGATGATCAGTTTGTTAAAAAGAAACCTGAAACTTCAAAATCTACTTTCACTCAGAATAACTTTACTATGTTTTTTCTTTGTATCATATTTGAATTCATCAATCACTTAGATGGGTGGTTTTTGCTATTCAGAGTGTTTTCTTGTGTTTTACTATCCTCCCCTTCTAGCCACTTTCCCCTGCTTTCATTTACTTACTTTCAACTCCTTCCTAGCCAGAGGGACTAATAATATTTTTTTAGTATGATTAAAACTACCACAGAATTATGGTGTGTTGCTTTTCTTACATAATATAGAAGTATCTATTCCCCTTCTCTTGCCCTTCCTTTCACCTTTGAAGGTTCCTGATCCACTGAAGTGGGGCCATACTCTTGTTGCCAAATCATCTTCATTTGTCCATCTGCTTAGATACAATTGCAGAATTAAAACAGACAGGAAATAACAGACTGTCCCAATTTATTTTTCAGCCGTGAGTTATAGACAGATTTTAAATGTAGATAGCAGAGTACAGCCTAGAGCCAGCGTTTGTAAGCATGTAAGACATTTTAAGAAGGGTAATCAGTTCTAAGAATTTCACTTTTAATTACTTTTTAGCCTAAGCTTTTGAAACAGCTAATCATTTTGTCTGCCAGATTTGAGAGCACTGTAAATTTCTAGAACATGTGGAGCGCCTCTATGCTGAAAAGGGGGATTGTTTACTTGTTTCTTAGGACAGATGTTTTAGGAATTGAATTGGAATTTGAGTCACCTGTCTGTTTAGGAAACACAGGCCCCACCACAGCATCCTGCAGTTGCCTGTGTTCAGATTTTAAAAGTGACTCACTGAGAGTTATTTGGTTACTTACATAGCTGAGACAGGCGACAAAACATTCAATTCAAATTGATGAGCCCAAATTTGTCTCCTAAACAACTGGGAGAATGAATTAGGGAGTGATATAATCTTCTAAATTGCATCTATTATGATATGATAATGCAACATGCCAGAAGGAGCATGGAACTCTCATAAAGGCTCTTAATTTAAATTTGCTTTGAGTTGGCAAAACACACACAAAACCAACATACTCGATTTAACTCATTTAAACAATGTCAGCATTTAATTAGACTATGAGGATAAAGTGATGGGATGTTAGAGTTCAGATTTCCATGAAATTTTACTAATCTAGAGGCAAGAACTTATAGCACTTGGAACATAAAATAAGGCACTAAATTTAAAATCTAACCCCATGCATATTAGCATAATTAAAATGCCAAACTTTAAAGTGCAATTACCAAATAATAGCAATGCCATGCATCTGTAATGCTAGAATTTCCTTAAAGCACATTAAGGACATGCAACTCTCAGCAGATTCCTAACTACTACTTAATTGCCACTTATTGCTGCAAAGATGCAGAGTATGGAAAAGATACACATTTACCTAACCAAAAGAAGGATTAAGAGATTTTCTTGTGCAGCTCTAATACAGATAGATTTTTAATATCTGCTGTATACCTTGCTCAGTAAGCAACTAATGAAATAATCCCTAAATTTAACTTTTAGAACTGTTCTTTGAATACTTTGGCTAACATCAAGCACTCCCTATTGCATGGATCTCTGTTGCCCTTGTACAAGGTCAGTGTAAGAGCTTCAGGGTGCTCCTTAAAAGCAGCTTTGATTTTGTACTCACCAGCCTGTTGCCTTTTAAAAGACAGACTTACCTTTAACAGAGTAGTCCTTTTAACAGCATCTCCTTTATAATCAATTTTGCAGTTCTTAAGAAGAAAATTCAGGTTTTCACATTATTCTAATCCCTTTAATGTAATTATTGTAGGTTTTTAATTAATTTAGAGGCTGATGTCTTTCCTCTTAAAGCTTTTAGGAGTAGTTATATGTTGGAATCTTGTGATTTATTTTTTCCTCTCTGACTTCTCTAAAAACAATGGGAAATTTGATGCTCTGCTATTACAGTATTTAAGATTAGAAATAGCTTCCAAGATAAGCACAGAGTTCTCTCTGGTCTGAGATGCTTTCCACTGTCAAATACTTATCTCCCACAGTATGGCTGAGCCACACTGCTCCAAAGGAGGTGGGAGGTGGGAAAGATGGGTGTCCTGGGAAATTGCATCTGCAGTTATTTTGTGAAGTGTCTTCCCTCTCTGGTGTTGGACCTGTGAAGAGTTTGTGTGTGTGCCTGGTGTTGTTACCTGGCCAGGAGAGTTGGGATGTCTGGGTCCCATCCCATCCTGGTGGAATTCAGGTGTGAGCTTTCAGGCTCCCCACATGGTGGTATCCAAGCCTTGTGGCAGTCACTGAAGACTTGGTTTCAGATTTTCTGATTCTAGATTTTAATGTCTTCACATCTGTACTGATTATAAGATTATGAAGTTCTTATGCCACAAAGATTAAAGATAAATAGGAAATAAGGGTCTGGGGAAGAAAGAAAAAGAAAGAAAACCTTTGTAAGGGAACAACACACCAGATAATTTAACAATAGAGGAATTTTGCTGAGGGGAATTTTTTTTTAAGAAAAATATAATGGCATCTGGGAAATGGGGTTTGCCACAAAAATCTCACTTTGTCTCCACATTTGTTAATTTAATTTAGCTGTGTGTCTCCTCTGTACTGCATCCACTTTGAATACAGACAGGGCTGAGTTATTTCCTCCAGCACCAGCCCAGAGACTCTCTGAGTTGTGTTGGCTTCAGCCCCTGGAGCACTCTGTTCTCAGGGCAGCTATGAGGCATTAATTTCAAGAGACAGGTGGCTTATACCTTAGTGCTGGATTTCATTTCTCTTATCACAAATCCTGCAGAGAAGTGGTGAAATACATTCAGGTCAAAAAAGTAGTGCCCATATTAAAGACTCAGAGCCTGCACCAAAAGTGCTGTTTCAGCTCAGGCACCTGGAACAGGCACAGTGAATGAGAATGGAAGAAATAAATTCTTCCATTAGACATTGGTCAGGAGTTCATTAAATTTTCCCTTATATTCACTGGACTGATGAATGCAATTAACAACTGCTTCACTGGAAAGAGTTTTCACTCAGTTATTTCCTTCATCTTAGACTTGGGCTCATTTGACAATTATTTTTACATGCTGACTTTCACATCGTTGACTTCTTCCCAACTTTGCAGTGTAGTGACAAAGGAATTATAGCAAAGCCATTGATTTTTACTTTTTCCTTGCTACATACTAACTTTTTTTGTAAGTGCAGTAATTTCCCTCACCATGCTGAGATGTGTTCTACATTCTTCCCAGGACAATGGATGTATCTGATCAAATCCATCAGCCAGGTAAGCCAGATGAAACATCTACTGCTGTTCAGAAAATAGATTCTGCATTGACTTAACTACTAGAAAAGCAAATCTCCATTATTTCAAAGAGCAGTAAAATTGCCCTCAATGCTCATTTCCTATCAGTGTGGGACAGATAAAGCACTGAAGTGGAAGTCAGAAATCTATCAAATGACTCATTGAATTGGGCCAGTTTAGAATAGTTTTCCTTGTACTGTGTGTCTACTTCTGTACTGTAATAACTCTGTGGAGGAGAAACCATTTCTGTACTTGTTTGTGCAAACTCTGTTTTGCTTGGAGTCTCCAGGTAACTTAAAATATGCCTCATTTAAACAAAGCAATGAAAAATTGCAGCTCCCACCTGTTTCCTTCCAATTCCACAGGAGTAAATAACTTTGGCTGATAGCAAGTGCAGTTTTGTGGCTTGGATTAAAATGATTTTCAGTTCAAGTTGTTTTATTCTGTGGCCTCAGGCTGTACTTCCTTAGGAGCTACTGCTTTAAGTCTTCTAAAACAAAAAATGCTTCAGTTCAGTCCATGGGCTCAAAGTGGACAAATGTGAATGTGAATCATTCCAGTCAAAGTGAGCTGACCAACTGTGGTGATATTAAGATGGGTGAATAGCTGGTATGTGGATAAAATTAATGGAATAATATTGGATTGCTGAAAATTCAGTTAAATAGTAACTAGAGTGATGAAAGCTCAAGATGTTTAATCCATCTTTCCATCTTCATGTCCAGGGAGCAAGTGCTTCTGGAGAGTGCCAGAGGACAGTGAGATCTTACACCAGAAATACAGCACAGCTGGGGACAACATCCTTCTCTTGAGCCACGATGTCCTCACTGCTCTGGGGAGCCAAAATGAACCCAAGTGCCACCATCTCCACTGGCTTCAGGAAAATTCCAGTCAGTGCCAAACTATGAGACCTGAAGTCCTAATTTTGGTTTCCATCCCCATCCCCCATATTTTTCTCCCCTATTTCCCAGTGTATTGTGTATTTCTTCCCTTTTCTCCCTCTCCTTTTACTTTTTTTCCCCCAAGTGTTGGGCCTTGGTAGCTAGGATTGTTTTGTAGCGTGTCAGAGAGCCTGTGTTCACAAAAGCTGCTTGAGCAGAGTTTTAAATAGTCTGATTTGGAGGGGTTTGTCAGATCTAATTACAAAAGGCAAGACTTGGTGCTGGGAACGTGCCACTCTCTGACAGCAAGAGAGAGCCTCAGAAACAGCAGCTGCAATTTGAATATCCACAGTTCTTTCTATTTTCTGCCCTATTTGAGCTTGTTTTGTCTTCAAGGAAAGATGATCAAGCTGCACCAGAAACAGCAGTGGCAAAAATGCATCCAGCTCACTTCAGCATCTGTTTTTCTCTGCCATCAAAAGGCCTATTAGTTATTTTCCTTGTTAGCAACCTCTGATGGATTTGCCAAAAAGCATCCTTTGTGTGTTAAAACTCTGGTGACAAAATAGAAGGGGAATAAGAGATGCTGAAAAAAAAATTATTTAATTCTCCACCTCCCATGTGTTTTCTTTTCATTACATTTTCAGTTTTATGTGCTTGTCAGGAGTAATTTGCACAAAACAGTAAATAAATATTTTTAGTGTTCCTTGCTCTGTTAGGGTTGAACATGGAGCTGAGCAGAATTTGTTTCATGTCTTTGCAGCACGTTTGAAAATGTCAGTGTTGCTGGTGATTAGGGAAAGTGATGATAAAGTTTTATGTCTTCCTCAGAGAGAGAGGATTCCTTTGAGATTTGGGGGAAGAGGGGAACTGCCAATATATACTTGTCAGAAAAATCCACAGGCACCAGAGGTTTATGTCCAAAAAGGAGACAAATGAGTACTGCAACTTTATTTAGATAAAATGCTAAAATGATCTCAAGACCCAGATAAATTAAAAAAATCTCAAATTACCTAAAGTAAACCCTGTGACCACAAATAAACCCAATGACCTGAAGTAACCTCAATCATGACCTCAACTGACCCCAATGACCTGAAGTAACCTCGATCACGACCTCAAATGACCCCAATGACCTGAAGTAACCTCGATTGTGACCTCAACTGACCCCAATGCCCTGAAGTAACCTTGATTTTGACCTCAACTGACCCCGATTGGGGTCTAAAATGACCTAAAGTAACCTCTGAAAAAATCTGAAAATTTTCAAATGCCCTCAAGTAACCCCAGAAAATCAAAAAATTCTCAAATGACCTCAACTGACCCCAATGACCTGAAGTAACCTCGATTGTGACCTCATCTGACCCCAATGACCTGAAGTAACCTCGAT
>WBND01000188.1:818922-844040 GCA_013398595.1 Tychaedon coryphoeus
CCTCAACTGCCCTCAAGCAACTCCTGGAATGATTTTAAAAATCTTCCAGTGACCTCACGTATCCCCCCCCAGGACTGCAATGACCTCAAGTGTCAGGTTCCACTGTGGGGAGCTATGAGGAGTTCTTCTAATAATAGATGGTAAGAAATAAAATTAACTCAGCCAAGACAAAGGTTGTATCTGAGAAGCTTTTATTGGTAACCAAAAAAAACCAAAATATAAAGGAGTTACCCAACTAAAGAGGGCTAGACAAAGTAAGAGGAAAAAAAATGGGAAAGGAATGGGGAAGGGTGGGGAGAGAGAGAGAGAGAGAAGAGGGAGGAGACAGAGAGAAAAATAAGGTGATACCATCAGGGGTTGGCGAGTGCCGTGGATGTTCTCAAGGTGGGGTTGTGCACCAGGGACTCCAAGGGATTCAAGTAACCTCAAATGGCCTCAAGTAACCCCTGTGACCTCAGGCAGCCCCTGGGGTTCTGCACTCTCAGCAGCTCTGAGGGAGGAGCTCCTCAGCAGCAGGATCTGAGCAAGCCACAGAACTTACCTGGCACATGTCATCCCTTCAATTTTGCTGCACCGAGTCTTAAACTGACCTAAAAAAACCTCAAAAGTAATGAATATTGTTACAGAGAAAAAGCACAAAACAACTCAGTTGACACAAGCCAGCTGACTGCTCATGTATAATTCCTCCTGGCCTCTCCCAACCCTGTGCAATGTGTTTGAAGGGAATGGGCAGAGGCAGCTATTTGCCTTACCAACATTTCTCCACGCTCCCCTTTGACCAATCCTGCCCCAAACCACCACCATATTGTCCCCTCTGAACATCCAAGTCCTTAATTTCCTCTGGGAGAATGTGCAAACCATCTCAACACACTCCCAAAGGACCCAGCAGAGGTATTTTGAGATCATCATTCCTATAGACCCTTTTACAATTTTCCTTTGTTGCCCACCCTGGGCATTCTGCCATGCTTTACTCCCCAAAGTAAAAATCACTCACTGGTGGGATTTGCTGAGATCCTTCCTGACTTTTCCTTCTGAGCATCCAGGTCCAGTGGATTCTTCAGGCATCCCCCAGGTCCTCCTCTCATCTGTCTCCAGGAAGCCTGAGGGAGTATGGAAAAATACAAGGAAATTATTTGAGGGCTAGAGAAATTTTTTGGTAGTTTCAGAAGGAAACCCAGCTGCATTTTGATGTGCTTACAGTTCTGAAAGCACAGAAGGACAAATACCTGAAATTGGGAGCTAGAGAATGTCCAGGTAGTAACTCACCATTGCAAGCAGAGTAAGTCCATCCATCCTGTCTGTTTTGGGGGATATGGATACAAAACAACTCCTAAAGGTAAAAACCCCAGAGGGCTTGAACATATAAATTAAAAGATATCACTGGAAAAAAAAATCATTAGGCAGATCAAAATGTTGAATGGTGTGGCCATGGTCCAGAGGCACAATTATCCATTAACATGAAGTCCATCACCCTCCAAATTATCTTTCATTTTTTTCTTTGAAATAACTATATTAAAGGAACATGTAACTTCCAGGTGGCAACCAGGGCTTCTAATGGAGTCATCTGAAAGTTTTAAATTTTTGAAATGATGATGTAAACCTTTCAGACATCATGTATTAATTTTAAACAGTGATTAAAAATTTTTGAAATATCACTGTTTTGAGTCTGAAGAAAAAAAATATTTGTTGCCTTTTTTTTTATTGTGTGTGTGTGTGTGTGTGTGTGTGTGTGTGTGTTTATGTCAGTGCTGGAAATGATGACTATTGAGTGACATCTAGTGGATGTGAAGATGCAGAACTCCAGCTTTTCAAAGGTACAAAACCTTTTCAAGTACATCAGAGCTGAAGTTCTTGCAAAGGGATTATATAATAAAAATGCTGTGTTTTAGCAAGATGTAGGTTACACGCCAGAAAGACAGATTCCAGCCCTTCAAGGAAACAGAAACTTAACAAACCCAAAAGTGTCAGATTTCCCTTTTTTTACATTCCTCCATTTCCAATGTAAAAAAAAAAGCAACAAACCTCCATAGTACTACCTTCTCATTGTTCTGCTTCCAGTTGTACTTTATGTATCTCTATACAGAGACCATTTACCAGCACACTCCCTGAAAACCACAATCTGTCACACAGTAGCCCTGATATGGACCTTCTGATATGTTTTGGATGGATATTTCTCCTTCTTCACTTCCATTTCATATTTCACAATTTAATATGTACTTATCCTTGAGGCTTACTGGCCACAATAAGTCCAGAGTTTCTTTATAGTGAGGCAATGACAGAAAAATTGTAGTTTTTCCATGAGTGATTATTGAAGAAGAATACCTGAAATGCTTGCCTGCCTCAACTCTCTATTTGGGAAAATGTATTTCTGAGAAGACCACATTTCAGAAACTGAGATACAGAGACTACAAGTTTTAAAGCTGAAGAGAAAACAGAAAGCTTTTATATTTCAAGGGCCTGATTCATCAGGTGTCTTACAGTACACTTCAATTTATTGATCTTTAAGCATGTAGTTGTGAACTCTGGATTTTTCAGCTTGTCCACAGAACCTTTACAGTGCTCTGTAGGAGCTATTAAGTTCCCACTTATTAACTTCCTTTCCCAAGTTCATAATTATAAATTATTATTTTTTCCTTTTTATCAGATACAATTTAAACAAGTCCCTGGACTCAAAAATCCCCACTGATTTCCTATGGATAAGCTAAACCCAAAAGTCTGCCCAAAGCAGAGCCAGAAGGGCTCAGCCTTGCAGCAGGTGGTTTGCAAAGCTGCAGCCACCTGGCAGCAACATTTCACATGGCTGCTCACAAATCCCAGCACTGTCTCAGAGTGCAGCTCTGCCTCACCATAACGACCTGCTGGGGTGGGGAAATCAATAGCACATACCCAGAACAGCTGGAGGAGTGAACTCCAGGCCACAACGAGGGATTTAGAAATAGTTCACATTTTAATTCTCTTCCTCCTGCTCCTCATCCACCTCCTCCCCAGAAGAACTGGAGTGTCAGTTTATTTTTTAAAAGGCTTTTATTTGATTTACTTTGGTCTTTCCCTATAACCTGCACTATATTTGCATGCAGATATACTTTTTCATAATACTTGCTTGTCTTTCTGTGACATCCTATACTTTTGTGTAGACCAGGGCTATGCTTTTAATTTAGAAGAAATGACGTTTTTGAGATTCATTGCATATGATGTTCAGTTCACCAAATAACTAAATTTAGGTAATAAAGGATAACTTAAGTTGGGAAAATCCTCTAAGATCTTCAAGTCTCATCTTTGACCAGCTATCAGCTAGACCCCAGCACTTCCCACCCCTCCTTCTGCACTGACCTGGGTGTCTGCAGAGCTGCTCCTCTCTCATATTCTCCTCTTGCCCTTCTCTGGCCATAATCACATTTGTGCAACAAATCTTTTCATCTTCTTAATCTGTTATCACAGAGGAGTTCCCCCCATTCCAGCTGGGCACAGCCTTGGCCAGCAACACACCCATCCTTGGAGCCACCAGGGGTTGGCTCTGCTGGACAAGGAGGAAGATTTTGGCAGCTTCTCACAGAAACTACCCCTGCAGCTCTCCTGCTACCAAAACCTGCCCATGCAAAGCCTTCTGGTTCCTCTTGCTGCTGCAGCTGAAACTCTTCTGCAGTCATTTAATGAAACAAACCTGGGAGAGCTAATTTAGCCTTTCAGCTCAGCTATGCCATATGTCCCTCTCAGATTACTGAGCATTATCGGTAATTTCATTCTCTCTGTCCTACTCCCTTTTGCTACATCCCAACCCCGAGCTCTGGTCTGAAAACTGACAGATATATGGAGACATTTCTGTGCATCTGGAGGTGTGCTGAGCCCTTGGGGCAGGTGTGGAGCAGCACTGAGCCTTGCAGAGCTGAGGGCAGCTGTGACCTCCAGGGCTGTTGGCTCATGGCTTTCAAATCACTGCTGCTGATTCCAAACCACTGCTTAGCTGAGTTATTGCACACAAACCCTACGTGAACACTGGGATCCTACTGAGGAATCATAAAAATGCTAATAAAAATGCTGCTGCCATGAGCCAGGGCAGCTAGATGCCACCAGCTCCCCTTGAGCTCTACAGCCTGAGAACATGGAGCTTGGTACGAGGCACAAAACGCAGCTGAAAGGTAAAGCCACCACCTCGGGGCTTGAACACACCTTTGTGGTTTGTGGGCTGGAACTGATTCACAGCTGGAGAACACAGAGTGTGCAGCACTGCTCAGAGCTGCTGTCAGCCTGAAAACATCTCCTTATTGCTCTCATCAAGTGTATGCTACCAAATTAACAGTGCTCAGTTCCCAGGAGCAGTCCAGAGAAAGGGTGGGTGCTCCAGCCTGAGTGAGATTTGCTGGCTTTTCTTGTTTTTTTTTAAGGATTTAGTTTTTGCTATTTTAGTAGGCAGTCTGGACACTGACTGCAGATTTTTTAACATCTTTGCTTCTCAAATAGATCTGACCTGGACTACAAAGTCCAGGAGCCACTCCTGAGGTTGTGCACTTTTCTCCAGCCATGCATGCTGCTGTCCTCAGAAAGGAAAAGGGAGACAAATCCTTTTTCATGGTAATTGTATAGAAAGGACTTTTTTTTTGTTATTGGTTTTCTAAGCATTGTTAACTGTGCAGATAGTTCTGAAGTTTAAAATGGTTGGGCATTTGAATTTATTTATTTATTTTGGGGAATCAATATCTCATCTACTTTAAACACTGTTAGACTCATACTTGTCAAAAAAGTTTCCACTCCAAATCTATTTTTTTTCTCTGCATGTATGTAAAGAATTTCTACTTCCAGCTGTTGATGATTCAGAGTAAAACTTTTTTTTTTCTTTACTTTACTTAGCCTGAAATACTTTTTTTAAAGTGTTGTCTCAAATAATGTACACAAATCAGTACTCCAATTCTCAATATCCCATTGTGGATTTGTGGGGGGAAAATGACACTTAATGTTACAAATTCCAGTTTTCAGAATGGGAATAATTGTCATCTTCCTTTTCCTCAGGCACAGTTTGGGAAACAGAAATAGATGGGCCATAAAATAATTTCCCCAATCTAAGTTTTTTTGTTGTTGTTGTTGTTTGTTTGGTATGTTTGGGTTTTTTGTTTGGTTGACCTTTTTGTTTGTTTGTTTGGTTTTGGTCAAAAAACTCTGATCCTATAAATGAAGCATTGCAGAAGAATTCCTGTTTCTGTGCCAGATCCTGCTATCATTAAAACCAGACAGTCATCAAGATGTTGGCCACCCTTTTCTAATTTTAGCAAACCTACCTTTAGCTGCAAATTCTTTGTTAAAAGCTACCTTGCTAAAGCTCAGGAACCCCCTGGCACTGCTGTGCTGGGCTTTGCAGGTATCCAAGCACACACAGAAGAGCCCCACTGAGAAAAAAATATTGCCCACCAAAGATGCCATGGGGGCAGCTGATGCAGGGTTGGATCGTTCTGCAGTGCTGCTTTCTTTATTAACATCATCTTGACCACACCCACGATTCCAACAATTCACCTGGAGGAAGGGGCTGCTCTTGAAAACCTGACTGATCCCTTGTCTGGGGGTCACAAAAGGTCAAACATCTCCTCCCTTTTACTCTCAGTGACTGGGGGGATTCTAATTTTGTACAGGATGGAGAGTTCTTGGAGAAGTTTGATACCTAAAGCCAAGCAAAAGCCACACTTAACCAGCATGAAGAAATATTTAAAAAACCATTAATATTATTCTCTCTGTGAAAGTCAGAAATATTTTCCTTATTAGTCAGTTAAAGGTATCTTCTAGTGAATATATTTATGTTTTCTGGTGCATTTTGTCTTTCAGTAGTTACCAGAGTGAAATTTTCCCATTTAACAATGTTTTACAACAATATAGTGACCATTTTTATTTAGCAAAAGTACATGTAAAGCAAGACAGTCCTATAAGACCTGAAAATGAGATACCTAGAAGATAGGAATGCTTATTTTATTTTGTGCAAAAGCTTTGGAGAACGCTTCTTTCTTTCCTTTTAATATACCTCATAAGGTCATCATTCAAATACCCAAAAAAAAGAAAGCTGGTTATTTTAATTTTTTTAAAATTTGTTCACAGTAAAGGCCCCTTGCTCTCTTTCAAAATTATACTAGAACTGCAGTTCAGGCAGGCTCAGACCCTCAGCAATCTCAATTATTAATAGAAATATTTTGAAAATCTTTAAAAATGTGTGCCATAAAGAAAAGGAGAATTAGAAACTTTCAAGCTGAGCTGTACACAATCACCCTGGTCCCAGGTGGTGCAGTCCTGTGCAGGGGAATTTACTTACATGATTTACTTGTGTGGGCAAATCTATCCACAAAGAAAGAGCATTTGCACTTCTGGAGCCATAGTTCTTCCCTGCAGAGAGAAATAGAAAAAGGCTGGTAACTTTAGCTATGGCTGTACAAAGTGCCAAAAGCAAAAATGTGTTATTTGCACTCTGATCAATGATAATAAATCATAACAAGAAAATCAATTGTTTCTTTGAAGCAGGATTAAGAGTACCTAGAATTACTTGCAAAAGTACCATGAGCAGGCAAGAAATCCTAGCAGCATAAGTAGATGAACAAATTAACATCAGCTGCTGTAACATCCTTCCCCTTTTCTGATGGGCAGAAAACAAAAGTGCAGGAACAACACAGCAGCTAGTTTTTCTGTGTCAAGTCTCTCCAATGTTTAAATTAGGTTCATAAATTAAATTAGACATGTTATTCTATACTAGTTGCTGTTAAAATTGAATACTGTTTACTGCTGGTATCAATATATTATCCAATTCCACTTGCAGCTCCACCAGTGGTCATTAGTTTGCCTTTGGCATAGCCTGCAGGGATTTTACACAAAAGCTATTTAAAACATGTACCTTTCCCATAAAGTCCAGCCATTAAACCAGTGATTTGAAAGCCTAACACGACAGAATTGCTTTTAAGAATAGTGTCCTGAAAATTTACAAGCTGTCAAGGTCAAATTACAAAGTTGCAATAAATGAATATGAGACTCCACTAGAGATTGTTTAGTGGAGGAATTACACTTGAACATCCAGCTCCCATCAACGTGCAGTGCTCTGGTATTCACTGCAACTTTCTGCAGCTGGTTCCCACTGTGATCTCCAGGAGAATCTGCAGGAGTTTATTGTAGAAGTACAAGGTGGTCATGTGAAAAATCCCTGGGCAAATGTCTGGCTGCCTTCCCCCTCCGTATTTTGGCAATTTTCAGGATGGTTGAAAAAGTTAAATTATTTTAATTGGGATTTTAAAAAATAAAATAAACAGTTTTCTTGCTTGGCTGTATTTACTTTTTCTCACTTCCCCTTTTTCTCTTTTCCCTCTTTCCCCCCTCTTTTCCTGTATTTTCCTTTTATTCTTTTCCCCTTTTTATCTTTTCCTTTTTTTTTTTCTTGCTTGGCTGTATTTACTTTTTCTCACTTCCCCTTTTTCTCTTTTCCCTCTTTCCCCCCTCTTTTCCTGTATTTTCCTTTTATTCTTTTCCCCTTTTTATCTTTTCCTTTTTTTTTTTTAATTTTTTATTTTTACTCTTTTCATTTTTTGTTTTTTTTATTCATTTACTTTTATCATAGCAAAGGGCAAATCAAATTTTGGAGGAGAGGTTGTGGGATCTTTGTTTCTTGTAGCAATGATCATCAGGGAGGGAAAGTTTTCTGCAAGGGCTCACGCTGTAATTGATGGAGGTTGTTAAGCCATTGGCAAAGACAATCTTTATCTTTGGCATTCATTATTCAGTGAACTTAAACATGTTTTAACAATGTTAAGCAAAAGGTTAGAGATTAGAAGTTTCTGAGGTTAGAAAAAGGAGGCAAGGCACATAAAAGGCAAGGGAGTCCATCTAGGTAAACCCATATTTAACCATACACAGTTTCTTACTCTAGACAAAAAACATGGTTATAGAAGCAGCATTTTATTTCCTTGTTTATTTTCGTTTAGTTTAGCTTCCTGCTTTGTTGAGGTTCTTGTAACAACTTTACCAGCATTGTTTCTAGAGTGCAAGTCACTGCATATCTACTGGTGTGATTTTTTTCCACTTATTATTTCCTTAGGGGAAAAGAACTCCTCAGTATTTATTCAAGCATGCATATATATATATATATATATGCATTTAAAGGATTTGGGTCTATTCTGTGCTTATCTTAAAATTATGTGTTTTTGTGTATTTATGTGAGAGAAGGCAAGGACAAAGGAAATTGTGGGTTGCATAAGTAGCACTAGATGGTGCTGTGAAGAAAAGTATCCAAGCTGTGTCTCAGCAGCCTAACCAGGGTGCTGAAATTTGGGCAGCCACCTTTGTTAGCTGTACAAAGCAGGGATACGTGGCTGGTTAGGATTGCACTCCATTATTCCCCTTAGGGTTGGAAAGTGGTGGGAGGATCATCTGATCAGCACATGGAAGAGGTCAGGTCCTCCAGGCAGACACCAGAAAATGGAGATATCTTGTGTGACCTTTAGCTCAGTCCCAGGTGGCTGCTGAGACCTTCTCAGATGAGAACCAAGGGTATGACAGGATTTAAAAATCTATGGGGCATCACTGCAGGGAGGGGAGCAAAGCTGCTACAGGTCTGTGGCAGCCCAAAAGATGCAGAGCACTGTTCTGAGCTAATTAAGGCATAAATGATTTCCTAGATTGTTACAGAAGCTAGGAAAGTGGTGCCCACAATTCTTGCCAGCAGAGCTTCTCATCAGGAGGGAAAGTTCTCCCCTAGCCATTATTTATCCTCCTTCCTGACAGACACAATCACCTCTAGGACCCAGCCTCGAGGCTTTGTGTCCTTTGGAGATTTTCCCTCTGTTCCATCTATGAGCAGAGGGAAAGGTCTGGAGCTGCAAGGTCTGAAACTCCTGCCTGGCTCTGCAGGTGCTGGGTGCCTGCCTTCCCCACTGCAGCCAAGGGCTGCATCTTGCACCTTCAAGCCAAAAACCTCAAAAGTGGCCCAGTGCTGAATGGTGAGGTGTCTGTGCTCACCACTCCCAAATCTGCAACTACTTAATTCCTGAATTTACCCCATCAACTAATTTTCCCCCAGGACAGATTGTGCACGAGGATGTCACCAGAGGGACAAGGCTCAGCTCCTCTGTCACGTGTTAGACATTTCCAGTGTCACTTCTCTCTTCCTCATCACCATCCCTCCATTCAGAGCAATCTCCTTCCACTTTTCCTCTCCCTATGTGCCAGAGCCTCCATCCATGAAAAATGGATTCATACCATTTTATTTTATGTCAGTGTTATTCCTAAGCTTCAAGAGGCATAATTTATTTTGCCATCTTTATGGTGTTCCCACTTATTCTTAAAACACTTCAAAACACAGAAGGGAGCTTGAATGTCTAGTGAGTGGGGTTTTTAAGTTAAAATTATAGTATTTTAATACTTCACTTGCAATGATCTCTTTGTAAAGTTTTCATAATGTCAGAGAAGTTCATGGAGTAAATTAGTTTGACTTCACTCAGAGTGCTAACATTTATAAATCTACAGCTCTGCCTTTCTGAATATATTTATTGCTGCAGAGAGGAAGGGGGATCAAAGGGCTCTAACACTTATTTCTGCCATCATTTCTCATCTCTGGCACAGTTTGAATTTTGTATACATAGCAGTTTCTTGCTCCAGAGATGTCAGAAATTACCTGGAGACTGTTTACAGGACATTAGAATAGAATATGGACAAACCTGCAAAACAGTAGATACTGCATGCATTAAATATTAATGGCCCACATAAGTCACGAATCCAGATTTGCTTGCAGATTTGGTGTGTGCTGTATTTTGCAGGGTGAGCAGAGGAATAAAATGAGAGTCTCTCTTTTCTGAGCGCATTTCTCTCCCACATATTACTTTAGCCTTGACACTAATAAAAGCAGAGAAATAAACAGCGCAATATTAGTGATCAAAAGCATAAAAACACATGACGAAAACGTCTAGTTGTAAAAGATCACCAAAGTAAACAACAGTAACTTCTGGTTCTGCAAGGACTGAGGCCTTGAGATGTTAAATTTCCAGAACTTGGGAGGAGTATTGAGTTCTTAGCTTATCACACCTATGAAGTACCAAAGCCATCCAACAATATGCCCTTTTTCCCCTCAATAAAAAGAGAATTGAATTAATTTTTAAATTTTTCAGCAGCATGTCTCACTCTAGGATAATGCTGTTTGAAAAGCTCCACCAGATTGTATTTTAAAACCTCAGGAGAACTTTGTGGTTTTAACAAAAAATGTTGATGTGACCCCTAGGAGTTTAACCCCCCCACCCCAAGCAAAAGAAGAAAACTCACAATTTCTCAACCATTGTTTCTTGGCATGGAGTTCATTAATTTTTTTAGTATTTTGGGATAGTAGTTCTCTGAAGACTACACCTAAAACATCTCACTGTCCCAATTATTTCCTGAACAAACCACAGCACAGCCATTTGAAGAATCACAGATGCCTTGCTCCTGGGTGAGAGGGAGTGGGGTGAAGATGTGCCACACCTATGGTGTCTGGTTTGGGGCAATATTAAGTATATCTGTAGTTGGAAAATGAATAAACAACTGCTGTGATATATTCTGTGAATCTGTAATTATTGGGGGTCATTGCAGCCATGGGGCTTGACCTTTTCTGTAGCACAGGACAAAAATCTCATGAGTCTGCTCTGGAGCCCAGAATATGTGAAATATAACATTTCTTCTGGAAGACAGCTGCCTTGGGCTTAAATGCTCCTCATATTTGCAGTAAAAAGGACAGATTTTTTTAGTGCAACTATTACTAAATGCTATTAGAGTGAGACCAGGACTCTTGGGTTCCTTTGTCTTACAGCAAGCTTGCCTGCAGATGTCACTCCAGATAGCTCTGTCTAATCTGTTTGTGGTTGGTTTTTTTTTTTGTTTGTTTGTTTGGTTTTGTTTTGTTTGTTTTCAGTTTTCAAGTGCTGAAGGTTCCATAGGCTCCACAGGAATGTGGCACTTTTGGGTCCTGAGGGCAAACAAACCTTCCCTTTCTCTTTTTTAAAATGTCAGAAGTCACTTTCACCTGGCAATGAACTAGGGGAAGTTTTAGATTACAACTTTTTCTAGAGGTGCTCTCCATTTCTATATTTTACAGCCTTGACAGAAACTCCTAGTCCTCTCCAAATTGTCTAGTTTGTTGGAATTGAGCTGGACTTCTTAGGAAGTGCATTCAGTGGCTGCAGACTTTTGGAGGGATCAGAACTCCTCAATCATCTACACCATGTGAATTTTCCTGTTTCCTCAAAGCCAGAGGTGTTTCAAAGTGATCTTAAGGATCAACCTTCATTTGTAAGAGTTATGGAATAGAATTGATATTATCCCTTACCCACTTAGCAGCTACAATTTTGCTACTATCTGTTATCATATATAACATTATTATATATTATATATATGTATAAGCTGTTAAATAAACAAAGGTTATTTGCTTTCTTCTGACCTTCTACAGTTCTGAACTGCCAGTTTCAAGCCTTCACCCAGAAGAGGCCTCTGAGAAAGTAAAGAAAAAAAGTTCTGTTCCACAAGTGGGTACTTGTGAAAATCAAGTTTCAGAAAGTCACTGTGCATATATTTGGGGAGGTGGGAATTAAATTTTCAAGCTCAGCTCCCTGCACAATCTGGCATTGTTGGGGAGCAAAAGAGATATTAGGGGTCATATCACACAACAGCTACATTCCTTTAGTCACAGAAGTATCACAAATCAACAAAATCCTGGCACTTACAACATCCTACCTCCTTCTGGAGTGCTGTCCTCAGCAGAGAAGGCAGAAGTGAATTTGCTAATCCTCAAAAATACAGGAAGAAATGACCTTGTAACTAAAATTTGCAACATGAGGAAATCAGCTGATACACTCCTAAAACTGCAGCACAGGGGGGTTTATTCCTACCTCTTTTTAATTTGCCTTTTTATTTTCTGAGATAAATGTTAACAAGTAATTTAGTAGAGCATTGTGATATTTTACACGTGACTGAGTGATGATCCTATAAACAGTACTAATTTATTATTATTATTATAATAATTATAATTATTATTTTCCTTAATCTTCATTACCACACAATGCAGTTTCTGGAAAAGAAGTAAATACTGGCACTGCACCACCAGCAAAATAAATACAGAGAGAAGTGACTAATAGTTAAACATATTCACCTATTTTTCCATGTGACATTTCAATATCATTTGCTTTACTACTTCATGTGGTAATTTTATTTCCATCCACTGATAATTTAGAATTGCTCTCTACTTGAATCTTGAAACACATCCTGAGTTAGGCAACTTGAGTCTGAGATCACCCATATTTTCACTTCACAGTTTTACTGACTCTTCTTAAAATATCAGTGTATTTCCAAGGAAGGAGTATGAAATATTTACTTGCAACCTTACTTGACACCTTTTGGAAAGGAAAGTGAAAAAAAAAAAAAAAGAATAATATAAAAAATAAATACTGCTGTGGCTAGACAGCCATAGAGAGGACAGACTGAAACCACTAAAATGTGAAATTTAATATCAGAATTGTAATTTAGTTTTGAAAAAGTGTTTTTCAGTCTCCTGGTGTCAGGAAATAGTTACCAAGCAACACCATAGATATTGGTAATGCAGGCAGATCTACTGAAATAAAAATTATTCAAAACATTGTCATTATCAGCAGAGCTATGTTATTGCTAGATTCATAACCCTTGGTATCTGGACCTTTTCATATTCTATTTCTTGAGCAAAAATCTGCTTTTCCTGAAGTTTCCCTTAAAGTTACCTCTGTTAGATGAAGCTTGCAGGGATGTGCCACATTCTGCTGTAGCTGCACCTGTATTTTACTGGGCTGAATGTAGCAAAAGCTGCCAAGCTGAAAGGCAAGTAAATGGTGAGAACATGCACAGTGTGTGTGAGAAGAGCAAAGGAATAAGAATACTCTTGCAGCTTTTGAAATGGGATTTATGCAAGAACCTTTGAATTAAAATAGTTCAGTTATTCATCAGGAAAACAGCAATAAATTATTTAGACCCAGAATTCCCTGTTACCTAGAATCAGCCTACATTTTTTAAGAAGCAGACAGCCCAGCTGCTAAATTGTGTCTTGCAAGCTGGCTGCAAGTTACAGAGCCAGGGGTTGCCATTCCCTTGCCATGTGGCTTTGGGAATGTGCATCACGGATGTTGCTCCAGATAGGGTCAAAATGGTGAGAGAAATACTTGTCCTTGGCTGCAAGAAGTTCTAGAGCACCTTAAAGCAGGCAGCTGAGTCAATGGTTATCTCCAAAGCCCAGGAAGGAGCCTCATTCTCTTGAATCCAGAGTTGTGTGCAACTGGAGCCCCACTGGCCAGAAGAGTGGACTTACATTTCAATTCTGTAAAGAGCTGCAGTGTTTAGCTGACACACAGACAATACAGGCAGTCAGTGATTATTGTACCAGGGCTGCCCAAGTGTGTAAAGTGAGTCTGCCTCAAGGAAAGGCCCTTTTAGAAAGGAGATTTGAGTGCATGCTTTTCAACTCCCCTAAAGTGGTAGAAAAGGAGACTTTGCTTTTCCTTGAGAATGTGCACCATTATCTAATTATCTCCAAGTTATCTGACGCCCTCATCAATTTCTTCTCCTGAATGAAACAGACTGCAAGACCCTGAATCTTTTGCTTGACCACTTGGACCAAGCATGGAAATGGTGCTGAGACATGTGATAAATGGAAGAAAATACATCAAGAATTCAGGGGAGAGCTATGAAGAAATGGCAGCTGCTGTGATTTACAGCAATAATACCCAATCACCTCAACCTGTGCTCCAAAGACACCTGGAGCACTCTCTGTGCCTCAAAGGAGCATCTTCTGTGCAGTGTTTTTCTTCTGTATGAAATGGCACAAGGAGAACATTTACTTGTGGAGTGTGGGACATCCCATTTGCAGCTGGCATCTGGCTCTGCAAAACAGGCACGAGTTACAAAGACTTGATTTTGGGCTAGAACAGCAAGGTGGAACTGTCAGCTTCTGCAAATTGCTTTGGGGCTGACACTCCTGAAAGGCTGGGGGTGACAAGAGGGGTGTCTGCTCTGCTGGTATCAGACTCCTGACCCAACAAACCAGGACTGCTGGGCTTACCTCAGTAGCACAAAAATCAGAAACCAGCAGAAGCCAGCAGGGTAGAAATATTTGCTTTCTAGCTCCTCTATCTCATGAGGACAAAGAAAGCTGAGGAAGCCAGCAACCTCTTAGTTTCACTTTTAAATTTAGGCTGGAGGAAGTGAATCCTTTTTAACATGTACATCTTCTCAAATGATGGTGACATCTTTCTATCTTGGTGTAATTGCTTGTAAGGACCACAGTTGAAATCCTCAAGGATTGCCTGCTGTGGGCAATTAAAAGGTTCTGATAAGCATAAAGACAATCTTATCACAGACATCCTTCTTCATAGACGGTAGTAAGAGTATCCCTCTCACAGGATGATAAACATTCCAAGATGATGATTACAATTTTTAAAGGCAAACCCTGTGACAGAAAGCCCCAGTGCTGATCTTATCTTGAAAAGATGCTGCATGCTGTATGTTTCTGAACTTCTGTTTGTGCCTATCTCCTTATAATGTAGAGAGAAAATTATTTGTTGCAGTGTTTGTTCCCAGTTTAATTTGAGCTGAGAAATCAGTGAGTAGGAGGAGAGGGTGGAAGGAGAGGGGCAGGACCTGCTCCATTCACAGCTCTTAAAAATAGCATGCTAAGCCAGAAGCACATTGAAAACTGAAGTAGCCATATCCACACGCAATGCATTTCCAAACAGAGGATATCTACAGTACTTCCCAATTATGTTCAGTTCACTGCAGCAGGTGACCCCAATTTCTCTGAAAAATCTTTATAACAGTCCTTTTTCAGAAAACCTGCATGGGGTGCTCAGAATGAAAGTCAAGGCCATAAGAGTTTCACCTGCTTGGGCTTCCTTCAGATTAAAATGTGTGCATTGCCTGGCCAGGGGGAAAGCTGGAGGATGAAGATGTTTCTCCTGCTCGTGGGCATTTCAAGCCAGTGGCAAGATGAGCTGAAGACCATCAAAATGAAAAGCTGAGCCCTCTGTTGTGCTCACCCCATGGAGGACCCATGTCCTGGCTGTGTTTCCTTCTCTGCCTGCTCCCAGGTGCCCTGTGGCTGCTGTGGGCTGGCCCTGCTTGGGTGGGGTTGGTGCCCCTGGCCCCTCCAGTGCTGGTGATGCTGCCCTGGTTGGATCCCAGATGGATCTGTAATGGCAAGGGGGCCCTGTAGGGATGTCTGGGATGCCTGCACTTGGCTAAGCTCTTTTCCTGTAGGGATGTCTGGGATGCCTGCACTTGGCTAAGCTCTTCTCTTGTTCAACATCCTTGTTAAAGAAATGGACTCACTTTGGTTTTGTGTCTGCTAACAAAGAAATGTAATGGAGAGCAGGTCCGGTTTTATTTATTTTTTTTAATATTTATTTTAGTATTTATTTCAGGGGCATTGGGATCAGAATGACCACAAAAGGCAGAAATGAAACTCGCTGATGGCACCATGAGGAGACACCAGTGTAAAGAGCATCAGGCTGCCACGGGAGGGAGAACTGCACAACCTCAGGGGGAAAAGTAATAGAAGTGGAATTAAATTTTATAGTGCAGAGGGTAAATGAGTTTGGGCTTGGGGACTATTATCACTTTTTTGCTCTATAGTGGGAGCTCATTAGCTAGGGATGGCTGATGCTGAGAAGGATCTGGGGGTATTGGCCATGAGACAACTGAGAGCCACCAGCGCTGTCAAAAGGCAATGGCAATCCAAAAATGCCTCTGACAGGTTACTTTCAGTGAGGATGAGGGAAATTTCATGCTTTTTTACAGGGTGCTACTTAGACCTCTGTCTACAGTTTTAATCAGCCATGGCTAGGAAAGATGAATTAAAATACAAGCACCTTGCAATGAAAGGCCAGGATGTATCTGAAAATGGGGGGAAAAGGTCCTTGGCAATCATCATGCTCAAGGAAAATGGCAATCTATGATGCTGCTCAGTTTTTTACCTCAAGAGGGTTTTTGGTTTTTTGTATTGCTTTAGCACTGGACATTGAAACATTAGGTAAGCAAAATACAATTTGCTTTACAGTGGAGAATAACTCCTCTATCCTTTTGCAATAACAAAAGTGTGTTGCTTTGTGCTAAAATGGCCAATTTAAATTGGATTCCAAAGTTTAGTCATCAACTTGCAGTTTGTAGTAACATGGGCCTGAATATCTAACATAATTTCCAGTGGTACATAAATGACTTTATGGCATTTGGAAATGTGTACAAGACATCAGAAGTTAATGAAAGTAAAATAAAAAAATTATAAAGAGAAGAATTTGTGTATTTTTATTGCAGCCTTAATTCATTGTTATACTAGAACATATATATTATATATATATTCTTATACATATATATTCTTAGACAACCATGATTATATTTCATCATCTCTGTTTTGCCACCACACACTTGGTAGCTACCTTATCCTCTATTGACTGCTTTCCATGCAGGTTCCAGGAAGCTGGAACAGCATGTCTTATTTAAAAACTGAAAAAAGCAGAAGCCAGAACACCACAGCTGCCTCCTCTCTCACCCTCTGCCTGAGTCTCTCTGGGGGTCTGGGGCCAAGTGCTGGGGTTGGGAGGGGTCTCAGCAGTGCCCAAATCACTCCCCAGCTGTCCTGCTTAGTGCAGGACCTGGGCTCTTCATGGCTGTGCCTTTCATCCTCAGCTCCTGCAGAGCCAGTCTGAGTTGTTATCAGTGGGTGATGCTCAGATTTTTGGCTCTGCTAAATCCAGGGAGCTGGAGGAAGTTGAACTATTTCTGCTGCCTGTTTCCTATTTCCAAGAATTTCCATCCATTTTCCATAGACTAGTTGAGGAGGGGAAGTCTCTGAGGATGCTGTCACTATTTTCCTTTCCATGGGATGTGTGAATTTTACTTTTGGCACACACAGATCCTAATTCAGTAAACTGATGCACTCCCTTACTGCTGGGATTGGGCCATCTGTTTACAGTAAGAAAGGTAATGGATGTTAAATCCATCTGTGATCTCTCCTCAGAAGCTGCTTTGTTTCCCCAAATCTGCATTCCCCCTCTCTCCTCACCAGCCTTGGAGGTGAGTGATGGTTCCTGTGGGACACATCACAGTTACCTGCTTCTTTCACTGACAGACAAAATACTGTTGTTTGAAAGAATTCTGGGTGATTTTGATGTGAAGCCTAAATAAATGAAAGAAAGGTCTGAAGGTTTTGTTAAATAAACAATGCACAAACAAACATTTTCTTATGCATCTCAGGGCAGGGAGCAGGCTGTAGCCCATGAACAACCCCGTGTCCAGCTTTCCTCTATCCTTTTCCAAAGGGACACTCACAGCCTCTCCCTTCTCACAACTTGATGAACACTAAACTAAAATTTGGGTATTCCACCTGTGTGGCAGGAAAGACCATGGCTGTTGCCGTTGTCAAGATAGACACAACTGGCACCATCACCAGTCCTTTATTAAAAACTTTCCATGCCATCTCTCAGGCAGCTCCACACAGCTCTGACTTCTTTCCTCTGCAAGTTTCTTTCTGCATGACTGGCTAACCCCAAGCTGTCCCTTACCCAGCCACCCAACCCTGTCTGTCCCTCACACAGCATCTTCTCACCTTGTCTGTGCCTTGCACAGCCACATGTCCCCTCCTCCTCCTCACAGCACAGCCAGCAGACTCCATCCCAAACTACAGCAAACCCTGGGTCTCAAACTCCAACTCCAGATAATTCTCCACTAGCTTAGCCCACTCTTTTATAACCCCCATCCTCACTGGGCAGGCAAGGCTGTTTTCACTCCTCAGCAATCAGTACAGCTGTAATTCATTGAGGAAAATTGTCTTCTGCACCGTCCTTACAAACCATCCTCTCCTACGTGGTTATTTCTAAGAAACATCAATATGCTTGAAGGAATGTAGCAGAGAGTTCCTTGCCTGTGCTATCACCTGTCCAGATGCCTTACACAAAATTACTGGGCTATCAGAATATCTGCATTTATACCAGCTAGAAGCTGATGTTCTGTCCTGTAAGAGAGGCTTGGAATGGTCAGGCAAATTTTCCATATTGTCTCACAAGGTGCAAACCATGTCTCAGTCAAAATGTTGGGCTCCAGTGTCCAAACTTGACAGCACTGCTCTTTGTTTAAGAGTTTGTTAAAGTTTCAAAGCTTTAGCTAGGGAATACATGGAAATATTTGCATTGAGCACAACTGTGCATAGCCTAGAAAGCACCTGCTGCAACATTTTGTAAAATGTATTTTGAGACTGAAAGGCCAAATGATATAGAGATGCTAATCAGCTAAACCCATCAATATCTGTTTTCTGAGCATGGACCAGAGAACAGTATCTTGGATACAGCACAAACTGACAGACAATATTATTGTCAAGCAGAGAAACTAGCAGGTCATACTTTAATTCTGTCCAGGGAGTTTATTTAATCTCCAGTGCAGAGGGAGGATTCACAGATATATCTATCCAAGGCAGAATAGATGTTGTAAAGGCATATTTAATGGGATGTTGTTAAGATTTTATCATGCCCACATGTGAACTTGGAAACATGGAAGGCTCAACTATTCTTTTGCCATAGCAAAGAAGATATCCTTTTAGCATAGATTGCAATCTGCAATACATAATCTTTACTGCAGATAGCAGCCTGAAGATTACTGGTTTTATCTATTTCTTGGTCAGTTTGAACTGTCTTTTTTTGTAGTCTGTGAAAATACCTGTATGCCTTGTTGTACATCATGCAAGAGTGCTTATAAAGTGCAGGTGCACTTTCTCTTTTTCCCTCATTTCTTCAGGAGCATCAGGGATGTTTCTGTAATACAAGATGAGTTTAAAATGGTTTTAGTCTGAAGTATCCCCATGTAATCAGACTCAGATAACCTCACAGATGGAGCCCTCAGGAAAATATGCAGATGCCAAAGTTCCCAGAGTGCAGGGAATGCCAGAACCTGGCAGTGGCATTGGACAGCAGGAGAGATGAGAGCTGTGTAAGATGTGACCAGGTGAATGATTTATCCAGCCTGGTGGCAGAGATAAGAGATGGGGGAGAAAGGTTAAGCCAAGGAGAGGGACCAGTGGAACCATGCTCTGACCTCCCCCACACAGGAGAAGACCAGAGAGAAGTAGCCCATGAGCCTCAGTCATGGACCAGGACAGCACAGAACAGCAACAAAAAGTTTACTTCCAAGTTATTTGAGCTCTGCAAATTCAAACTCTCACACAAAAAGGGTCAGAAATTTAAAGTGTGGCCTTTTGGATGTTTCTCTGACTTGGGCTTTTCATTCCACCCCCATGCAAACCACATCAGGTGTAGCAAACCCCACAGTTCTAAAGGTGCTGTGTTAGCATTTTTTATTTACAAAATTAAAAAGGGCAGACACTTCTGGGTATTTGTTTGCTGAACTTGTCTAGGTTTGCATGTTTGTTTAAACCTTTAATAAAGCATCAAAGGGAGGGTGGGCAGGCTGCTGTCACAGATCCTCATGTCACATTTGTTGCATCACTTTTAAAATCACCAGCACAGTTACCACTGTTACTCACACTTAGCCTTGGAAGTGACTATCCAAAATTTCAACTCCTAAACCTAAACATATCAAATAAATAAGTTAGCCCATCTCATACTTAGTTGTTTAAATATGACAAATTATTCTTGGCTAAAATTAAAGAAAGAAACCTCAACCCATATTTGCAATAATTTTATCCATGTCAAGTCATCATGTTAGGCATAAACTGTTTTACTTGCATCTCTAAAATGGCACAAATTTCAAGAATTAGCTTGTTAACAAAAAATAAATTAAAAATACCTACAAGCAGCACCTTTGTGGGGAAGCGAAGCCCAACAAAAGCCACATGTATTTGAGAACTCCCAGACCATAAGTATGAGCAGCCTTAAGGCTGAGTGAGACAGCATTGTCTCTGCCTCTGCATTTGTTAAGATATCTGATGTGCAGAGGAAAAATAAGGCCACAGATGACAGTGCTATTGTGCTGGCTTCTTTCTCAAATCTTTGTGCTTGGGGAAGAAGAAAGCACAGAAAACATTGTTGACAGTTCCATTGCATATTACTGAAAATGCTGTTCCTAGCTTTTCTGTAATCATTTTTGCCTTTAAACATGTGATTTAGCTAAAAATTATCACCCTGAGCACTTCCTCCATAAACTCACTGAAAACCAAATTAACCTTTTCTCTCTACAATGAACTCTCTTATTAAAATGAAAATCAATTCAGTCTTTGCTTTGGTTACCCCAGCCTGTTTGCACTTCCCAAGCTGAATAGTGACTGTCCAGTTAGTCACCTAAGCAGAATTCATTTTAAGAGCCAATTAAAAAACCCAACCCAATAATACAGTAAGTGATCTTCTGGAAAGCTTTTCATTACTGTGTGGTTTCTAATTGAAAAACAGAATGTCTAATTGCTGCCCTGATTCCTCCATCCTGACCTTGGAGCAGCTCTACAGGTGGTGAACACCAGTGCTGTTTGACACACCAGCACAATTCAATAGCAGCCCATGGCACTGTGCTGGTTTGGCACTAAAGACAATTCCCAGGAATGGAATACAGCCAAGCAACACACCACCATTTCTGGATGGATCTTGCTAAAATCCTAGTCCAGCCCAGCATGGCCCAGAAGAGCTCACATAACCATCTGCAGGCTTTGGGCAAGATATTAACTCTTTCACTGCCCAAAATGAGACTGGCAGACACTTTGTTCTCTCTCCTGAGTGAAAGAAAAGGACTGAGATGAGAAACAACATGAAAACACTGAGGTCAGAGAAAAGGAAGAGTCAGGTCCCAGATAGAAGGGATTTATGGAGATGCCTCACTCTTGGACTGAAATTTCTCCTTTTAAGCTGTGGAAAAGAGACTCTTGTTTCCCTGTAACTCATAGAAATGCATTATGGGATGGATGAAATGTTCTAACTGTAGAGATGAGCAGAGGCATTTGTGCTAAAGTGAGCAGATGTTGAAGTGGCTGTGATCCCATGAGAAATCTGAACACAGAGGAGATGAAGGCCCCTGGTGCCCTCCAGAGAAGAGAAGAAAGGCTCTTGTTTTCAAAGATGAAGAGAGCTTTTGTTTGAAGTGCTGTAATCCTTAAAGTGTGCCCCATAAATTGACATGGTCCTCAATAATGTTTGTGGGAAGTCTTAATCAAGGAATGGATTTTTACACAGTGATCAGATTTCCATTCTCCTGGGCAGCTGATTCACTGTGACATCGAGGCCATGAGAAAACTGTTTATTGTGGAGAAATCTCCATAGACTGAAGAGAAGTCTCCTCTCCCTACATAAATTGGTGAAAGATTATTTTTAGAGATGGTAAACTGACTGATTTGTTTCTCTACGGGGTCAGTGTGAAAGAAAAGTTGTGTGGGGAGAAGTGTTCTGAATGTTTTATTCTGATTCTTATTATTTTTTCTTGTAGTTTCTAGTAATAAAGTTTCTTTTTGTACCCTTTAAAGTTTGAGCCTGTTTTGCCTTCCTCCTAATCCTATCTCACAGGAAATGAGTAAATAATCCTAGTGGGTGCACTGGTGACTTGGCCAAGACTAAACCTGCAACATAAATTGGTGCATTGGCCAGGAAAATCTCAAACTGGTGAACCAAAACCACTACAGGCACCCACACATTTTTCAACTGGCTGATCCAACACATTCCTGGGCATATCTCTAAGGTCATTTGTCCATTGTATGACTTAATCACCATCAAACTTTCTTTTTCATGTTGTAAATATTATTTAGCACGTGTTCTGAAGTGGTATGCATAAAATCTCACTCATAGAAACACATGGGCTTTTTATAACCCAAGGAAAAAAATCATTCAAAGAACAGAAGTCCACCAAGATCAAAGGAACAAAGTCTGCATGCAGTGGAGAGAGAGCTGAAACAGAATCCAAGTGCTGTATGGGTGTGGACAAACAGGGAAATTGGAAAGGATACACAAATTTTCCTATGTTCTCATTATCCTACAGTCATAGCAGCTGCTAAGGAGTATTTTCTCCTCTGCTATCATCCCTCTCACCAAAACCCAAATAGGGTTGGTAGAAAGATATTTCTACTTTCTGCGCTGTCTCCTTTTTTCCTAGGCTCAGTGGCACAGCTTTGGTTTTCCTTTCCCCATCACCATCAATGTATTCCTATTTTGCAGGGAAGAATGCAGAGCAAGATGCAGCCATATCCAGTCTCACTAAAGAATGGGCTCTGAAAAGTTAATGCATTCAGACTTCTGATAACAGCAAAATAATTAAATCTGCAGTAAAGCACTGACTCATGTGGTACTTTAGCAAAATGTCAGATTTCATGGTGGCACAGCATCACTTCTGTCCCCAGGCTTTCAGGAGTGTTGTTTTAAACTCTTTGATGACTCAAAGGAGATTAAAAGCATATGTTTTTAGGACACTTTCAGAAACATGTAAAAGGCAAAAAGAAAAAAGCTGAGATTCTGTGGCAAAGGCTGAAGGTTCCTGCAGTGAGAAATGCTGACAAGAGCTCTGTCACACAAATCCTGCCTACATGCAAGCTCAGGGACATGATCCAAACCCACATCCAAACCCCCTGGAGCAAACCCACTGATGAGCATCCTAATTCTGGCCCTGCCCAAACACCACAGGCAGCTTTCTCATCTCTCTGTAGGTACATAAAGAATTGCTGCACTTCTCAAAGGCTCTGTCAGCTGGGCCCTAGACACAAAGCCTCCCTCCAAATGAGGATGATCTGTGGGGTTCTGGAGGGCATGTAGAGGATGTGGAGGCAACAGGTTGCTTCTTTTAAAAGATGGCCAAAGGAGGAGGTGGGCACCCATTTCACACAGCAGCCTTGTTGTGTGGGCAGTCACACAACAGACAAGAAAAGGGGAGCTGCTCCCAGGACTGTAAAAGTGTTTTCTGTGCTTTGGAATAAGCCAACATCAGATAAACACCCTTAGAAATGAGGGCCCTTCTCTTCTCTGGCCCTCTGCACCTTGGGTTAATTCAAGAGAAAGGCAGCACATTCTGTCTGTGACCCAGCAAATATTTAACTGTTTCTCACCAAGGGGAGTGAGATCTCTTACATTTCACTGGGAATAATTGCCACATTGCAAACCCAGCAAAATCTTGAAGACTGAAAACAAAAAAAAAAAAACAAAATAAAAAAACACTAAAACAAACAAATGAAAAACCAAACAAAAACAAACAAAAAACAAACAAAGAAAGGGAATTGTGAGAGCCCATCAATGCACTGCCCTGAAATTAATCTTTACCTTTTTGCCAATGTGTACATTTGTGAAAGAAACACAAAATACTTTCCAGAAGTATAATGTTAGTATCTGTAAATATATTGCTGACCTCTTTATCTTGTTCTACCACTTGTCATGTGCCTCAGGCCAGTGTTGCTCTAACAGCTGTATTGAGTAGTACAAGCTGAGCTGGAGCTTTGAGGTATTCTTTTTGTCTGCTCACTTGTTAAACATGTGCTCTGCTTTTTCTAATGGTGTTAAACTGAACTCCCTGGATTAAGCAGTCAATACAGGTCAAAATTAGTCCTTCAGGGATAGGCCAGCCTTGGCCTGCCACTTCTCTCGCCTGCAGAGATAGGCTGTGTTGTTTGTCTCCTCCTTCAATTTTGTGGTGTTGCTGGGTACTTCCCAGTAATTTCAAATACTGTTGGCTTTGCTAAAATAATCTGTCAATAAAGCTCCTTTTTAATAAGCTGCTGCTTCATTTTTAACTTTTTTTTTTTTTTATTTAGTCTGGTTCAGGTCTACTTTGTTAAGGAATGTCTACATATTGCTTTTGCCCTCATATATAGAAATACTTCCTTTCAAAGTACTTGGCTGCCCTGCACAGTGTGGTAAAGAGGGTGAAATAAAATATATTATGAGATGTCATAGGCAATTTAAACAAGATGAGCAATTAGTGAATGCATAATAATGTTGCAGCACTCTTTCTTCAGAAACCTTTAATTTCTACATCAATAGGCACCATACATATCTCAATGTGAGATAACAACTTGATAGCTTTGGTCGGTCCTGATGGTAGCAGCATTTAGAAAATAAAATAAAGGTGTCTATGACACTCTTAATGGAATGATTAAAGCTGCAGATTAAAATGCACAGGAGAAGAAATGTTCTGTTAGCTAATTCGCGTTATAGTTTTATAGTGTCTCCTGTGGGAGAATGGGGAATTCTAGGCTGGGTTGCACAAATACAGAACAACTGCTAGCTCCACTCTTGTAGTGCTGCTCTCCCAAGGCTGCCTCTGCAGTCAGAAAAGAGGCAGAAGCTTCTTGCTGCCACTCAGAACTGCCCTGTCTCATTAGGCAGAGCTAGCTCTTGTGAATTAACCCTACTTGTCCTAGATTAAAGCTATTACAGCTCATCCTCATGTTTCGATTCCTGATAGCTGAAATTGAAAAGCCTTGTCTTGCACTAACACCACCTCTTGCATTGAACTTGCTTGTTTTCTTTTGAAATAAAGAGAAAGGGGACTTTGTCCAAGTTTAAAGGCAGTTTAGCTTTATAGCCCTCAGTACAAGATCCATCATTAAAATTAAGCATGTACTTAATTGGTTTCCTGAATGCAGATGGGTTTAAGCACATGCTTAAATGCCTTGCTCACTTGAGGCCCTAATGGGCCATGCAAATTTAAAAGTTCACTTCTCATTGAGATAAATGGAGTGGATAATCATAAATTTATCAGAACAGAAGCTGCTGCTCACTGTATGTGCTGGCAGCATCTTGCAGTATTGTCCTCTCCCTCTGCCTGGAATATGCAGAACTTGTTGAAGTAAAAAAGTAGCAACAGAATAAGAACTGTTTTTCTTCACTCAGTACAGATCACCAATACAGTATTTGATGGTAAGATAGCTGTACATCTGCCACAGAGAAAATAAATATTTTCCAAGATGAAATTTCATAATTAAAATATTAGTGAGAGTTAGGTGGAAGCAAAAACTCCAAAAAAGAAGGGATACTTATGACTGAAAATCTACCAGCTACTTCATGGATTTGCACAGTCTTTCCTAGCAGAATTTTTTTTATCTGAATTTTTTTTTTTTTCAGCTCGATAAGGGTTGTTACAATGGCTAGCACTGAACACTCTGCCCAGAAATCTATTAACTGGCCAACAAGCTGTTCCCAGAGAAGCAGCCCAGCAAAGACCAGAGA
>WBND01000188.1:844231-1030497 GCA_013398595.1 Tychaedon coryphoeus
AATGTATATGAATAGATACAATGATTTCAAATGTCATTCTTTAGGAAATAAGGGTATGAATTTTCATTAAATCTCATAGTGGTGGACATGTGCTGGATAATCCAGTGATGGGCTCTGGGCATTTGCTGCTTTTTAAAGTAAAGGTACAGAATAGTCTCAGCCCCTATCAGCTTTTATTCATTTCCTTACATGTTACAACTTCTAGGTTTGTTTTGTATTGGATCATAGAATTAAAAATGCTGGAAGCTAAAATAGCAAGAAACACTGTCTAGAAAGGTGACACCCTGGAAATTTAGTACCTTGTCCCTTATGATACATTTCACCAAGCTATGCATGTTACATTATATAACAATTTTGTCAACCCTGTCATTTTACTGGAGGTCACAAAACAAAGTAAAGTATTTATAAGATTTGTAGAAATATTTGGGGAGTGAAATTCATGCTTGACAATAAAAATACAAAGCAGGTAAATCTGCTTCATGTCTCTAAGAAAAGGTAAAAGACATTATGTAAGAACATTCTGTCATTATATTGATCTGTAATACTGTGATTGCTGTGGCCAGTTTGCAAAGTGTCAGGACTTGCTCTGTCTGAACTTTTCTTGCCCTGCCTGCAGCCTTTTTTGAGCTGGTTTGGTTGTGGCAGCAGTTTCTCCAACTCTTTAGGACTTTCTAGCTGATTTGCTTTACTTTTGCTTATTTTTCTGTGGTGCCACCATGGTTATACCAATACTGGTAAATATGGGAGACTGGCAGAACTAGAGAGACACAGAATTTAGTGTGGAGGGGCAGAGGCTTGGGATGATGAAATATGGACTTGACACCAAAGGCCCCACGGCTAAAGAAATGAACACTTGGAGCTGGACTACTCTGCTTTTTAGGATAAGCAAACAAATGAAGAAATAGCATCTAGCACATGTAAATCCACCTTTAAAAATGGCTGTAACTCAGAGGTGCAGATCAGTGAAATAAAGCCTGGTTGTAAAAGCATATTAGCAGACAGATAAAAGGGACCCCAAAAAAACCAAGACAGAGAAAGAGGAAAACTTCAAAGTGAACATTGTATTCCTCCTGGCAAAGGACTTTGGCAACTCGCTGGGAACACAGCCACCATGAGAGAGAAACCCAAACCCAAGGGGAAAGAGGAGCACCAGAAGGGTGAGCAGAACATCATGGAAAAAAAGTAGAAATTAAGTGCATGTGTAAAAATTTACCTGCATTATTATTTTTATGAACATTTTCTGCACAGACTTATTATTTATCTTTCCATAAAAACTATTAGTGGAATAACAATGATTCTAGGAGGAAACTCAGGATTTCAATTGTACTAATGATAAATTTTGACTTTATGTCTAAGGTGTGTTTCCTCTTTGCCTGTAAACAAGATTTTAGCTACTTAAGGAAGAAATTTTGAAATCATACAGCTCTTTTTCACTAGCAGAAAACAGTGTATGGAGGATCCAGTGGCCAGAACTTCATGTAATGAAATAATGAATTATAATAATGAAATAGTTTGTATCTGTTGCCTGCAATAATAGATGGTAAAACAAAAAGCAAACTGTGCAAAACAGGAAAATTGTCTTAACAGGGAAATGCTAAACAGGAATTTGCACTTTATTGGAGTTTGTTTTGGCTTTGTCCTTTTGCCAATGGCAAGCTTTAGGCAAGAGGGAAATAATGTCTTAGTGTAGCTCATGAAAATAGTCTGCCCTCCCTTCTGCAGCTGCTGGGGTGTTGTTGTTGCTCTGTTTGGATCCCTGTCTGTGCCCCCACCAGCTCTCCAGGAGAAGCAGTGCTTGCTCAGGCTCCTGGAGGATTTCCATCAAGAGAGAGGAGCAGGATATCAGCTCCACGCTTCTTAACACTCAGGCTTAGAAAAAGAATGCTTCATGCAGTCCTCACTGAAAGACCTTGGCTTTTCAGGGGCTTGGAAAGATGTACATAGAATGAATTTTTACTGCCAAAATGGATCTTATTATTTGGAGTGGTTTAGGCTACATTTGTACAACGCAGCACGTAACTGTTCTTTGGAGAGCTGCAGCGAGGTTTTATAAGAACATGGAATGAAAGCAAAGAGGTCATGTTAATTTATGCTTTCATAATGTTGGGACTGTAAGGAAATATATTTTAAATAAGAATTGACATAGGAGACCTCCATGATAGCAGCTTATATTGAAGGAAATTATTCTTATACAAAATATTTCTCGAGGCTCGTAAAAAATAGCAATAACAAACACCATTATGCAGTATCTGGGAAATTCTATTTACTTAAAATGCTTTCTGCTTTTATTATTATTCAGACTTGTTCCTTCAGTGGAAGTTCTGATTGAAGCTTGAGCAATGTGCATGATCTCATTACAACAGGGCTGCATTAGAAAATCTGATAGTGATAGTTCCAACAATGGCACCCCTCACTTATTATCTGTCACTTGGCTACAACTAGAGCAGTGCAAATTTCCTGCCATCAGATTCTGGCAGGTGGCTGGAAACCAATATAATATTCCACATGCACCCTGTTGCATTTGGGAGGGAAGAAAAAGTGTGTTCAATATCCTGAGTGTGGCTGGTTTGGAGGACAGGCTGCCTCACAGGCAGGTTTCTGCTTTGCTGGGGAGGTTACAAAAGGCCACCATGTAATATGGACACACATCTACAGGAATCTTTTCACTGTACACCTTCAAGCAAGTCACAGGCAGCTTTTAGGGCTGTCATTCATTGATTTCTAGCAATGGATGCCTTGTCTCCTCATCATCAGTTTTCTGCTGCATGCACATGTCCAAGCTAGATTTTTGTTTTTGAAGGATGCAAGAGGCTAGGCAGTGTCACTTAGCTACACAGCTTCATATAAACACATACCTGCTTGTGGATTTGAGAGAGAGGAAGAGGGCAAGAGTTTCCTCTCCTTGTCCTTGTGCAGCCTTCCTAAAATATTCCACATTATTCTAATCCTCTACTCCTGTGGGGTTTGTCAGTACTGACAGCTACAACTGGCGGTGTACCTGCTCACAAAACCTGAACCAGCAGGGCCTAGAAATAAAAAGCAAACATTTCCCATTAATCTGAAGTGAATAGTTTTGTAGCCTTTTAAATGAGGATTAATTAGAGGGAAAAAATTCTGAACATATCACACACAGTAAAGCAAGATAGCAGGCTAAGTAGGAAAAATTCAGAACCTAAAACATGAGGAATAAAATGTATGAAAAGCTGGGAAACAAATATCCCTCTTGAGAAGAATGGGACCTTTTCTCCAGGCTTTCTTTCAAATTTTTAGCAACTTTCAGTGTTTCTGTATTTGAGATATAGTGTCCCCTCCCCTGGCTTCTCTTTGGAGTCCTCAAGGCCAATTTCTGCCCTTTCTGAGGCTTGCTGTACATCTGCCCTCCTCTGCAGTAGCCCCTTGCTCCCTTCAGAAATTCTCCAGTACCCACTCCTTCAGATTTTCCCTGTTTTTCTCTTCTCCCACCACTTGTCCTGGCCTCCTCTCCACAGGAATTGGGAGCCTGGCTTGTTTATATGCTCTAGTGCAAGGTGCAGTTCCCCTTCCTCTCTTACTTCTAGAATGTTCCTCTTCAAACCACAGCATAGACACCAGCACCAACCTTTGTCTCTGCTCTCCCTCTTCACAGCAGTCCTGCAATGGAAATAAATTCCATGTTCCACCAGGTAAGTGCCTGCTGAGGAACTGGAGTCATGAAACCAGCCTGGCCTGCTCTAAAATCTATTTGTGGCAAGGGCAGCACAAACTCCTGGCTGAAATGGGCACATTGTGTCCTCCCCTTCTCCTTTCTTACCTTTTCCTGGTTCCATCATGTGTGGTTTTTCTTATTAATTTGTTGACAAATCTTGGTGCAAGCCTCATGCTGGACATTTTGAAGACATTTTCTGACAATCTGGTAGACAGGCTTGCTGAAATAGAAAACTGAGAATGTTACTTTTTCTTTTTTTTTCCCCCTGAAGGACTAGAAGTATCAAAGCAAAGTTACTAAAGAAAAGCTATTGCTTTTCCTTTGTTTATAAGTGCACGTCTTGATTAGATTCTGTGACTAGTTAGCTGCCAAAAGCATTTAACATTATGAATTAATACACCCATGAATTTTGTATAAGATGTTTTCTGGATTGCCTTTCTTGTTGCTGATTGCCATCTTTCTTAGCTGAATAAAGCCTCTTGCTTGGGGTTGTTGCTGACACCTCAAAGTAGCTCATTTATCCAGGCAGTAAAACAGATTTCATGAACTATGGGAAACACATGATTTTTCAGAAATGACCTTAATGACAATGGCTAGTGGATTTCAGGCCCAGGCTATTTACCTGTGCCTGAGTTGCTCCAAATTTATTTTCTTCTAACAATTTCCTAACCCTGGCTACAGCAACAATATGATAGAGCTGTAGGTGTACAAGCAGTTTGTTAATTAAAATTAATGCTGAGTTATTGAGCTGTTGCATTAAGCAGATAGGTCTTCTGAAGAAAGCATGATCAGCTAAGCAAGCAAATCTGTGGGTCTGAACAGCTTGAGAGATGAAGGATTTCTCTCATAAGCTGCCTACAGCCTTCCTGGTGGCTGGGAGCACTTATAATCAGCATATCTTTAGGATTATTGATTCACCCCCATAAAGTGCAAAGCTTGTTTCTGTTGATGTCCAGGTTATTGGACTGATGTGTTTACCAAAGGAAGTAAGGAACCCCTTTACATTCTTATGTGAGCTAATCAGATTTACATATAATCTGGTAGAGTATGATGGATTAGATGGGTGGGTGATTACTGGAGATGGAATCAACACTTTTATGCATGACAAATGTTTCCTATACAGAGTTACTGAACTCTAGGAGGGAAGAGAAATTAGGAGTTTGGCCTCACCTTTATCAAAATTTGATTTGCCACATAACACAGCAGTAGTTATGGGGTTAAAATGCATTTGTGTAGGGAATATCTACTATAAGTAATCAGGAAAACAGTAGGAAGCAAAATCAATTCAGCAGAGGCAGTTAGATATCCTGGGTAGGTTTTATGTGAGATTTAGACATTGAATCCAAAAACACAATCCACAAAACCCTTTCTTAACCTCGCTGGCCTCCAAGAGGATAAAAATACTTGGATTTTCACCAGAAAGTTCCCTGGTGTTCCTGTCTTGCATCTGATCCTGCTCAGAAGTGACAAAACCCAATCTCTCTCCTGATACTCCCTTCCGTATGAGGAGTCTCCTTGCTTTGAAGATTTGCAGTTCCATTTAGCTGCCACAAATTCAAGACACAGATCTCACTGGGCTGGAGGACTGCACTCCATTTTCTGTCCTTTCTCTTTGTCACCAAAATCAAATTCTTTTGTAATAAAATAGGAAGAATTTTTCCATCTATTGATGGCTGATTTAGGTACCCAAATCTTTGAGACAACTTGTGGGCTAAGATCCTTTGATCATCACAGACCTCGGAGGGCTCCAGTGTCACTGGCTTTCATTGGGAAGGTAGATTTTAACCTTGGGGGTAATTTAAGCGCTTTAATAATTCATTTCTTAGATCTAATTATGGACCCGAGTTTGGATTTACTTTATGCAGCATAAAGACATGCATAATACAGTTTTCTCAGACAAACTTGCATTTCAAAATAAACTCCAGCATCTACATGACAGAAGATGAATTTTAAGCATTTTTAGGAGACAATTTTGGCACTTGTGTAAAGAAAAAGAGAGGCAGGGAAAGGCGTTGCAGTGATAATTTCCTAGGATTCCAGTAATCTTGATCCTTTTTTCACATGCATCCCACACCTTCAAAAGGATACATTCTGCCTCTTCTGTGAGTGGAGAGTTTTGAGATGTGCAACATTTCCTGTGTAACAACATATCAGTTTCAGGTTGTGATGAGAAAAAAATTGCTTTCAAATATCACGAGTTCAAAAGTGCAGCTGAAATCTGAAAGTATTAGTTTCACATTCTGCTTAAGAAAAACTGTGAAAAGAGAAGCAGAGAGGAGACTGAGGATAATATTCCAATAAAAATAAGATATCTATACCTAGCCAGACAGTTGGTATTATATATCTATATAATACTGTGTGCATGACAAATATGGTAGCAGAGCATTAAGGCTGCATGGTTAGGCAGTCAAAAGTTTGGAAACAGCCTAGTTAAGGTTGCTTGCTGTGTTGCTCTTCTCCCTCACATTGTGAACACATTATGACTTTTAAATTTTTTTTTTCCTTAATTCCAATACTTCTCTGCATAGTCTTTTTCAGATAGAATAAATATTTCTTTTATATAACCTTGGGAAACTTGAAATGTTGTTTATTCCTCTAAGCATGTGTGGATTTTCATTATCATAGTGGTGCAGAGAGTAACACAGATGCTCAGGCTGTTTTTTAGCCTTTTGTACCATTTAGATGGCACAGAAGGGCCATAAACCAGACACCACCAGCCCACCTCCCCACCCTCCTCCCATATTTCCTTCTGTTGTGTCTGTTAGAGATGCTTTTCTTCTGCCTCCTGCCTTCTGCCACTTTTGCATTAAGTAAAATGAAACACAGCAGTACAGCTTTTAGAATGAGGGGGAAAAAGCTGGCAAGACCCTTTCCTCCACCATCACTCCTGTGCATTAAAAAAGGTGCAAGGCAGCATCTCCTGCAAGCCTTCATGTGATTTGTCCTTGTCTATGTGTCAGGCTGGATGGAGACCTGGGGAAATCCAGGTTTAATCTTTGTTTTGTAGCAGTCATGACCATGTTTTAACTCTCCCATCCCTCCCACAGACACAGGGTGTCCTCTGTTTGGAAGGACTACAGAGCCTGCAGAGAGCAGCTTTTTCCCACCTGACTTCTGAGTTGTCCTCAGCTCACTGCTGCCAGTCAGCAGAAAACCTCCCCAGCTTCTGTGCAGCTTGGAGTCAGCTCACCTACAATTCTTCTCCCTCACAAACACACAAGCTTCAATGCTACCCTCTGGATATTTTCCTTGGCACAGAATAGGATCTCTGAATTTGTTTCCTTTCGTTTTCACACTGGTGGCTTGTGTGCCCTTTCACCTCTCAATCTTGAACCAGAGCACAGAATTGCAAATCTTGTACCCACAGGAAAGGGGACAAGCTTATTGTCTCCTAAAGAAACCCCCTGATATAAATGGTCTCACAACTGAGTTGTGCTGAATGCAAATGTGGACCATGAATTTTAATGACTTTCTTATTCTGAGGGTCCAAATATTTGCAAAAGCATCTGATGGAGAGAAGAAAATATTTGTGATAAATGCAAAGATATCCAGGGCATTCATGTTCTGTGTATCCCTTCCCTTTCCAGGTAGGAGTGAGCAAACACCCAGTGCTGGATGTGATTAATAATTTTAATACTTCCTGCTGATTTCCAACACCCACCTGGTAGAGATCACACCTGAAACTGAAGAACGTGAATGTTCTTTCACTCATTTTTGGATAAAATCTGCAAGGTTATTTTACATCACCCTCATCACCAGTTTATGCCAAGGTGGAAATATTTGAGAGGAGGAGTAGCCACTTTCTGCCAGGACTTCTCTCTGTGGGCAAAGACCAGTGGAAGAGAAGGGAAAACAGGGAGTGGGGCACAGGCTTGCAAAGCAAAGGCATTTGTGTGCCTTTATGGAATCTGTTGAAGGCTTCTTATTCCTATATTTATTTACTCAGAGCTGAGGCTTGACTCTTACATGCTCTCTGTAATGATTGTGCAGGGGATTCAAACCCATTTTCCTGCATGGCTGACTAAGAGACTAAAGCAGAAGGGGCAAAATATAAACTGTCAGCACGAGGTGGAAGCAACACATAAAAAAATTTCATACTGTATCTTTTCAGTTTCTATTTCATTTTGGAATATAGCATAAAATTCTTATTTGAAGTGATATTTTTAAAGCTGAAGGAACACAGTGTGATTCTGTAATGCCACTTCATGATCTTTCATAAACCTGTGCTTAGCTTAATAGATTTCTATTCTAAAGTTATGACAGGACAAAAAAAAAAAAATAAAAAGCATAATGTGTTGAAAACTCAGAGCAAGATCAGCAAGCTGTATGAAAGAAAGAAAAAATGTTTAACTGGGAAAGTCAGCAACTCTACAGCAATTTTATCATAAATAACTCAATTATATTGTATAATTTCCATGATTGCCAGAGACTTCATTGATTACTCACAATGGTACCGCATTAGGCTGCTGATAATTAGATGTTTAATTTAATAGCTATTTTCTATGTGGATGTACTATTTTGCAGAAGCACTAGGTTAAGGATACTTCAGTTAAGTGACTCCAGAATGAATTTAACATAATAAGGAGGACAGATGGGCTTTCAACTCCACAGCAACAGTAAAGAAAACAAGACATCACTGCAGCACAGATCCTTTCACGCTGTTCTTTTTGCAAATAAAATCTACTGCCTTTCAGCACATTGGCTATTTCTGCTTAGGCTTATATCATATAAAGAACTTAGAATCTTAATTAATAAAGGCTCAACACTTTTGACACTCATGTTAAGCAGCAGCTTAGCCTCAGAAGAACAATTTTCCTTGCTTCTTTGATACGTACTGTAATAAATGGAATTGCACTGGGAACAAGGTAATGGGTACTTTCAGCAATGGCTGCAGATCCTGGCCTATAATTAGTGATGAAAATAATGAGGTTTGATTTTTACCAGAACTCCTAGGAGAAATTAGATTAGTTTTACCTGCTGTTGTTTCTAATCCCCATTTTGCAGGCAAATCTGGGTTCTCTTACTGCTTCCCTAACACCTCTTTGGTGAGCACATCTCACTGTGTGAGCTATTACCCCGTGCAGAAAGCTCTCCTGGGAATCCAGCTGCAAGTCCATTTCTATGCTCAGAGTCATTATCACTCTGGCATGGTCCAAAGGCATTCACAATATCTACAAACAATCAGGGAACAGCTAAAGATGCAGTCTGAGCAACTGGAATTTAAAAATCCATTTCAAACACAGAGGTACTATAATCTGTACAAAATTATTAGATTTCACACCACTACTGAGCTATTTTGACAATTCAGTCCTCAAAAATCTGTACCAATAACTATATTGCAAAATACAGAGGCAGCAGCACAGCGTGATGCGAGTCTCTGGTCTCAAGTTAATCTTCAACAATAAAATTATCTAGAAAGAATTTATTTTTATTTCTTATGTGGCTGAGGGGTTTGAGCTAAGCTCTGCAGACAGGAGAGTCCTGGAGAAGATTTCATTTGATACTTCTTTTTGTCATTTCTGTGAAACCTCCACTTACCCTCATTAATCTCACAGCAGACTCTGCCCAGCACCTTCCCGTGTAAGCACGACTTCCCTGTTGGGAAGCCTGAGCAGATGCTTGGTAAAACTTCCAAGATGTGAGCCAGCACATCGTGTGCTATGGAAGAAAATGTCTCTGGGCAGGTTTCAGATGTGTAGCTGCAGCCACAGGCTCCCACTGAGGGTGTGCCAAAGCCTTTTGGAGAGTGCCCAGTCTCCTGCAATCCCTGCTGGAACTGTGCTGGGGCTTGAGGAAACTCCAGACTTTCCCTGCCCAGCACTTCAAGCTCCAGCAGTAGAACGATGCTCCATGGACCCTCTTCTTTCTGCTTGGTGCACTGGTGTGTGGCTATACCCAAAGAGAAGCTCTGAAGGGATTATCCCAAGAGTCTCATCCAATATTAATCAGTCTTATCCATAACAACTCCCTTTTAGACAATACAACTCCATCCCTACTCTGGACAGATCTGTTTTCAATCCAGAAGGAATATTACTTCCTGACAGCAAAATTAAGCAAATTCATTGAAATATATACAAGGGCAGGACTGAAGAAAGGCTTTTTGAAGAAAAATGTGATGTGTGTACCTGCATATGTATGGCTGTGGTTGCATAGAGAAAGGAATTCAAGGAGATGCTGCTTTTTATAAATTCTTGTGTCTGACAAATAAAAAAACTGCCACATTTATGCCTCTCCTTTTCGTGGAAAAGAGGTTATAAGGATTCTCTCCAGATTGTTACAATCTGTCATGATTTCACATAAAAATTTACACCTAACATATAATGGAAGTATTTTAGTGAATTTTGGTCACTTTGAACCCACTTATCCATAATTCTTTGCAAATACAATCTGTAGTAGAGGGAAGTGTTATCATCTTTTCTCCAGAAAAGATAAAGAAGCATCAAACCAAAATTTATGACAGTTCATCTTCTTCCACAAAGACAAAAGAATTAAACTGTACTAGGACCAATTCAGGTTCATGATATCAGTTTTAATAACCATGATCAAGGCTGCATTTTCAGTTAGGTTTTAACTTTGAATCTTGAACTTTAAGAGGTTTCCTAGAGACTCCTTTTTAACATGCACTGTAGAATATAAAACATACATGTGTATACATAAAATTCTTAATTTTAATAATTTTAAGTAAAACTAATTGTCTGTGTCTAAAATTTTCCCTTCCTTTTGTATTAGATAAAATAAAAACTCTATTTGCTATATAATTCCTTTTAATTTCATCTAGGTTTTACTTTCTAAGATTAAGAATCTTCTGGAGAAACTGAAAATCTCTGTTTTAATCCATACACAGATTTGTCATTTATCATACTCAAATCTCTCTCTCATTTGCCAGAAGACATAGTAAGGACAATTTTCAGGCAGAAGCACTACATGAAAAGAAGGCTGGTTTTCAGTCAACTATAAAGGACATTACTTGCATTATTTATTAAAAAGTATTTTTTAAAAAATGGGTGAGACCAAGTGCAATCGACAAAAGCAGAAGCATCTGAAGAAAATAAAATTCATCACTATTTTGCTTAATTCCACAATTAGTTTGGTGCCTAACCCTTTTATCATGTTTCCAAACAAATTAAAACTGGTTAGATATCTCTCTCATATCTGCCTTCAATTTTGCAGCTGCGGATTCCTTAACAGCGAAATGAGGACCACAACACTTCTCTGCTTCGCCAACCAGTCCAATTATTAATTACTAAGGGACAGAAAGACTTTCTAACTTTTAGCCCAGTATAATGTATAAGCATTTCTTCACCTGAATAATGCAGCTGGTTCCTTGAATGTTTTCATCAACCCTTCTAGTCTTTCCTCTTTTTTATAATCTCCACAGCCAACATTTTAACAAACACTTAAATGCAGGAAATTAATCCTCCATGGCCAGAAATATGTAAAAAAAGAAAAAGAAAAGATGAATTAAACCTGTACTTGCTTCCCATCCCTCTTTCTGTACACCCCAGCAGGTGAGTGATGCAGATGAGCGTGTGCAAACATAACTGTAAAAGGAAATGGTTCTTGAAAAGCAGGAAAAGAAGCTGCTTGGTGTTCACACAGTATCAGAAAGCTAAAAGCAAATTTGCCCTTGAAAAAAAGAATGGAAAGGAGAAAGTTATTGGAAGAGATTCAGGCAGCTGAGTTCAAGTTTTCTTTTAAGTTTCAAGTTTGTCTGAAACAGAGTTTGACTCTCAGTGCTGCTGACACTGCACAAAGTGAACCCACCAGTGAGGTTTAGATGAAACCTGTGTAAACAGCAGCAGATTTCATGCTGTTCTAATACAGACCCCTGTGAAAGCACACAACTGTTCAGAAAAATATGTAATATACTTGGAGTATGTGGACCTACAAACCTCAAGAGGCACCACTGCAATGGTTCTGGCCGAGTGACTTCTAATTTGACACTGAAGAGGCAACCTACCAAGTAATAACTGTGAAAACTGCACAGGGACAATAATTCAGCTGCCATAGCTGTGTTTTTAGCACAAGGAGTTCTTGCTATATATTAGTGCTAACCTCAACACAAAGCTTACCTTGCCATTAGATTACTCCTCTGTCTTTTAATATGTGACCCAAACAAAAAAACACCAAAACATAGAACCTGCTGCAGAGCACACACACATGTTTACTTGCCATATATTGGTAGAAAAAATAGGAATATTTGCAGTGGAAGAAATAACATGAAAAATAGAATAATTCTCCATCTGAGACAAATGGCAAACTATCCAGGCTTTCAGTGGACAGGGCTGGTTGTCTCACCTTAGCCAAGAATCATTACTGAAATCCTGTTCCATTACAACCACAAACCTTTCTTCCCATATAGCACTTCTACACTCAAAGAACTTCCTGGGCAGTCCCTGGTCAGCACAACAGCTCAATGATAAGTTGCAAGAATTGTGTCCATTTCCCAGAGGCACAGTGGAGTTCAGTAGCACCAATCCAGGAAATAAAAATCAGAAGTTCTGGCCTGGCAGTAGATGTTTCTAGTTCCCCTGAATCTAAAAGTAAATGTTAAGGAGGAAAATAGTCATTTATTGATGCTGTTCTGCACTACTGTTCATAAGATGCATCCTTAATTCCCAACTCTGCTCTGCAGGGACCATGAGCACTTAAAGCAGAATGTCTCATCACTTCAGTAATGACACCTCCAGGGATCTCCAGTGCAGGGCAGATGGGCTAAAAATCTGAGAAAGTGACTGGTGCTGTCCTTCGTGGTGTGAACACTGATTCCCTAAAACAGGAGCACAAGAAGCTGTTGCAACGTGGGGTCATTAAATCCTGAAATACATGTTTATGAAAGAATCTGTGAGTTTCACTAATCACCTAGACCACTCTGGTTTGGAGAAACCCTTTTTTTTAAAAAAAAAGCGAGACAGGGGTGCGACAAATTAAGATGCAGAAAATAAAACGGTGTGAAAGAAAGAAAGTGCAAGCCGTAAAGCACAGAACCGGACCACAGAGACCCAGCAAAACCCACAGGGTCCTTCCCTGCGTGGTTTGTTGCTCCACCAGGAGCGATGGGCGCTGTCTCGTTTTTGGCTCGGCGCTGCCGCCGCCCGCCGCTCCGAGGAGCCACAGGGCAGCAAAAGCGCTCGGAACGGGGAAATTCCAGCACAGCCACAGCCACTCCGCCTCTGACACAGCCTCCGGCAGCGCTAGGAAATTCTTCCAAAAGCTTAGCGCCTTTTGGAAGTCAGGCAAGAGAGTGATTGTCTCAGTAGGGAAAAGTCTGAGCTGTCCTGAATGCGAGCAGGGAAACACGCTGCGGGTTCAAAAGCCTGTTTGGAAGATTAGAAGCTGTTTGAGAGCTGCAGGGTGAGCATCCTTCAGCTGCAGGACATCCCTGGTACTGCAGCCCCAGCATCACTGCTGGATGCAGACACATCCCTGGAGATGCTCTGCGCTCCTGCCTCCCACAGCTGAGGTGACAAGGGCCAGCTGGCCAAGCAAACATTTCAAACAGGATGCAAGGACCAGCTCTGCCAGCTCATGCCCAGCACGGCTGTCAGGCCACCTGATGCTCAAGAACCCTGGATCAGATCAAAAATAAAACCTACACCTATGTATACACCGCCTGTGACCCCAAAGCAAGGGTTGGAGGCAGCATTGCTGGCCCACTCCTCAAGGAAATGATAGGATGGGACCAATCCCTTCAGTGGCTCTTGTATCCAAATGCACTTGGTGGCTGTGCATTTCTCAGAAACAGCCTTCTGTCTGAGGAAGTTTCGTGCAGCTTCTAGCAAAGACTTTGCAGGTTTCCCCAGAAGTGTGAGGTTTTTGAGCTGTGTGCAGGCTCTGCTCACAGGCCCCTGCTCAGGATTTCTGTGGTTGTGCCACAGAGCTCTGCCCATCAAAGCTGAGGTTTCCAGGTTGCTGGATCTGCTGAGAGTGAGCTCAGTGTGTGCTCCATCCCTGGAACATCATCTTTTCTGTTTGTGCACAGAGCAAGGGTTTGGCACATAACTATATGCTTCTGCCTGGGAAATCCCTTGCAGACATAGATGTGTGGAAAACAGAGGGAGCAAGCAGGATAGCAGATGTAGCAGGGAAAACAAAGCTTTGAAGGCAACTTGCCCCAGAAGGATGACTCAAGTGTGATGACTTCCTCATGTTTTCACAAATACTGTGAATAAAGACACAAACTTGGGCATTGGAGTGCAAGCCCCTCTCCCACAGACACCTGCATGTCTTCAACACCACATACTTGCTATTATAAGTAACAGCAACACCTTGCTTTTGAGGCAGAATTGCAAGTAAAACTCCTTCTAAAATCAGTCAGCACTTGCAGACAACTTCAACCCCCTGCAATCAATAGTTTATGGATAATTTGATGCATGCACTCTGAAGAAAATGAAACTAAATGTACCGTGTCAGTTTACATAATCCAAGAGCCAATAGCCTCCATTTTCTGAGCCACCAAAACAAAGATCTAAAATAAGATTTGGAGATTGGAGTTTAATTGTTGCATGTTTTGTATCCTTTCTTTTTTCCCAAAAATGTCTCAAAAGCTTTTTAAGGGGAAAAGAAAAGCGTCAGAGTGTTTTAGACATAGAAAATGATGTTAGTTGGAAAAAATGCTGTATAAACATCCCTCTTTCTGTGTCATGCTGACTGCCTGACATATTAGATAAGTCAGAGAAAGGCAAAAGCTTTCAGGATCCATCATCTGAATTTGCCTCAGGACTTCAATTTTCAACTTGATTTAGTTTCCTGTAGCATCCAGAAAGAACAGGAGGGGAATCCTCCTGGGACTGTGGACAGCAAGAGCCAAGCTCATGCTGGAAAAGCATGGTCCCACAATATCCTGCTCTCCTTGCCTCCGTGGCAGTGTGGCTACTGCTTGTACATGTGCAGCTGTAAAATGTTTTGATGAGGAGAGCTCTTCAGGAGCCCTTTGTTCAAGCACCATGATTTCCACAGGCAGGTGATGGCTTCCATGAGTCCTGTCAGCTTCAGGCACTCATTACTCATCTGAACCTGCACACAGGCACCCTTTTGTGTAGGGCTGGATGCACAAAAAAACGATGGCTGGGTTGGAAACTATTGTATTAAAGATGGAAATGCTCCTTGCTCGTGTTTGTCCTCTGCTGTTTGAAATAAGTTTCTCTCAAGGGTCAGTTTCTTCCCATGGAATAATTTCGGACAGTTACTCTGATAATGATTTATCAGATACATGTATGCAACAGAGATCATTGGCAGCTACATGAAACATAATTTTTAAAAGGGTAAGGTATTTCCTATCCATTTTAACAAATATCATGGCAACTGTCATATGAAAAGTTGTTTAAAAAGTATGAGACACAATAACTTCATTGTTTTCAAGAAAACAGAAACAACAACAAAACTAACTAGACAAGAACTTCCAGAAAAGAAGAAGCAAGATGTTGTCTTTTATGTAGACACTCATTCCTTTGTTGGAATATTTACATATATACCTTTACATTTGCAGATTTTCACATTTACTTTTTGCATTCCTGCACAGCTCTGCCAATTGCAGTGATTTTACAAGACAAAATGAAAATTGTAAAAGATAAGGATAAAGCAAACACTACAAAATCCCTTGGCTTGAACACGGATACAACTGATTATTATTTTAATCTAGCACTCGTCGGGCAATATTTACTTACTATTTAATATTTTTTATTTAATATTTAATATTTGGTTTCATTTAACCAGGTAAGGTCTCAAGAGAATAGATGCTGACTACTGTCTTTCTAACCCTGAGCATCAACCAGGTTATCCTAAAGCCCTAAATTTTCTGCAATATGCTGCTGGAAACCACTGCCTGTTGAGTGCACACTAAAGAGATGGATGTCACTATCTGGGGACCTTGTGGCAAGAGCAGAGGACCTGCCTGGAAAGAAAGTCAGGGTCTGCATGCAGGGCCCACCTTTCAGCTCTGTGGAACCAAGGTCTGAGGAAGAAGGAAGTGTTTCAGTGCAAATGGGAATATCAAAACTGACAAGGAAAAGTCAAAAAGGAGCCCTCCAAAGCAATCAGTGTAGCACCAATTATTCAGGAGCAGAATCGGCTACTGGGTGCTGCTTAGGGAGATAATACATGCTCTGTCTTTCCTGTTTTCATCTCCCCTGTCAGCTTGGCCCTCTAAGTTACTTCTGTACTGCTCTGTCTTGTTACTCCAGTCTTCATTCTTGAATTTTCATCACAGTGTCTCCCTAGAGCCTATTCCTCATCCTGGGCTACTAATCTGTGGGATGATAAACCCAGGAGACAAAGCTTTTTGTGCAGTAAGTTACATTTGGGGGTTTTTTGTTCTTGCTCTGTTCTGCCATTCTTACTGATCTCCTCTGAAACACATGGGGCAGAGAACAATAAAGAAGCACAGAGAGAGGGAAGTGTAAGTGAAGTTATTGCCCAATGCAGAAGAAGGCTCAAGTCACAACATCTTCAGATGGAAAAAAATATCAGAAGTAAGGTTTTAGAAGACAAAATGACTTCCCTGCTGACAGCACCGTAAGAATAGCTGCAGGGCAGAATTTTAAAAACAGAAGTTGTCTTGACCTCTCTCCAGCCTTGCATGGTGCTCAGCATGATAGATCGGGGGAAAAAAATATTATAGTGGGTCAGGCACAAAGACACATCACATTGCAGCAGAGATGCAACAGCACCCCTAATTTTATCAGGCTCTGGATGACAAGAATGAGGATACTTAAGGTATTTAATATGACTACAAGCAAGGTTTGGAAAGAGAGAGTTCAGAAAAGAGCAAGAAAATAATTAAGGGACTAGAGGGATTTACCTATGAGGAAGATTAAAAGAACTAAATAAATATGTCTGGTTTGGCTAAGTGATAACTGAGGATGGGCATTCTAACCATCTACAAATATTTGACTCACACACACACACTAGGGAAGGAAAGAAATTACTTACCAGGAAACAAGCAGCTGTATCAGGGACTAATGGGGTGAAATTAAGAAATAAAGAATTGATGAATTTAAGGCAAATCCTCCTGACAGTGAGTTCTAGTAGTCTGCAGAAAAAATACCAGCATATATGCAATAGGGAACAGTCTTGCATTGATAAGGAAGGGGACTTAAGTGACTTGCTGGGCCTTTCCAATCTCAAATATTTATTATTCTATAATTAAACATTATTAAATTTAATGACATGTACCATATTTCTTTCCCAGAAAGTTCTGACTGTTGCCTCAGGTCATAAGTGTGCAATTATTTCCTAACTAAAGGTCTTACATTTTGGCTCGTGAATCCTTATGAAATTAACTAGGTTGGTCTCTTTTTTTTTTTAAGCTTAAATTGAATTTCTGTGAATGCATCTTATTTCCAACTAGCAGCTATCTCCCCCTGCTCACAACTCATCATTCCCTCTTTATGCAAGGCAAGCCTGCACACTTTAAGCTTCGTGGCTCAGTGCTGAACCTGCTCAGCCTCAGGTTGAATGCCTGCTGTGTTCAAGGGAGCTGCTGCTCCCAAGCCCAGATGAGCACAAGGGCTCTTCTTCCTCTCAGGATGAACTGTGTGCAACAAAGGGGAAAAAAAATGTTACATGATATTTTCAGCTAAGAGCTGTTTACAGAGCTTTGAGAGCAGATCACGGCCATGTGAAAAGCCTCTTGTCACCGCTCACCCCAGTGTCACAGCACACTCAGCAAATGAAAACAGGTGTTTATGTGGCAGTGCCCAAGCTCCTGGCCAGGATCACAGCTGGTGGGCAGCAAGCTCCCTCTATTTCTCTTTGGCAAACTCCTTGGTTTTGATGCATATGCTTGCTTGTGCCAGCTTATACTCCAAAACATGCCCTGAAATGGGTACAAAGCTAGATCTCATGTGGGCAGTCATTTTGGGGATCCAAGTGGTTTGTTCTGCTCTGTCTCAGACTGTGTGTGCTGCCTGAGGTAGTTGCAGCTTTTGCTGACATTTTACCATTAACTCTGTCTAGTGAGTTCATACAGTCTAATTCTTCGAGAATTATTATCTAAATACATCTTTTCTCCAGGTGAGAGTGCTGCTCACCAGCCACCGTGAGAGGCAATCTGTGATGCCTATTGCTTTTGTGATGCTTGGTTTTAGTTCCCCCCTGTAGTGCAGCTGCAGGCTGGACACACTGCATCATCAATATCTGACACTCACACTCCCTTCATTCTTCACTACCTGCTTAAAGCTCCTTTCTACCATGTGTGCTGGACTCCAGCCTCAGTAAATGACAGCAGAGTTTCACCTGGCAGCAGGATGTGGTGGCAGCAGTGCCTGCAAGCACTCTGGTGCAGCACAGGCAGCACCTGAAGGAGGAGATGGATCTTCCCCAGCCCCAAAGACACAGAGTCCCCTCTTGCTGGATGCCCAGAGCTCCTGTCTGCCAGAACATGAGAGACCACAGGATGTGAGAACCTGCCTGTTTCATCCCAGTGTGAGTAAATCCTCAGTGAAAGACGCTGATGCTGGCATCACAATATTCTGAATGCTAATTACCAGAAATTTGTTTCCAGATCTTTCCACTTTTGAGATAACACTGCAGGAATTGGGCTGAAGTGGGATGATTAAACAAAGCACTGTCTCCCCTCCTCCCCCAGTCACTCTGTCTGTCATTTCCCAGGAATGGCTGAGATGTGGGTGGCTGACAGAAAAGCTCAGCTGCTGAGTGCATTTTACAGGAGGTGTGTCTTCAGCACAGATTCCTCACTAGGAGAGAGCCACAAGGAGCCTTGGCTGCTCCTGTGGATGGTTTATTACAAAGCTGAGTCCAGCCAGAAGTAAGTGACAAAGATGTAGGAAAAGAAAGGGAAGAAGGAATGAGAATATTTTCCCTTTTTCCCAAAGCAAGAAGAGGCAAAATCTCCCTCTCTCTTTGAAAGCCACAGATTGTGAATCCAGTTTTGGCAGCCGTGATAAATGTCCTGAAGCATCTAAATACTTGGGGTATAAGAACAGGATTATTGCTTGTCAGAACATGTCTATCTTTTGAATATTCTGCCCAAAGCAGCAGAAAATTGAGTAATAACCTGGTACTGACAGCTCTTCATTAAGGTGCAGCAACTTCAGCCATTGCCTTAGTCCACAGTCTTCTCTCTGTCTCCACAGCTTACTAAAACAACTTTAAATGTTGCAGTTTTGGTCTTAAACCAAGGAGAAGAATTGTTCTTTCACATCTGACCACCAAGTAAAAGTGTCCTTCTCCAGATCTGGACTTTTCAGGAACATACACTGTATACAGCATATATAGATATAGATTAGATATAGGTATAGATGATATAGATATAGATAGATATAGATATGGAAATATATATATATATACACATATCTATTTATCTTTCCCATTTGGGAAAGTCTTTTAGAATATGTGATAGAGTGAATGCCAGTTTAACCCATGTATTGCTAGATAAATGGGAAAAAAATCATCAGTTTTTGCTTCCTAAAGTCAAGACTTTTGGCTTCTGAATAAATGTTCTTTGGGACTCTTTAGGGAATATTAGTTTGTGTGCATTTTTACATTCAGTAGCTAGGGTTTTTTTTTTTTACTTTCCTAACCGTTTCACTGTTACAAAATGTTTTCACTAGACAGTCTACATTTTCACCCTTATTTTAGGCCATTTTTGTTTCTTGCACATGTCCAGCCCCTGGGAATTAAAAACTCCCAAGTCACATATTTTTGCATCATTCTACTTATCACTCAAAGAAAATAAAGAGGAAAAAACCACTCACCATCTTCCTTGTGTTTTCTTCCAGGCTGTTTGCTAAACTTTTTCATCAGTTACTTTTTTCTGAGCTTCCCTGTGGTGGTTATTGTTGCTTGTCTCTTCATTTTGTTGATTATTTCCATACCTCTCATGATAGACACTGTTCAGAAAAAACAAACAAACAAATAAAACCCAACTCAAACCCGAAATATAAAATTAAGAGCACTTTATCTCAGGCTTCTGAACTGTAAGTCAGATACTCTGAAGAGTTACTTTACAGAGGTAGAGGTATTTTATATATTTGCTTTCACTCAGTCTCTGTTGAGCAGGAAACAACATGCACACTTCTGAGGATGCACAAAAGGAAATAGCAGCTCTACTTATGCATAGGAAATAAATTACCTTTGGGTAGAATAAGAATGTGACAGTCCAGAATTGATGTAGTTTTCACGTTTTCTTAAAGAATGATGTGAAATCTTTCCTCACTGCATTTTTTTAATGAAGGTGAGATATAACTGCACCACTGAGGGACTTGGATTCAGGACATTTGCACATCCTGTGACTCCCACCAGACTCCTGGCTCACTTTGCTGAAGGTAATTTCCCTGTGACAGCTGTGAGATAGAATCTAGAGATTGTTCTGCAAAATGTAACTTTCCATTAGGAGCTGGGGGGACAATTCTCTAGCAATCAGAACTCTTTGATAAACATTTATTTTTGTCTCCTTCACCTGGACAAGACTCTGCTACAGTGCTTGGAACACCTGCCAGACCAGATCTAGTTGCATTTCTTGTAGCTGCTGGAAATCCAAATAGTGGCAGTGGCTAGCAGTGATAGCAGTGGTCAGACAAGCATCACCATTCCTTAGTGTCCTGTTTCTAAATCCCATCCCAGAGTGAAAGTCTTGTCTCAGACCTGGCTGGGAAGGGGCTGGCCAAGGACAAGGGGACACCTTTTTTTGGTGTTTCGTATGACTTCCTTGTTTATCTCCAGGTTTACCATGACAACAATAATTTTTTGTTTTTAATTTTTATGGTTTCAGACTCCATAATTTCTATTCTTCCCCTGCTGTTGCCTTTTTGCAGAGCAGCTAATTTTCATTCCAAGGATGGTGTACAGAGCAGCCCACTAGTTAACACAAGAGGCAGCCATCTGACAAAGGACTGGGAAAGGACTTGGGCTTTCTGTTCTAATAATCACAAGTGCCAGTAACAGGACAGGACGAGAAGCTCAAACAAAAATAAATTAATTAGCAAGGACATTATTTATGCACTGGGAATTCCTAGTGTATGTGGTGTCTGCTCTAATAACCTGTGGACAAATCACCTCCCTCTGCTGTAACACCTCAGGGAGAGGGCCAGCAGAGGAAGACAAATGTAAGTTCCCATCTAAAGGGAAAATGAAAAGAAGCAGCTAGAAAATCTGCAGGGAAATGCCTTGCATATGCATAAAGAGCAGAGAGATCCATATGGACACCTGCCCCTCAGCACAGCTCCTCTGGCTCCTGGCTAGACATGTCCCACAGTGATCTGTACCTAATACCAACAGGATTGTGGCCCATGGGGATCTGAGCATTCCCAGCTTGCTGTTCCCAGTGAGGTGAGCTCAGAGCTTTTAGGAGAAAAGGAAAGAAATAAAAAAATAAAAAAAAAGAAAAACTTTTCATAACATTTTTTTTTAAACAAACAGAACCATGTAATTTGTCTTACATTGTAATTACTTCTCTGTTTGAGATGTTCACTATTTTCTGCCATTGTAATTTCACATACTGGATAATTAGTATCCTCTGCACAGGAACAACAGGAATGGCTGGGCAGCAGGAGAACTCTTTCTGGATGCTGTTACAATAAAATATTGTCTCATTTCTTCTCAGCTCATGACTCAAATCCAGGTGTGCAGAGGAGTAAAATTGAAAGACCCAAATATTAAGTTAAAAACCAAAGACAGGTAGTTTGTTGAACAGTCCAGCAGAGCAAAAAAATGCCATACTGTATAAAATTGATATGAACGTGAACGTCGGTTCAAGAACTGATAAGAACGTGAGCATGAAATTGGTGTTTTGAGACAATCCCCTGCAGATGACCCTTAAAAAACAGGCATTGACTCCATGTGGAGGTAAAAGTCTGCCTCTTTCTCTTTCTGGGGGATCAAACACAGAACTTGAAATAACAAATCTGTGTAGATTATTGCCTGAAGTATTGATTTTTAAACACTGTCTAATGACTCAGTGGAAGAATAGCTGTATCCAAATTCCATTGCAGTTCTATGGAAGCAGAGTGTGATATGCTAGGAAAAAAATATTGAGTTTCCCTTCCAAAAAAAAAAAGTATTTGTTAAATTATTTTTTGTACCAGGCTTTAAATGATCTCAGAAAACTCTGGAAGTGAAGTGTTACACATAATATTCGAAATCATTGTAAGTTTAAAATAGGATAAGGAATTTAGATTTATATGGTGTGCTGTTGCTTCCCTGTGTTAAAGAATTTTTGCAACTGTATTCAGTGTGAACATGGGAAATATTGCCAACAGAAGGTAAAAATGCTTCAACAGGACATGAGCTTACTATGGACAATAGAAAAATTGATGCCAAAACCTGCTTTGGGGGAAAGAAATTTCCATAACTTTTGAGTGATAAAAGTTGCATTTACAGATCTGAATGGATGCCTCAGTTCTCTGACAAAGGTATCCTTCACTGAGGTTATTATCATGTTTCTCTGTCTTTTAAACTGGGGCAAACACCTTTCCTCATGGAATATCCTGTATGCTAAAAAATAGCAAGGGAAAGTGAAAATAGGCTATTCTTAAACAACATTATCGTTAGGTAAAAAATTACTTTTACAGTCGGTTTTCCAAAAGTGATATACAATTCCAGGCACAGGGAGGTATCAGCCTAGAACAGTAATTACAACTGATCTCAGCCAAATTTGAGAAATAGTTTCTTGCACATAGTCAAGAGGAAATAAAAATTTTTCAAATCACAGCAGCCAAGAAAGGGTATAATGCAGTCGCCTATGTGTTAGAATACAAATAGTAATATTTAAATGCAATGCTACTATCTATTTCTAGGAATAGAATAATTTCTAGAGTTCATTATAACATTATGAATTTCACTGTATTGAAAATCGTTTTGAATTTAAACTGCAAACTAATTCTCAATGTGAAGATAAAACCTAAAGAGGAAAAATAAATCTTACAGAGTCCTCCTAGAATTAATATTGGATTCTCCAAGTTCATATTACAATAATACCATCATCAAGAGGGTCCTCAATTAACCTCATCTGACATTCCAAGCACAATATTTTAAGGGTTGTGAAGCATGCAAATAGAAACTTCAATTAAAGTCTGACTTCATACATTGGACAGCCTGTGAGAATAATGTGAAAAATTATGTAACCAACCTGGTGCTTCAGTAAACACCCACAGATGATGCAGAGGAGACATTAAAAATTGAGGATCAGCATCCCAAATCCTTTCTCAGGGAGGGCCTAGAAAGAATAAGAACTTGTTTACATAGGGGAGCAGGGACAACCTTCACATTCTCCCCATTTTGGTTTCTGCACAAAATGCAGGATCCTGACCTGCTTCCACACAGCACACATCTCAGCATGCATCAACTGCTGAGAGAAAATATATTCTGTACTTCTCTTGGAGCTGGGGTAGATTCAGAGTGCATTCAGTGAAAGCATGCTAACACTCCCTGGGTGCAGCTCCTGCCTGCCTGTCCCCACCAGGAGCTGCTCCCTCTGGAATGCTTGGAAGTGGCCAGGGCCAGCCCTTGGCTGGGGAAACAGCCCAGAGCTCACCTTGGGGACACCCCCACAATGTGGCTGTGCTTTGGCACTGCCTGCAGTGGGACAGCCACCCCAGAGGGAAAAATGTGAAGGTTCAGGATTCTGGGAGAGGAAATGTGGCTGCCACACTCTCTTCTTGATTTGCTGAAGGGTCAGTGAGGGGTTTTTCTGCTCTTCTGCACTCAAGTGAGAGCCCAGCATGAGTCTTTTTACACCAATGGTATAAAACCTGTCAGCACTTTGCATAGGCAGCTTGTTTATACAGAGAAGCTGATCTGGGCTTGTGGTTATTTTTTTTCTTTTACTTTTTTTACTTTCAACTTTCCTTATGCTTCTATTAGATGTAGCAAATATTAAATATTTTGACACACCTCCAGGACTTGTTTTTCCACGTATCTGCTGGAGACTTGTAGTTGTTTGAAGTTTTAACCTTTCCTCAGTGACTGTGGCAGAGAAAACACTACTTAGACTTGCTGCTCGTTGTGTGCATTTAAAATTTCCTGCTCCCACTCTGACTATCAAATGGGTGTTTGCTTGGATTTGCATAAGCCCTATTTGATTCCATGAATGATGATCACCCTTTCCCCTAAATGTTCAAAAGGGTAAGTATTTTCCCTGTTCAAATCCAGAAATACTGGTTAAAAATGTAGTAGTTCACTGTATCTCAGCTATCCATCCCTCAACTGGTCTGTTCCCCCCTTCTGCCATCTGACATATATTTTCTCCTTCCACTCCTTTGGCTTCTCCCAGCAGGAAATCTTCTCTTACCAGAGCATTCTTAAAATGTGACTGCTGCCTTCTGTCTTTTCATACAATTAAGAAAAAAAAAAAATAAACACTGTCTCCCTACCCCCAAGATCTATTAAGAGAAGTGTACTTACTGTGCAGCACAGCTCAAACTATGAATAGTGTTAAATACTATATCCTAATTAGCAGAGTACAATAATGTTCTCATTTTAATCAATGGGTTTTGAAGCTCCAGCTTTCATGGTATGCAATGAAGAGCATTTCAGAATGCAGCACCATAGAGCTCTATGGCATATTTCACAGGCATTTCCTTCCCCAATTACAAAGGGCAGAATTGCTGTTGCAGAAACATATTTTTGAGTCTTTTTTCCCCAGGATAAAACTTAGCGCAGCTGCAAATCAGCTCTGCATAAGAAATGCACAGACTTAGGGAGCAGTGAGGCTGGAGGCTCTGGGCATCATTAACCCCTGGTGTTCTGACTGTTATTTCAAAGAACAGTGGCTGCCTCTGTGTCCTCTGTGCCTGTCCTTGAGAGGTGTGGCACGAACTGTCTTGGACTGCAAATCCAAGGTGAGAAGGACAAGGGTCCATGGCTACAGGAGGTGTAAAGGCTGCACCTTTTTTCTCTTTTCTTTGTGAATTGATAATTTTTAAATGCTGTACTGTAATGGCCCCCGTGACCCTTTTCTACCTTCAGTAGCTTCCTTTGGAAAGCAGGCTCATACCAGGAAATTTTCTTTCCACCTTCAAGTCTGTCTCTCCTCCTTCCTTTTCCACAACCTTTGAACTGACAGTAGCACTGCAGCCAAATTTGACAAAGTACATGAGGTTTCAACAATGCAGAAGCTTTGGGAAAATGCAGAGCTGGTGGAAGACTGAAACATGCTGAAGGACAGGATGGCTCAGCCTTTGTGCACAGATCCTTGGGAAACCCCACACTCATTTCTACCCATGGATATGGAACAACACCATGGTTGCAACCTGTGCAATTTTGCACAGTCTCTTGAAGCAGTTCTATCTTCTAAATAGTTATAGCTTCCTAATTGTGTTTTGCAAAAATAAATATTTTGCTTAGTTACCTGAGATATGTTTTTTACGAGGCTCATATTACTAGCTACATAAAAGAAAAAGTACATTTCTCACACTTTGGATTTTTTCATGGTTCAATAGACTAATGTTAAAACAAAATGGGATAACAGTGGGAACAAAGCCACATCACACACAATGAAAGCAGTATTCCCCAATTTAAAAAATCTTTTCTCAGTACTCCTGCAACATTCACAAAACAGCCTGTGAACTCCTTAAGAAATAATGTACTAAAGATTGATGAAATGCACAAGAAAATGCTACATACCCAAAAGAAAATAAAAAGAAAATGAGTGGAAATCATACAGCTCTGAATTTTTTATCATGCTCCAAATAGATCACAAGAGTCTTCTCTGATAAGTGATTCAGTGTTCAGGTAAAATGTGATTTTGAGGATAGAGTTTCTCTTAATTTCTCTTCTCTCTTAGCTGTTCAAAAGATAGGATGCAATTATGTGAGAAGAGCAGGTACTGCCCAGCACCTGGTAACTTCTTACCATGTCACCTGCCCTCAGCTTCCAAAACCTTCCTACTACTAAGTACTTTAGGTGATAGCTATATTGCTCTTGCTTGTGATTTTTATTATTTAGAAAAAGGCAGGAGTGAGTCAGCAGAGTCCCAGGATAAAGATTCAGTCATCTGTATTAATGTGATCGTGGTGGCAGGGAGCTGCTCTCAGCTTCACTAGGAGAAACAGGTCTGGCTTAGCAAGTGCATCTTGTGCTCCTGCTAATCATCCCACCCTAATTGTGAGCAAGTACAAGGCCCAGATAAAGCACAAGGCCAAAGTTCTTACTCAAACTGCTCTGACTCTGAGCTCTGAATGGCAGAGATGGCAAGAAGACAAATGCATCCCCTCCTCCCTGTCTGGGATGCATTGGTAGAGGCCAGCAGTGCAATTCTGGACACTTCTTATTCAAAATAGCTTGCAAAAACACCAAATGGGCAGATCTAGGAATGGGTATGTGTGAATCTTGTCCCAGAATGGCAGTTTCAGGGAGGAGGATTCATAGCACACCAAAGAAAAAAAAATAAAAGAAAAATCACAATGCTTATCTCCTACACACAAAAAATAGATCAGAGTGGGTGGGGAGGTGGAAGCAAGTGCACTGAGACAGATATAGTGCAGTACTGGATATGCAACTGCTAAAGGGGGTCACACTTTTGTGCAAACCAAGCAGGTCCTGTAGGCAGGCCTGAGAGAAGCTATTTCTGCTGAGATTCAAAGCCAACTGTCCCTTTTTGAGCATTATTCCCTTGCTCTTCCTTATACCCATTTACACAATGACTCTTCTTCCATAATTTTTATCTGCAGTTGTTTATTGTTAGATATTGTCAGCTACTACTAGAAATAATAATAAATTGAATAAACAGATTTTTAAAAAATCCAGACTCTAAAATTTGCCAATATAAATTAGATTAATAAGAAATGTTCAAGATAAGCTAAAAGCAAATTAGATGAAAGCCAAGATGACATCTCTGCCCAAGAGATTGCCTCTAGGCACCAGAGAAATGAGAGCCAACTCTCTGCCCAAATGAGGAATCAGCTCTGATGCAGAGGCCAATATCACAGAATTTCTTTTTCCTGTCTGGTTCTTAGGAAGATCCTCACTGCCTCCTACCAGGCACAGATGTAATCAGACAAGTTTTAATCTTTTCTTGTAAGTCAGTCCCCTCAGCAATCACCAGCATTGAATTTCTTTGATTTCTTTTCCAACTGCTCTGCAACATCAAGGTGAGGGTTTGTCCAGCCCCATGCTCTGTGTTCTAAGGGCCAGCTCCCTTCTGCATCAGAGGGACCCAAGGGCATTTAGCAGAAACATTAAACATCTTGCAGAATCAACCAAGATTTTCCACCTCACCATTCTTGAACAGAACAGCATTATTGCTCCTTCCTGAGTAGAAGTATGATAGTTTTTCGTTGGCAGACTGAAAAAAAAAAATAAAATGCAAAAATGGCTGTTTTGCTGTGATGCTGTATTGCAGATTCACATCTAATTTCTGCCAATGTTATTCACTCAGTCTTTTTCAACATTGCTGCTTTCCAAATTTTCCCTCCCACTGAATCTGTATGTTTGATTAATGTTTTCCCAGATGTCTGAACCTGGGGAAAAAAAGGCACTTTTGGTCTCATTTTGTTAAGTGTTAGGAATCTCTTTGATGATCCATAACTAATTTTACTGTACTTGTCACAAAGCAGATGTGTGGTAATAGTCCCCTAAGCAAGCTGCATTCAATCATTACAAACTCCAGAGTTCCCTTTTCTATTCCCCTCTCTTTTTATGTGTTTATTTTTTTCATTAATAATTAACCTTCACAGTGTATCATATTCTCTTTCACTGGCTTATTGAACACATTTGACACAGGAGTTAAATGTTTGATCCAAACACATTTTATCCTCTCCTTTTAGTTTCATCCCTTTGAATGTCAGATTAGGATGCAGTTTAAGGAACACAGTTCCTCATTTTGGTTATTTTGTCTCAATCATTTAGTGCATTAACCCTCTCTATTTCTAATTCACCAGCAATATTTTTGCATTCAAAGGATGGAGAGTCTTTAAACATTAAGAAGATGAACTATTAACATGAAAGATTGTAAATAATTCCCACTTAAAGATGTACTCTGTTACCTCTAACTCAGCATCCATAATTTGCAATAGCTTCACAGCTAATCTTTTTTTCAGCCCTCTCTCTGGGAAAGGTAGAAATTACCTGTGAATTGTCCCTCTTATTTCTGAAAAACTTCTGTATCACAACAACAGAGAGATGACTGATGCTATTGAATCTGGCAATGAGAGGAATTCATGCAACTATCCAAAAAGAAACTACTCCTTTGTGACTGTACAGAAAACACAACTATTCAGATTCACAGAGTGGCTGAGGCTGGAAGGCATCTCTGTAAAGTGTCAAGTCCAATCCTCTGCTCAAAGCAGTGTCACCTACAGACACATTGCTCAGGGCTGTGCCCAGTTGGGGTTTGAACATCTCCAATGACAGAGACTGAGCAGCCTCTCTGGGCAACCTGTGACAGTGTTCAAGCACTCTCACAGTGGGAAAAAAAAACCCCAAAGTGACTTTCTCTTTGTTTAAAAAGAATGTTTTATATTTCAATTTGCGCCCATTTACTAGTTTTGAAGGTCACATCTCATTACACTCACAAAACAGATTTCTTGTCAAGGTATATTCTGCAGGATAAATAAATCAGCTACAAAAAGTGCACCTGTTTTTCTGCAGAAGGTGATGAAGTGCATTTGTAACACCAACCTAGATATTTGTACTACTGGACATATCAAAATCCTTATGAAACAAAAATAGTGTTTTATTCACTTCAATGCATATGACAAATACACTGATTATACACAGAAATAAAGGAATTACTTGCCAGGGAAGGTTGGAAAAAAAGCCACAGAATAATTTATATCATAGTGGATATTAAAAAATAAATTATAGTATTGTTCTTATGCCCTCTTCTAAAAATTTAGGAGAATTTACTTGTTTGGTTCCTACTCTTAAACTCCTTTTCAGTGAGAGGTGCAGATGCTTGTGTGCATAGCTGCATGCACATTACATCTCTGGAGGAAACCTGGCTGAAACTTAGAAGAATTTTGTGTTTGAGTCTCAAAACTGAACATGGGAGAACCCAGGAAGAGACTCTGATACAGCATTGTGTCAACTACCAAGATATTATCATACCCAAAAAATTGCAAAACTAATACTTGGTGAACTTCAATGCTTTCACACCCACTGCTTCTGGTCCCTTCCTCAGAAAGTCCTTGGGGCTTAGCAGATGATTTACCTGGTATTCAAGGGGTTCTTCTTCAACTTGTATTCAAAGGAGCTCTCCTTCCTTTAATGAAGATGAAATACAAAGTACTTACCATCTGTCCAAAGAAACGACTTGTACCTGAATTTTTATCAAGGGTCATTCTGTTTAACTTCTTCTTCTAGGTAGGATCTCTGCACCTTTATTGCAGAAGGTCTGCTTAATGCAATCCACCTGCTGAAGAAAAAGTTGTTTTTTATGCTTAAGGTGGACATGGGTTAACAACTCACTGGCCTCCCTGGGATCGAGTACTGATGATATTGGCTTCCATTGTCTACAGTGAGGCACTGCAGCCCTTCCAGCTTTTGGGACTGGCTGTTCCCAGCCCCTCATTTGGGTGATCCAACAGCCCCATCCTCCACACACAGTGATGATTTCTAGGAAAGGAATCCAGAAGTACTGGCTGTGTTTCCCATCTGGATGACCAGGCAGGAGCTGGACTTTGGAATATGCCAACATGCACACTTTCAGCTCAGCCCAGACACAGCACAGAACTGGAAATGGGTAATTGGGGTAATGGGCCATTTAATTTTGGCAACTAAAGTTGGTGCTCTGACAGGGACCAAGGTACCACCTTCACTTTGGAGGTTAGTCAGATGCAGGATGAAATTCCTGCTCCAAAAAGGAAAGGCAAGTCCACAAAAATGCAAGAGGCTGGCTAATAGATGCTACTTTATGCCAGAAAGACACTTGAATTTTACCCTTCTGATGTAAAATGTGGTTCTTCATGATATTTCATAAACTATGGTCCTCAGTTGTTCTGAACCTTTTGGAAAGAAAAAAAAGCCTTGAGAAGACAAGTAGAAACAGAAACTCTCAACAGATTTTGCTGGTTTTCTTTTTTCTTTTTTTTCTGTGGAGCTTGTTTTGTTTTGATTTTTTGGGTGTTTTTTCTTTTTTCAGTGGATTTGACAGTGGGTGGAAAAATGATGACTCAGATATTGTCACAATGTTGAAACTCATCTGTCTGGAAGGGTGTAACATCCTGTGCTGTGGGAGAAGGAGAGGGCATGAGGGAGGGAAGAGGAGAGAATAAGGTGCCATTTCTTGGATTAGAGCTTTTATAAGCTTCCAGAAGAGAGGAAATTCAGATGTTGAGCTGGCAGCAGTTGGTGAAGAGGGAAGAGCCCTGGCTCAGTTCCTTGCTGGGCTCAAGGAGCAGTTTGCCTCCATCTGTTAGGAGCTTCTGATTAGATGAGGTAGGTTAAATCTCTTTTTCCCTCTGCTCTCCCTTCCCAGTGGTTGTGAAATCACTTATTTGTGTTGCTGGGAGCAAAGAGAAGAGCAATGAAACAACAGAGACTGCACAGGGCCTTTTTAAACCCTTTGCAGGTTGCAGAGGCTGGAAAGAGGTGATTGGAGTGATTGAAAATTGATGGAAATTATAAGATTGGTGAAAGGGCACAGAAGGGAGCAAGGAATGACCTGTTTGCTTAATGGGTTATCTTAAGTTTCTCTGTCAGGCTGCCTTGTTTACAATCTGTTTAATATTTGCTCTTATCCTCTAAAAATGGTGGCTTACTGTACATTTCTAAAACTGTTTTCAGAAAGGGCAAATTTATACCTCCAAGTATATAAATTGGTGCAGAGAAAGAGGAGTTACTACACACATTCCATGGGCCAGTGTGGCTTGTCTCAAGGCCACGTTGAAATAAAATCAACTGCATCATGTTGCAGTGATGTTTTCCACCTAGAGGCACTTCTGAGCTGACTGCCATAGTGATTAAAGTGAGATTGTACAGGACTGGAAATAGAGGCCACTACAAGCTCTTTGGGCAGCAATGCTCTGACATCAAGCTCTGGCAGGTTTTAGAGCAATAAAGCAGACACACAATCACAAAAATAAATTAACATAAAAACCAAACCAAACAAACAAACAAATACACTGGCAAAACCCCTTCAGATAATCCCAAATATATAGAGGCACACAGGCCAAATTGAAGAGAATAAAAAAAGGAATAATACTATTTCTGAAGGAAAGGAGGAACTTTCTTCATTCCTCTTCTAACCTCCTCTTTCTTTTCACCTTTTGTGACTATTCTTGGATTCCTTACCTCTCCTTGCTATGGTATTGATTCATCTCCTGTTAGGGCATTAAATTCCGTAATACATGATACAACAGGCTGCTCTATTTGTGTGGCATCCCCTTGTTAATTCTCCAACTGTTGTCTGGCCTGGCACGAAATAGTGAAAGAAAAGACAGCCACAAGCACCCCACAGCCCAGGGCTGCCTCTCTGCCTCCCTCTGCTTTGCCAGCCCAGCAGTTTGCTTTGCTGGCTCTGCCTGCTGCATCCGTGTCATCTCAGGAGCAGAAGTCACAGCAGCCTCTTTTCTATGAGAGGGAAAATGAATTTTGTGATGTGGATTCTACATCACTAAACCAGCTTTCCTTTTTTTTTGGGGGGCTGACCAGAAATTAGGCTGAGATTATGCAAGGACCAGTTCAAGTTGGTTTTTTCAATTCAGATTTGTTGTTAGGTTATTACAGTCGCAAGTTTTCTTAAATGGAAATAAAAAGGTGTATTTTTTTCTGCTTTAATCAGTGAAAAGAGGCAGCTATGAAAAACCAAGCATTTATTTCTATCATAGGATCAAAGAAAGGTTTGGTTTAGAGGGATCCTGAGAAACCATTCAGTTCTAAGACCCCTGCCATGGACAGGGACACTTTCCACGTGACCAGGTTGCTCAGAGCCCCACCCAACCTGGCCTTGAACACTTCCAGGGATGGAGCAGTCACAGCTTCTTTGGTCAATCTGTTCCAGTGCCTCAACAGCCTCAGAACAATTTTTTCTTTATGATATAGTATCTAAAGCTACCTATTTCAATTTAAACCTGCCACCTCTTCTCCTATCAGCAGATTTCCTGACAAAACATCCTTCCCCAACTTTCCTGTATGCCCCTGTTAAGTACTGGAAGGCCACCAAAAGGCATTATCAGGTTTTTAAAGTTAAATATTCCTCAACCCACAGGACTAGAAAACCAAGATGGCCAAGAAATCTCCCATGAAGCATTTTTCTAACATGCTCATTTATAACCCAAACTAGCTAATTTACATCTCAATTTACATATATCCCACAGTGCTTCATTCCATTGATTAGGCATCAGTACATTTACATTTCCACCACTTCCACATAACATCAGTGGTAGGTCACAGTGACCTTACAAATATCTTGTCAAAGCCTTTTGTGTCAAAACAGCACAACCCCAGAAATGCACTATCAAAACATCCCCATCATCCAATGTCAAAACAGTTTCATCAGAGAGCCTAAGCACATTCAGATCCAACAAATTAACATATTAAGGCTTTATGGCTTTAATATCCAAGTAAAAAACAAAAACCTAATGCCTTCCAAAGTTCCTATCTACTGGAGTGTCTCTGGAATGACTATTTTTTTCTTTTTCTTTTTTTTTGTGTGTGTGTGTCAGTGTCACTAAAGTTACAAAAGTTTTCATTTAGTCAAACTTGCAAAAAGTGGCTGAAAGAGGTTTCTGGGAATTTGGCTTCAGTAATTGTCAAGGCAGTAACATTCCTGCCTAGGTACAAGACTATTCAACAAGGTGAACATTACGACAGAGAGAAATTTGCAAACAGAGCCAATACACAGTTCTGGACCATCTCCTGTTGCATTTAAATCACCTCATTGTTCAATTTTCAGGCCAGACCTAGCTTAGTGCTTGGTTTCACTCCAAGTGACTAAATAAATCAGGATGGGAGAAGCACATGCTACTTTTTCTTTTCTTTTTTTTTTTGTAATTTAAAGGAAATAAGATAAATCCCAAAGATTAAATCTAACTGCTTAAAAATCACAGCCTCAGTGCTTCCCTTGCCCTCCTGCCCATCTGCATAAGAGGCAGAAAAAGTATGCATAACCACACAGTTTCACACCAGTGCAACTGAATCCATGTGAATCCCATAATTTGAAATTTAAAGCCTCTCAGTCTCTGCTTTATTTATAAGGAAGGTTTTTAGGAACTCATCCCATCACTGGACAACATGCTTAAAGTGGCATCCAAATATATGGGCAGTCAGGACAGCAATGTTTGGTGTGTTCTTGAATCAGGAAATGCATAGATAATCCACTGGAAATGCAGTATTACACTCAGCTGATCTGGTGTGTCAGCACTGCAAATGTTCTTGTTAGGGCAGCACTCACAATTTCAGGCAATTACTTTCTTAATAGGTAAAACACTTGAATACAGAATAAATAAGTATAAATCAGCTGGTTACATCCTTTCTATTATTTTTGCTTCAGGATATTAGCTAACAAGCAAAGCAATTAAATTTGCAAGCAAGAGGAAGGTCAGAGGCACTCATCTCTTAACTGACTGACCTTGCAGTGGAGGCAGTGTCACAGCCATTAGCACAGTGGCAGGATCTGTTGCATTTCCCTCTGTTTCCCACGAATCATCTCTGTGGCAGCACAGGGTGAGACCATGAATTCAGATTGATTATATCAAGGTGGAACAAATCAGAAGCAGCAGTTGCAAATTTGCAGAAACAAATGCAGAAACTGGTGTATTACTGTAATCTCAAGAAAAGCAACTGGGGGCGTGACTACATACCTTGATCTTGTATAAAATCCTTTTAATTTTTCAGGTTTGGTTAACTTCAAAAGTCATTCCTTTAAAATATGAGATATATTTTTTTTCATTATAGATGTACAGCAGTCCCCATGTAAGCTCTGTCCTTAAAAATAATGTTTCAGTACATAGGAGATATTCCCTCTATTTTAAATGAGAAGACCTCCTCAGAATTCATTAACTTCTTGAGTGTGACAGATGTGATGGGATAGGAAAAAACCTCACTCTTCTATAATTGTGGCCTTTCGTTTGCACTAAACTATGCTTTGATGGATTGTTGCACTTATTCATAGTTTACTTTAATTTTCTAAACATTAAAATAGTGAATTGCAATCTGTAGTTTGAGGACTAATCTCAGGATTTCTATGACCAGTATCAACAGCAGTAAAGTCCCTTAATGTTAACACTTCTTATTTTCATCTGCTTTTCCAAGTTCTTCACTGAAAACAAGATGTGCAAAACCAATTTAAAGTCAAGGGGGAGGGAGTTCTTCAGATCTCTCTGGCAGAACTTCTGCTGCCTGAGAGCTGGAAAGGGAACAGGAGCTGTTTTCATAGTTTATATGACCTGAGAGCACCAGATGAAGTGACACACATGTGTGTAAAAATCTGTGTTGAGGAGGAGAAACACTGTGGAGACCTACAATTACAGAAGGGGAAAAAAAAAAAAAAAAAAAGAAGAGGAGTGGTTGGGTGAAGAGTCAGGAGACATGTATGAAGGAATAAAAGGACCTCATGAAATATAAAGCAGGGTCTATAGAGCTTTGATTCCACTCGATTTTTGCTATCCAAAGGATGGCTGAGAGAGGAGGGCAGGCTTGGCAGGAGGGATGAGAGGAGGCCACAGGGGTGCATGCCCAGGGCTTCCAAAGAAGGTGGCTGCTGTGGCTGCTAATGGTGAAAAGCTGCTGATACCACGGGGCATCCCAGAGAAATCCTGAGAGAAAAGCTGCCTCAAAGGGTATCAGGGACAGCAGAGGAAGAAATATATTTAAAATGTACTTGATCACCTAAATTCTCTGCAGTATAGAGCAGTACCCCTCTGTGGCTGAATCACTTGGGCTGAAGGTGTCAGCACTGTGGAGTAACTCTGTTGTAGTTCTGAGGCTGCTGCAGAAATATCAGCCTCTCACAGAGATGTGTCACAGTGCAGAATGAGTCCTTGACATAAGAAATCCTCTTGGCAGCAAGGAACCTGGCAAATTTAAGAGATGTTTTCACATTCTTGCAATTCAAAGCATAAATTACTTCTCCAGAATTTGTTCCAAGCTGGTGAAGGGCTCTATGCACAGGGCACCTGTGTGCTGTCCAGGGTGAGCATCAATGCTGCCACTAAACACTTTGGGATTCACTCTCCCATCAGAAGACAGCTGCCTCTGTGACAAAATCACCATGACCAGGAAGTGGGAAGGGACTCTCAGGATAAATGAACTTTCAGGATCCAGTTTAGATATGCTGGTGCAAGTTACACTGGCTCCTTGATTTGATCATTAAACTGGAAACATAACTGAGAAACTTGGTGTCACCTCTCTGACCATGCCTCAAGAGTTATTCCAGTGAAATACAAAGTTGAGCAGAGTCCCAGATGGCTGCCCCTGTGGAAGTAAAACACAGACTTCTTGTTTAAAGGTGTGCAATTGATGTTTGCTCTGGCCACCAGTTGGAAGCAGCAGTGACATGGTGACATTTCCACAGGGCAGTCCCCAGCATGGGGGGCTGTGCTTGTGTGTGCCACTCTCCACGGAGCCAGAATGTCCCAAAATACTGGCAATGGCAGCAGGGGACAGAGATAAACTCTTTGGATTGTGCTAAAAAATAGGAAAAAACCCACAAAAAACTTAAATCCTGAACATATTTCAATGACATTCTGCCATCATAGTTGTTGCAGGTAATTTCTCCTCTAGTTTGATATTTTAGCTCTGCCTGCTTAAGTCTTCAGAGGCTGCAATGACAAGCAAAAAGCCTAATTACCATGTTTAGTTTGCTGCTTTTAGCATGCTCTGCAGGCTCTGTCATCATTTCACAGTGACAAGAAGTTGGGTGTTTTTTATCTTTGTGGCAAGTTCTTCACTATTCTTGTTAAAGAAATACTGTACCAGAGGTTCCTTTGACTGTTTGGTTATGTTTAACTTGCCATTAATGCTGTTCCCCTTTGAAACTTCTTCCTCTGTGTTTACTTTCATACATCTGGTGGTGAAATGCATTTGCTTTTTTTTCTTTGTTTTTGTCACACACAAGAGAAGGATACATAAATCAAATGCTTGGTCCCTTGGGCTTTACTTGTCTCGTCTTTATGCTGTATCAAAAATTTCAATAAAAAGTTAAGTAATAATCTTATAAAGACATGAAAGTAGAAGGTGGCGCAGTGACAAATTGCTGGGAGCCATATATAAAATAATCTTTTGGAGAAAGAAATGAATTCTCATTTTCTTCCTTCTTGATTTCTTTTTCCAACTTGAAGTTTAAATAATTTTGATTTACAGAATCATATATCTTTGAAGCAAAATTTTTTGAACCATGGTAAAGATGGATAAAACTTGTAAGGAATGTAAGAGACCCAGTTGTATCTAACATGTCCTCATTTTGAATCTGATTTCAGTTATTTCTTCTTATTGTCATAAAAATATATCTTAACAAACGTGGATGCTTGCAGTGGCAGCAGATGAAAATCATAATAAGACAGATATGTTAGTACCAAAAAAAGGAGTAAAAGATCACCTAATTGTATATTATTGCAAATTTCACATCTGTGGGGCACAGAACTGCAGTATGCAAAATATTGTTTATGGAGAAAGGTACAATAAAGAAGGGAAGGAAGCAAAACAATCCTAAACTTGTAAAGATATGAAGTGAGCAAAGTGGGAAATGAGAAGCACTGAAATAACTTTGCATTTTCTGCTGTGAAATCAAAAGATCAAAAGTGTAATCACATTGTCAGTCAGTAGCCAGTCTAGTGCAACAGGAAAAAAGCAGAGATGAGAATGGAAATTTTAACAATGGCACAAACTCTGATAGTTTTTTTTGTATCCTTTCAATTCATACAACTTTCACCTGAATCTGCTCCTTCTAGTGTCTCACTCTTTTTTTTTATGTTCAGAGATTAAGAACTGATACAAAGACATTAAACCCTATACTGGATATTATGGGAACAATGGCTTCTTATCACTTCAGCCATACCTTTGATTAAAACACTTATATTTACCTCATTTTAGAGCTTATTATAAACATTACATTTTTTGCTTTACTGCCGTGCTATACACTTAACGAAAAGGATTCAGATAGCCAACCAAAACAGGGAAGTTTTGTATGAAAATGTGTTGCACTAAATAAATAAACAAGCCAAATGCAATGAGAAGCTTCTAAGGAAAGTCACAGCATGCAGTAATCAGCACCCATGGCCAAAAAGTTCTTACAAAATTTCATTCAGATACTTGTATAGAGTTTTCATTGCTTTATGTATCCTCCTTTTTTCTTCTAAATTGCAGTAGGGGATATTTTTTGGGTTTTGCTTGTTTTAAACTACTAGAGATGTCTGCAGAGAAGAGAGCTCCCAAGTTCTCTCTGCACTGTTTGACCCAGTTATTTATGGATTTGCTGTTTTGGATGTTTGTGCTTGGAGCACTTTGTTCACCATCCAATTGTCACCAACCATGCAGTAGGAATAAAGTGTCAAATTCTCAGAAAGATTTATATGTGTGTGTGTATTTTTAAGTGTCTGAAATCTTATTTTTAAGCTTTCAGCTTCAAAGATCCACTTACCATTCAATGGTTGCATTCATATAAGCACAGTTTTAAGCAGAAGAATTCATTCCTTATTTTGATGTAGGATCAGTCCTGCTGTTTCATCTAAACCTTATCCCCTGTCATGTAGTAGAGTTGACATGATGACAAAAGGAAAGGCTTTAGTGCTAACAAACTTTGTTTGTTCTCCCTCTTGACTTCCCAAATGCCACTGCTGTTTATTTAAAAGGAGAAGAAATCAAGCAGATATATGATTTAAAAATAACAAGCCACGAAGAAAGGGAAAATATACAAATAAACCAACCAAACAAAACTCCAGCAGAAGTACAATTTACAGCACTGCTAAAGAACAGGGATTGAGTTGGATGGATCCTGTGCTGCTTGCAAATGTCTTTACCCCAAAAGCTAAGGAGGCTTGGCCTCAGAGAACAGCAAGAAATAATGTGCAGTGATGGTGATGTGTATGGAAGGAATAAATCTCTATTTCACCTCATCACTGGAGACTGGGAGATACTTTTGGAAGCATTTACTTTATTCTGTCCTAGGTGGGTTCAGGCTGTGCAGGCAGCTCAAAAGAAGACAGTTTTAACAGAAGGAAAACAAAACATCATTTGTAATGTTATGTGTGATCTTAGGCACAGCTTCCAAATTGGAAGGTTGATGGCAGGAGCTGATGGATGCAAGAAACTGCCCTTAAAGGGGAATGGAGCAGCTGGTCTTTCGTGTCTGGGTGGTGCAGCTATTTCTCAGGCAGCATTTTCCTATACTTCAGAGCATTTGAAAAGAAAATACTCCAAAATTAATAGAAGTTTTGCCATTGGCTTCAATGGGGCCAAGACTTCATAAATATGTTTGTTTCTTCTGTTGACTAAATTGCTATTATTGCTTTCAACATGGCATCTTAAGGCTGATGCCTGCACCTCCTAAAATTAAATTTGCCTCTGCACTGTAGAGAATATAACTTCACCTTGCTAGCCACTCTGTCATCTCTCTCACATCAATAATCAGAGGAAGTCTTGCTGTAGCAAGTTATTTTGCCCAGAATACCCTTAACTTGGTAGGATCTTGTGGGAGAGGGGATGTGGTTTTTTTGGGAAGGCATTGTAGCATAAAAGTGATCAGATTTTGAAGTGCATTAGCTCTCCTGCTCTAATGAGAACCTGCCCTTCTCGTATCCTTAGACAAAGATCACAGGTATTTACAAAATCACAGCATAGAGGACTACACTCAGGATAGACATGGTCCTATTAAAACATCCTGTAATCAAATCACTGTAGATCTGTTGGAAGAATCAAGGGGGCAAAGTAGGGTTAAGAATGTGGAATAGCCTTGCAGTCAGAGAAGTCTTGGGCTTAAATCTGTGAGCTGAATTTGGAGATCATCTTAAAGAGAGGCAATATATAAGGCAGATTAACCCTTAAATTACTGCTTGCTGTGAGGATCAGTCTGCAGGTCAAAGACTTCAAGTCATTGGAGAAGTTTCTTTTACAAACAGCCAGAGACTGAGACAGAGGTGAGCTGGTACTGGCCCTACAGAGCTCATATTCCCCAAGAAAATTGCTCAGTCCTATAGGCTGAGAGGTGCTTGGCAGCAGCAATCAATATGATGCAGTGGTTCTTTGACTGCCAGACAAAAGTTCAACAATTAAACTTTAATGCAGAATCTCAGAGCAAATGTTTTAGAAATTTCAATTGTCTTAAAGAGGATTAACTAGAAACATTGCTTTAAATTTTAAAAGCATAGGTGTATAGCAGTAGGCTGGAATGTATCCAAGTCAATGTTATTAAAGTTGCACTTACAGGCCACTCATTTATTTGAAAATACTTTTGTGGTGGGACAATGTCTTACGACACAGAATTTAATTACTAAGCCACAACAGAAGTGTTCAATTTGCTTTTCTCTCCTATTACTCATATGTATGGAACACAAGTTGATTTGGCATTAGTATCAATTCCTGGAAGGGCTCAGTTTCCCAGTGCAGTCAGGTTTGTTTAGCAGACAATTTTTTACTTTACCTATACTAAGCATTAATATTATATTTGTACCTCTGTGTCCACCAAAGGATGTCCTCTCTTTTGTTCCTTGTATTTACTAGTGTCTCAATTATTCTAATGTACAGTCTTAACTTTTAATAAATCAAAGAGAATTGTCTACAATTACTAAACCCAGAAAAAAAGTGATCAACTTGGCCATTTCACCATTCACACTGCACATTTCAACTCCTTTCACTTCACATTTGTTACCCTGGAACTCTCCTATAAGGAGACTGAAAAATTTCAAGGAAGTAAAATGATATCAATTTATCAATAGCAAAAATTAAAATTTCCATCTGTGGCACTCTGCATATCATGAAGTATTATAATGCCCAATATACTGTAAGGTAATTATACTTAAAATTTTTCATCTTTTTTACCGTCCTAAATGCTGCTGATACCTGTTTTCCTCATAGCATGGAATATATAACAACATGGAATATAGAAATTATGGCAGTTCTAAGTGATAATGATGCCAGCATCAAAATCAAACCTGGCTTTCTGCAAGTCCAGGCTGAAATTCAGAGCTGGATCTGTGCAAATGTTTCTGCTGAAAATTGAAGGAACTTCTTACAAAATAGTTATCCAAGAGCAGATTTTAGCCCTGGTATTAGTAGCTGTGCTGTTTTCAATGTCTAGATTCTAATTAAAAGTTCTGCCCTCAGTTTCAGCCAATCCTAAAGCTGCAAATCTCCTCTCATTTTAGGATGTTGTCATCCTCCTATCACTTAACAGGAAATTTTTCAAGATGTTTGTGTCTCCTTTGGACTAATTTTTGATATGGATTGGCATCTTTGGGGTTAGGGAGAAGGGATTTTCAGGCAAATTGTTTTTAGCTGTTTTGAGGGGCAGGAAAAGGCTTTCCCATTTTTGGGTTAAAAAGTTCTAACTTTTATTTGCTCTGCAGAAACTTGGCAAAGTGACAGGAGTAGCAGATGGTACAGAGTGGGACCAGAGAGACAGTCACCTTCATGTAATGGACACTTCAATGTTATTCCATGGAAGGGATTCACACCCAGGCAAGATTTAACTTCTGAAAAATCTCATTTTCATATGCTAAATGAGCAGTTTTTAAGGGGAGACAAGGAAAAGAAGGCAGCAATAGAGACAGGAAGCACAAAAGACCTTCAGGAGAGACAGCAGTTTTTGGGTAACAGCAGAAGACAGCGACAGAGGCGACAGCAGGATATCAGCACAGCAAAGGAGCACATACAAACATCCTGAGGATCATTAATAGTTTCCCTTAAAATCCCCTTCACAGATATTGTGAATGAGAAAACCAGGGAGGTGAATCATGAAAGCTTCTGCTGGGTGAGCTGTCTGGTGGAGGAAGGTGTGAATGAGATCACATTTTACAGCCACAACTGCTCTGCCCATGACTGATAAACTAAACGGTGCAGAAGTTCTCAGCATGAGAAAAAGCAACTCTCCTGAAACACATTATCAAAACCCAAACTTGTCTGAGTGGAAGGGAGACATCCTCTGGAGTGTTTCAGTGCCTGATGCTTTCCTAAGCACGCTTGGTAAATCCCCATGCCCACTACACCTGTCCTTGAAGCATGGGCTCACCTTTACTCCAGACAGAGGGACTGGGAGCTCCTGAAAAGCAGCTGGGGGCAGCTCAAATACCTCACTTTTTGGGCTGTGAACTTCTGTCCAGAGAGCTTTCATCAGGAGCCAATACATCCTAACACATTCAATACATTCAACACTCCCAGGCAAGAGGTCTGACCCCTTAAAAAAACTTTGGAAAATCTCCAGAAAGATCTTTCCCAGCTTCTACAAGAAGTATAAGCTTTTTGTCCTGTGTTAGCAGAAGTGGCAATGTAGGGACTAACTTTCCTCCTGTTCTTCCTGTTGTCTCTTTAAATGCAGGTTTTCCATCACTAATTTTTGCCATTTCTTTTCTCTGCTATTTTAATTTCCCCAAAAGCCAGTTTCTTGTAAGTGTAGCTCTTTGAGGTTATTAAAGTGGGACTCACCCTTTGCAAATATTACAGTTAGAAGCATTACAGTAATATTTTCCAATATTATGGCTTTCACACAAACTCAGGTAAACTGAAATGGCTCTAAAATAGTCTAATTTACTTCCAAAAGAAGCTTAAAGTACATTTTAAAAGAATTGTCTGTGATTTTGCTTGCAGAATATAGCAATAAAACCATACAACTATGAAAAGAAGACACAGAATCACAAAGCAGTCTACATTAAACTAAAACAGCTTTCAAGATCAACACACTAAATTTCTTCCTGACTTTGAGTCCCAAGCATGTCTCAGTGTTATAACTTTGATAACTCCTATCCATGCCTTGACTGTCATTCTTTGATAAAATGTTAGTGTTGTGCTGTCATTACACCTCTGTGGCAAGGCATCACGCCTTGAAAGAGAGAGAGAAATGACATTATCAGGAGCCACTATCTCAGAATCTGTTTCAAACTTGTATACAAAGCCATTATGACACCCTGCTCTGGCTGGTGCAGTAATGTTTTACAGCACAATTCCATCTGCAGATGTTGCCAAAGGACAATATTCTGCTACATTGACTAATGCATTTCCCTGTAAATAACCCTCTGATTTTGTGGGACCTGATGCTGCCTCAGATGCCATTCAGCATGAATAAAGGTGTCAGAATATGGCCTGGAGTTATTATCTGTATAACCTAAACCTTAGTAAAGCAATGAGATACCCAGATTAATGGCTAATGCCTGGAATGATATTCCTATCTTAACCCTTGCTGTCTGACCAAAGTGAATAATAACATGATCATGGTATGTCATCAGCCTCTGAAATACAGTTGCAACAATATGAAATTGCAGAATAAATATCTGCCTTCATTCTTTTTTATTCCCCCTGTGGATTTAAGTCAGTTCCTTAAAATATTGTTTAATATGATTTTAGAGATTTAATAGCGTCTATTGACCAAGAGAGGACAAAAGTCAGTTCTCTCCCCAGCTTTTGCTCTGTAGGATAAATTTGTTTGAGAGTGCTTTTTCTTTTTAGTCTTATGTTGAAAAACTTCTTCTCAATTATCTTTGAAGCCACAAAACAGCTTTTCCTAATTAATGAAGGAAGGTCCTTAATGATACCTAACATATTCTATATAATGCTTTAGGATGATTTGAATACAAGAAACATTACAAAAAGCTGGATTCTATTTTTATGCAGTCTTGTACTATTTTACACACCAGCTGGATTACTAATAAGAACAAAGTCTAGCTCACATATACAAACCATGAAAAAAACTTATAATAACTGATAATTATGTTATTGTATCATATTAAATGGTATGTAGACATAAAATAAGCCTGTATTTTAATGATTCCATCAATTACCCCAGAATATTTATGAATATTCTAATAGAAAAGGGAATGAAATTAACTTTCATTCCTTTGGTACTTTGAGGTCTTTCACCATTGTCTCTATGGCTATATTTTTCATGCTTGTATAATTATTTAATACAGCACAATCCAGTCTGGCAGAAATGTCCCTAGTTCAGCAATCAGGGTTTTCTGAGTTTCTGATTGCACTTATAATGAATGTGTGCAAATAAAAGGCCAGAGCAATCTAGTGCCAAATTCTGTGTTCATAAATTCACCTCAGGACCAAAATTCTCTTCTAAGTGAACAAAGACACTAACAGCAAGATTCACAGCACCCCAAACAGCACAAGGGTTCCCAAAAGAAATGTGCATTTGAAATGTTGACTCAGGGCTGTAGTGTATATAATCTATCTAGGAAATGCATCCCTGAACAAGGACACAAAGTGAATTTTTGAGGAGGATGACTGACTTTTAGGACAATAGGATAACAATGCAACTTATTATTGCTACCCTACAATTATAAAGATAAAAGATAAAATTACCTGAGAATAGAAGTAAAATTCTTGATCTTCCTGGGTCAGAAGTAGTTTAAGTTCATAGCTTTTTTTCTGTGTGATGTTCTATGCAGGCAGGTGTTCACTAGCCTGAGGCAAAGAAACTACAAAAATATCCAAGATTCAGAGGGCCAAACAGACAATAAAGGGGAAATGAAAACAACTGTGATTCAAATTATTAATGAGGATGATTATCTGGTAGGAAAATAATATAAGGTGATATTTAAGAAAGGAGGTCTTTCATTTCCCACATGGGAAATGTGTTATTAAGTTGTTCAAAAATTAGGGACAGATAACTTTTCCTCTGGTTACAGTTTTGACGAGCTCTCCACTGCTGTAATTGAAAAGGAAATACACTGAATTTGCCCAGCAGAAAAAACTTCTCTAAGTGTAGAAAATGGTCTTAGGGCATGAAATTGTTGCCATGAGCTCAGGAGTGATGGCTGTGCGGCTGGGTATGCACAGAACTCAAACAGCCTAGAAGATAAAAGTTTGGGTGCCATGGGGGTCTCCAGACTGAAATGGACATTTGGGGATTTAGGGCTCAGGATGTCACTGGCAAGTGTTCTCATGCAGCACTTGAGGGTGTCCAGCAGGGTCCATGACCAAAGCCAAAAGTATTTAAAAAAAAATTGCAAAGAACTCGAGAGAGAGAAAAAATGAATTCACCTTTGAAGGAATGCACATGTTGACACCTTTTCTTCTGCCAAAATTTTATCAAGGGTGCAGCTCATGCAGAAGCACTGGGTTGTTTCATTTATTCTGGCTTGAAACCTGAGAGAGCTGCACTCAAGGATTGAGGGGTTCTTCTTTAAAAGTGCCAAAATATGCTGCAAAGAGTAAGAAAAGTAATATATCTAGCAAAAAGATGTGATTGAAGTAAATTGCAAACCTTACAGATAAATAAATGTACTCCATAATTAAAAAAACATAAGCAACTCCTTTAATAAAATAGTTTAAAATTTGCTGAATATTTTTGATGTTGACAACAAACACTTGAAGTTGTTCTTCAATTGAATACTACAGTAGAAAAAAATGCTCTTACACTGCAGATTTTAGCTAAATCTGATAAAATCTGTAAAGCCTGAGGTGTATTGACAACTCAATACCCTTAATTTGGTGGGAAAGTAACTCAAGGCAGTCTTCATTGACTTTTGCTCTAACACATTAATCACAGAAAGAAAAATATGGGGCATCTGGAATCAATTTTTATGACTCCTCCAACTAGCTGGGATCACTGATTTGTTAGGAAATATTTCAAGTTTTTGGCTCCTTCTTGTTTTGGATTTTGAGTTGTTTGGCTGTTTGTTTTTTCTTTAATTGACTGTTTGACAAGATAGACTATTTCTTGCAACTGAGACACAGAATGAGCTTTTGACATGCAGAACATCATCATGAAACTCTGAGGTCTTGTTTTAAAGTAATTATTTAGCTTTCCTTGAAAAAAACTCTGTGAGGGATTATGGAAGAAAATCATTATAAGGTTGCACATCAGTCAGGATACTTTCTGCCCCTTCTCTTTGATTTAGACAAACACTGCCAAACAAATCAAAGATTACACTTGGGAGCTGCATGCTGGAGTGATGGATCTCTGGAGAGGAAGAGAGAATAATGAAGTTTACAAAAAAGGTGAAAGGAAACATGAGGAATGAAAAAAAAAAGTTTCAGTAAGTGTTGGCTCTGCTGTCAGTCAAATGAAAGAGAAGGGACAACTTGATCTATTGCAAGATCATAGTCAAGGATAAAAAAGTAGAAGTACTCCCTGACAGAAACAAACACACACACACATTCATTTTGATACACTCCATTTTTTGGGTTTCATTGTTCTTTGATAGACAAGAGCTTTTCCCTGTTCTGGTGACATGCCAATGCACCAGTATAGCCCATTGAAGATATAATGCACACATTCCATGACATCAAATTATATCCTGATATTGGTAGAGCTGAGAAATGAGAAGCAAAAAGGATGTTTTTCATTAATTTCAGAGCTATTAAAGAATATGATCTCTTAATGCCTCAAAAGACTTGACTATTGAACTTTAACTATAAGTACCACTAATTAGAGGTCTGCAATGCCTGATATGTCTTCAGAGAAAAAAAGAGAACATATCCACAAACCAGCTCATTATAACTGTGATGCTGGTTTACTGCAGAAAGCTGCCAGGATGGGTAATTTGGGAGTGCATGTGGAATGAGAGAAGAAAATCTGCTCTGAAGGCAATCAAAAGCAGGGGGTGCTTCAAAGCAAGCACAGTGATTTACAAGAGGGTGAGTTTGTGAAACTCCCATAGCTGGGAATAACTAAAGTAGATGAGACACCTTGTACCAGGAGTCATCTCTGATAATCCCATGACATTTCCCCTTGGGCACAGTTTTCTGTAGTGACAGAACAAGCATTACTCCAAGTTGTGCTCTCACAATTCACTGCCTTAATTACATTAAAACTGTTTATACCTGTGAATGTACACAGCCCACCTTGCTGAAGGAAATATGTGGGACAAATACATGTACAAGTCACTACAGCACAGTGTAGACTGAAAGCAATGTTTTCTTCAAGGTATCTAAAGAATCTTTACAAGATCAAAAAGCTGTCATTAAATTGCATTCCAAAACCAGTGCAAAAATCAAATGTTCCTAAAAAAAACCAAAAAAAACTCAAAAAGTTTACTGTGCCCCAGTAGAGTTTGATATTACCGTATGTTCAGATTTATGGTGGAAGCATCTCAATTTAATTTTTAACAAGCTGCTTTATGTAAATCTCTATCTAAGTGAGAGAACTCATTAAAAATTGTAGGAGAGAAAACTGTGGAATTAATCTATGAACTTTTATTCATGACTATCTGGCCCTAGAAAATTATTTGACATTGCATATGGATGTCAAATACTTGCAGACTGAACTCTGCTGACTACAACTCTTACTCCCAGCTTGCAGCAGTGACAGGCTTACACTTGAACTTAACTAGCTCATTACATTTGTTCTTACATCTAATATCCCTGAAAAGTGATGCATGCTCAAAAATATGCATCTATTATAAAACTTTACTTGTAAGTGTTTTCCTTACCTTGGGGATTTCACTCCTTTAGGGGAGATCTGTAGGATCCCTGAAAATGGATCTGCAGGATTTTGTCCCAACAAAAGGTAGAAAATAGGAAAAGATAAAATCGTTGGTGCTTATGAGACTTTCTGCATTTCTTGTGCTCCTGTTTCTCTTGCACCCTCAGGAAGCCTCTTGTCATACATCCCCTGAGATGATGCATGATGTTAATTCTGTCTAGAAACCGCTTTTACTGGGGTTACTGTCAACACAGAGCTTGATGGTCACTTAAATTTAACTAGAATTTACTCTCCTGAACACAGGAAGTATATTTTTCCTTTTAAAATGAAAGTGAAAACAAATTTTAAAAGTTTCCCTTAAAAAATATCAACTTGTACCTGTTTCCACCCCTGCCCTTTTTTTACCTTAAAAAGTGAAGATTTCAAGAAGAATTTATAAACTTAGATAATTCTAGTCTGAAGAAAAAATTAACCCTCCTTTTCCATAGATATAGTCTGCATTCCTTGTCCCCTCAGAGGCATTTCATTGCACAGATTCACTTTCTTTTGAATTTACTGTGGCTTACAAAACTCAAATCAGGCTGCCAGAAGTCTTCTAGGAACTTGATTGGGATTTTAGAATGAGGCTGTGTTATTAAGTGGCTGGGTTTTTTTTTTTCATTTTTTGAAAGTAGATTGGGAAATACAATTTTTTTATTTCCTCTGCATTTGAAAACATAAAGTTTCTAGATACATGTGGACTTAACATTCTATTTGTTCCAACTAATGCCAGTAATGTGCAGTCTGAAAAAAAAAATTACATATGTATATACATGTAATCTCATCCCTTAAAATAAATTTTACTGTGAATTATGAGTATTTTCATTTTTAATCTAGTTTGCATGAAATAAAAAAAGAACATTAGCTATTGATAAACAGAGCTTCAATCACATAAACATTTTCTCTAGAAAAGCAGATAATTGGTAGCATTTTATTTACCCAATAACCCTATAGGGCTTCATCCCCAAAAGGAAACATTTTTCTAAAGATACCTGCATTGATTTTAATTACATCAGATCAGCACAAAACAATTAATTTTCAATAGATATTGACATTCCAATATTCCACATCATATTGATTCAAAATTGTTCTTTGAGAGTTATAAAGAGAAAAGAAAATGTAACAGAGGCTTGCAATACAGCCTGCTCTATGGAACCAGGTAAATCACGCTTTGCAAAATCATTTTCCCCTCTAATAGAGTCAAAAAATGGTTATTATACTTTAGGGTTGCTGCACTTTAATTTATTCTTCAATTTCCTACCGCCTAAGCAGTTTTTTCAGATGTTGCACAGTCCGTCATGTGTTGCATCTATTTTCTGTTTGAGAGAAATTGTCTTGATTTCCATAACAAAATAATAACACTTTGTGCTATTTTGATAACAATACTGCAACAATCTGAGATAGTCACTAACATTTCCATCTCTGCCTTGGTGCCCAATAAACTGAGATTTCACCAGCACCATCCTAATCCAGCAAACTTTGGCTGAAGCACTGGTCAAGCAGCATTTTACAGGTTAACAGTGATATGCATAAGGTAATATCACTTCTGTAAAGAAGGATCTCTTCCTGTTTTGCACCAATAATATTTTAGACCAGAAAGATGTGACAACTGATCTTGTAGAATGCAGATACTGCTCACCAGCCTAGAACAGCCTGAGCAAATTGTTCAGGCAGAAACTCCAGTTGTTTTTTTCACTATTGCAAGGACCCTGTACCATTAACTGGCAGCAAAATATTTTTCTGAGTTTGGTATTTCATCAAATCTTTGAGTTTTTGTTGGGAACTGTAATTCCTGAAGCGGCCATCTCTATCTCCCTAGCCAGACCTCTCCTTTGTACTCTGCCAGCCAGACTTTTCCCCTCTTTCACTTCCACTTATTTCTGCTAAAATCTCCAGCCTCCAAAACTCCCAGTGTCTTCTTAGAAACATCAAGTCACTTGGCAGGCTAATTGCTTTTCTGCTCGAAGAAGTTATCAAGTAAGGACACTATTTTCTATAGTAATTACAGAATGACCCTGGGGCAAATGTGTACAACAACAAACCTCAGTAAGAAGGCAGATCTTTGCAATTGTAAGTGGATAAAATTCCTCTAGTGTCAATGGGGTTGTATCTATTTCTACGGGCAGATAATTTGGCTTGCAATAGTTGGCTTTGGTGAATACTTCCCTCACCTTTTTAGGAACTATCCCTATATGAACTCCACCTATAATTGCAGGAAACAATTACACCTCTCTTACCTCCAAGGTTATGATGACCAATACTGTCTTAGAACCCAGAGTAGCAAATTTGATTCAAATCATTCTCTCCTTTGCCAACACATGGATCAGGCTGCTCACTTTCAGTTTAGAATTTTTTAAAGTGCTGGTCGATAAAATCCCCAGATGGCAGAGCATTTAGCTTTAGTCCCCAGTCAATAACAAATGTATGCTCCTTTCATTCTCTCTATTAAAAACCTCAGGTGCAATTGCATCACAGAAAATTTGGTTCTCTTTTCCACATATTCAATTAAAGATGAAACTTCTCCATGTCCATTGCTATAGGACAAGGACTTTAAGGGTAAGGACTGGAAGGAATGGATCAGTCTGGTTCAGACTTGACTGCTTGTACCAGTGTAAAGCAGTGGTTGTTACTGGTCATGAATACAGAAGGAATAAAATAAAATAGGAAGAGGCTAGAGGGAAATATTTTAAAGAGTCAGCCATGAGCTCACAGCAGGACATGGATCTGAAGACAAAGCAGGAATGTATTTTTATCAGACAAGGTCTCAATTGTTTCACAGCTATTACCTGCTATGTATCATGCCTTGTTTAGAGATGCTTGTTTAATCATCTTACCTTCACAGTTTTTTTTCCTTGCAGTTATTTTGGTTCCAGAAAAAATGCTGATGTGTTTTATGAAGGCTGCCATTAACTCTGTCAGTCCCAAGAGACAACAGCAACTGCAAACAGTAACTTAAATTGAGAGCTGTTAAGCTGATTATGGCAAGGGGTTTAATTCATAAACCCCTTCATCATTCATAATTCAGATTCATAATCTTCACAGCAAGGGATGAAGGCCACAGGGATAAAGGAGATTGTTGGTGGTCAGAAGCCTAAGTGAGATACTTCAGAATAAACACTGTGGGAAGTCAAGCATGCAGTTAACCCTGGACTGCTTCTGTTTTTGAAATTCTTAGGAAAAAAGCACCTGGCAAGATAAATGATGACAGAGTTGGATCTTAAAACCTCAAAGCCATAATAATCAAATTAACCTTGTCATAACAAATAATCAAATTAGCTCATGTATATCTGTCTAGTTTTTCTCCAGAAAACTGGGGAGTGTTTGAAAATTCCATGAGTAAAAACAGAGGAAGATCTGCTTTGTGAGCTCCTGGGTCTATAAACAATCAAATCAACTCCCAGAAGAAATAGTAGCCAAGGGAATCTGTGTTGACTGAGAGATGTTGTGTGACAATATTATCACATTTTTTTGGCAGGCATTTTTACAAAGACATAACACTGCCCATACATGTCCCTGTATTCACCATCAGAACACTGACACATTCACATTTTAATATTTTTTTTCTCCTAAGTAATAAAGGTACAAAACAATTGCAAGGAAGACCCAGGACCATATGTGAGGGTTAAACCAAGAGGTAAAAGAATCTTGGCTACTTGTATTAAAAGAAGTAATAAAACTGCACTTGCACTTGTTCAAATCCATGTTCTTCCAAATTCTAGATTCCATAGTGTAACTCTCACTGTTAAAATAAAAGTTAAAAACTTCCTGTATGCCAAAGAAAGGGAGATATTACTACTGGGTGCTTGTCATTTTATCTCAATATTGAAAAATGTTGCAATTGTTTCTAATTATTAAGAGTAATGACTCTAACCATTGGTTCTGAATGCATTTGTTGTAGTCAGCTGTCTCCATTTCTGTTTCTCTAAAAACAGGCCAAAATAATCCTGTAAGATTAATTTGTTTATGCTCAAACAATGTTTCTTTTCTGTTCCACAAGTCGGGCTTTGTTAGTTTTATCTACAGCATGTGTGATCCAATACTTCATGTTTCTTTTGTCTGTTTCTTTTCAGTTTTTAATTGGGATTTTTAAGTGACAAAGAATTTTTATGTTGTGCTTTTTTTTTTTTTTTTAAGGTTCCCATGTCTTTTTACCTACTTTAATATGATTTTGCTCAAAAAAATCTGGAAAGAACTGAATCACTGTCAGCTACCTGGAAGACAAGTACGAATCTGCCATCACTCTGACCAGACTTTTAATTTGTTTACTTGTTTATGCTTCAAGTTCTGTCAGACTTTCTAGATAAATTTATAGTAAAAACACCATGGTCACCAGCAGGGACAGGGTTTTAACAAGCACAAGGGACACACCAACAGCAAACTTGAGACTTGAGAAAAAGAAGAAGAGGTGAGGGGAGAGACCTGGCAGGTTACTCAGAAAGTCAAATCCCTATAAGGAGGAAAATTCAGACTGGTAGCCCTTGAGCTCTCATTGGCAATGTCTGGTTTCTTCCCTTGGAAAGATAAATGCATTTACCTCAACATTCCAGCTGCCAAGTTAAAATTCCGGGAATAATTTGGTTGTCCACACCAAAGATTACAACAGAAAATGGAACCAAAAACTGTGCTTACCAGAAATCCTGATGAGCCATCTTTAGGGATGTGTTTCCACCACTTTTACATCTCCTTGACAATGATATTTATAATATCTTGATCAAGTCCATCTAGCCAGCATGCACATGCATTCATTGTTCATTATCCTGAGATCACCTCCTCATCACCAGGTCTTTCACAGTCCTGGCTATCCTGCAATGATAAGATGTTTTGAAAGAAAGACAACAGAATACTTATCATTTAAATTTTGATTTGCTAAGTGAATTTATTAATGGATAATAACCATTTTCTTTAAGGTATAAATACGTGGCTAATAAAACCTACGTTGAAGCAATGGAAGATTTCCAGCTTGCCAATCATATTCCAAGTTTTTAAGCATCCTATGTATCAGTATCCTCAGATATTTTACACTACAGAACATGTGTCTCTAAGCAGTACTTGAATTCCTAAGCAAAGTTTTTTCCTTCCCCAGGGTACTGAAGCTTCACTTCAGTATAGCAATAATTCCTTTAATCTTAATAAACAAAATAATAATAAAAAAGAATAGTCTAAATGGTTTTCTGCTATTTACATTAACCTTTGAAAAGGTCTTCTGTGTTCTATATTACCCAATACAATTTTTACCCTTTATCTGAAAAATTCAGATTGATACTAAAAGCTGCGTGTTTCCAAAGCGGCACCGCTCCTCATAAATGATCCTTTTCCAACCACACAGTTGTTTTAAGAGAACAGAAATTGAAAGAACCTTGCCATTTACACAACCCCCCAAAAAAACCTTAAAGAAAAAATTTGAGACACTGTGGTTGCCAATAAGTATATATCATGCTGTTATAAATTACTCTTTGTCTCAGTATCTACATTTAGATACAAAAGTTCCTAACAAAAATACACTTGGGCAGCAGTTACTTTTAGACTCCTGGGTTTAAAATGTGCTTGAGAGCAGATATTCCAGGAGATGGATGTAAAATTCAATTCAGTGTAATCTACCATTTTGGAGCTTGGGAATAAAATGCTTTTAAAATTTTTATCCATAATTTTTTGTTTCCGCACCAGCCATTTTTCTGGGTCCATACTTTTTTTGAGAAGTCCTCTTTCATACATTTCTTTCTCATCATATACATTCTTTCCTTTTATTATATTCTTCCAGTTTTTTGTGGTCAGATTCGGTTTTCAGTAGAGGCTTTAGAAAATGCTCCTTTGAATAACAGAGACAAAATAATGTGGCCTTGGTCACTCCATATATTTATACACACACACAGATTTTTCTACATAAATTTGTAAAAGGATGACCCAGTACAAGCACATGAATTAATTAACATTGCCTTATTATTGATTAGTCTTACTGCTTCTAAGATAGTGGACTCCTGACTTATCAAAACCCTGTTAAGGATTTAATCTGTATTCTAGTGCTTTTCTTACACGTCTAGAAGCAATTTCAACTTTTCCCTCTTATATCAAGAAGGAAACTCAAGCCAGAAAGTGAAGAGTGTTCAGAATAAAAGGCATTACATTCAACACCACTTTAAAAACATTACACATGCAGTGAAAATGAAGCTTGGAGAGAGAATGCATGCTTTGAGCAATTATAGGTGAGAGGTTTTTTTTCAGATTGCACTTTATTTGTGATATCTCATTAAACTGACAGTTTCTTAGGGTGGAGAGAGTAATTTGAATTAATATAGTATGCATTACATAGATATAGCCATATGGATACTGCAATTCTTTAATGAAATAGAATTAAAAATGTAAGTTATTTGTAGGCATAGCCAAAAGTGCATTTCCAGGGAGATAAATATGTAGCAAATCCCTGTAAATTAATGGGGCATCAGTGTAGGTGTCTGCAAGAAAGAAAACTCTAGTTTTCTAGTTACTAGTTTTACCAAAAACAGGAAATATTTTGGCTCACTAGTAAATAATTAAATATTTTCATAGACTTCCAAGTGTATAATGTAAAAGTTTAAGTATCCAGGTGAAATTTCAGTAATTAAGTTGTTTGACTGTTTTAAGAATGAAAGTAGCTTCTGTGGCCAGCACTAAACTGAAGTATTTAGACATATCTTCCAAAACGTGATAACTTAATTAATTCCTTCTTGATTTCCTTGTCTGATTATACAAACTTCAGAAAAAAATTCATACATCATGCTAATGTCTTGTTTATGCACTAATTTCTTAATTTTTTTTTTTTCATACTGAGCCTTACCCTTTTGTAATAAACTTTGGTACACGCAATAAATTTCTGAGAAAAAAAGAGGAAAGTTCATTGTTATTCTAACTGCAACATTACATTATTTCATAGGGTGTCTCTCAGGATTCAAATTACACAGTTTTTAATTAGAAAAAACCCAGTAGTAGTGTATATTATAGGCTAGAGGAAGAGGAATATTTTAACAGGACAAATTCACTGACTGTTGGAATACTAGGATGGAATATGCTTTTTTAACTTATTAATATGTTCTTAAAGCAACTTCAACCTTCAGAAATAAAAGTTTAGGAAAAGGCCCAGAGGATCACAAAATTATGATGATGCTTCAAAAAATCTGTGTCTAATTTGTCTTTCCCAAAAATTCAAGGCTTAAGGTGAGATGAATGAACATTTATAAAGAAGATCAGCCATCATCTCTGCACATTCCTAACATGGACATATTTGTATTTCCTCCAGAGAAGTGTACTATCATTTTGGGGGGGGAAGTTAATTGGTGTTTTCTCCTTTATCAATCATGCTAGTTTTGCCAGTTCTTTTCACAAGAGAGATTCCCCAGTAGAACATTGAGAGTCATTGCTGAGTGAGGCCCTGCACACCCAGAAACTGTATGAGAGGTTTTGGAAAAGATATTTCCCTTCTTAAAAAACATTATTTTCCCCACCTAGCCACGAGGAAACGAAATATTTTCACTGTTTTCACTTTGTCTCCTTTGTTCTTTTCTCTTCCATTCTCATTTTTCAGTGCTGTGACTCCACTTTCTGTACTTCCCTCTCAACTCACTTTCTTTACTGCTCCCTCTTCCCATTTATTCAAAACCAAGGCAGGCTCTATGTATCCCCCCAGGAGCACGTCACACTCATTCTCCCTGAGTACTCTAATAGATGTTTCTATCAATTCCTTATTTCTGTGCTCAACTTTCCCTGTGTCAACAGTCCCACTGAGTTTAGTGCAGCCAACACACAAGTGAAGTCATTGAAAAAGGGTTTTGAAGCATTTCTTGGATGAGAGCACTCAGACAGAGCATTTTGGAGCAAATTCTCAGCATGTGCTCCAATCACTGCTCAAATACCCAGAGAGCACCCCCCAAAAACAGGGTTTGAAGTGATTTACAGACCTGTCCCAGTCCCTCTCTCCTTACTAAGGAAAATGGCAGGAATTGCTGAGCTCTGAACTGCGCTTGATCATATTGGAGTGAAAGTGATAATGACTCAAATATTCCTGGGACAAATTTGTGAAGATTAATTCAGGATGTGGAACACTCATTTATTGAAATTATATAGCGTATAAAAAATTACAGAAGTAGCTGGTATTTCTCTTTCTGTGCACTTCTGACACATAGCATTAAAGTAGAAAAGTGATAAAGAAAGGAGTATGTTTTGCCCTTGAGAGCAATAATATGATTACAAGAAGACAGTTTCAGATCTACTGAATATTTCAAACCATACATTTTAATGTGTGTTTCATTAACTTTGGGGTGGCAATGAAAAGGAGGCTCCTTCATGGTTTTTTTTTTCGTACTGTTCCACTTCATTATTAAGCAATGATGCCAAGCTGTTCACTAGGATTGCTGCTAGCAGGCTTGAACAGCTTCTGCCAAGTGTGATTAATGCAGATCAAACAGAGTTTATTCAGTGGAAGAGATTGGCAGATAAAATTTATCATCTCTTAAGAAAGTTGGGATTTCCAGACTTACGTCAGGCTGGTGATAAACTCAGAGGCTGAAGGATGTTTGACCAGCTAGTTTGCATATCCTTTAGAAGAAAGTTGAATTCCACTTTGATTAGATTTGAAACCTGGAGAAAGAGAATCTCATTTACATGCAAAGCCTGATCCACTCGATAGCTTTGTTGTTAAAAGGACAAGGCATATCAAGACTCTTATCAGTGACTGTACTTTTTTTCATAAGTATGAAGACTATGTGTCACTTACCAATACAGAGTAGCCTGGTGCTGGCCAAACCAGCATCTTAGGCTGCATGTAGGGTGGGAGAATAGCACAGCCTGGATTTAATTCCTGGGTGTGCTTTGTTACCTTGAGCAAGCAGTTCCTTCCATTTCTTTGCTCTTTTTGGCTGCTTAACAGCATAAACTTTTCAGAAGCCCAAGTTCAGAGGAAGTCTGAAATACAAAAAAGCAGCTGCTGTCTTAGGCGAATATCTTTTTAAATAATGAGGAGATTTTAATGAGAAAACTGAAAGTTATTTAGTCTTTACCTTTCTCAAAAGCCATTATCCTTAGGTTGTTTTCCTGGCTGCTGAGCAGCACAAAAGCAATGTTGAGAAACTCATTCAGTTTCTAAGATCTATTGCTTGGCCTTGAACCTCTAACACAGACCTCTGCACAAAGATCTTCTTAGAATAACAGTTTTCCACTTCCTCCACCTTCCTCAACCAAACACAGCCCTAATAGCAGTCAGCATAATAAAAAGCCTCCAGCACAAGAAGCCAAGTTCCTAACTCTAGTCAGCTAATCTCTGAGACACCCTGTGCTGTCTCACCTGTTTGGAGGCAGCAGAAAGCTCATTAGCACCAAATGAATCACATCCCCTGGCTCTGCCAGCTCATCAAGGGGAGGTTACTGCCCGTATAAAACTGTCTTGGGCACAGAGACCTTTGCTTCCTCCCATTCTGCCTTGCATTGACATAACCTCTTCTGCCTTAGCAAGAGTTTCTCTGCAATGACGAAAGTTCCTTTTTGATATCACTGTGACCTACCTGAGGTCTCTGTTGGTCACCACCAATTTCCACAGATTTCTTCTTTGGAAACTGTTGCAGTTCCCAAGACTCCAAATTAGAAAGTTTTCTTGTTTTATCTTTTTACAGAAATGACACTTCATAAAAATAAGAATAATTGTTTATAATAAGCAGTTTCTTCTCTACACAAGAAAATTAAACAGGGAGATTATTTTAAAAAATCTCACTCTGTAGCTACTTTTAGCTATTGCAAGGTAACATGTTCTGTCATGGTGGTTTCCTCAATGTGGCTGAAGCCATGGCTCAGATTTTGCATTCCTTAACAAAAACCTTTTAAATGTACCCCTTTTTTTCTATTTATTTGTTTTCTGAAGCATTCTGACCACCTTTGTACTTTTTAGAACAAGCTGTTATAGCTAACTCACTTTCATATTGATAAGACAAGTTTGGAAATACATTCTCTCAGAGACCTGTGCTAGACATAATTATTTCATGTGGATCCTCACCCTCAGCACTGTTTTTGGCAAAAATTCATGGCTTTATATGAGACCAAACAGCAATTTTAAAAGAAAATAGCAACAAAACCCAACAGCCCAACACACATAATCTGATGCTGCAGTTTATGCCATGGCTCATCTGGCAGATGTTCTGAAGTGAGTGCCTCTTGCTCTCAGAACTCTGTTTTCTGTTCTGTTTGCAAATGATCGTTTCTGCTTTCAGTGGTGGTTCCATGCCAGATCCCTGAGGGCAGTGGCAATATGTTCCACTTAATTTCAGCTTTCACTAGACCAATATATTTTTAAAGTAATAGCAACTCAGAGTTATGACCAGAGTAATAAGGCTGTGCCCAATCTATCCTTGGGGTTGTTTGCAGATGGCTTAGCCTTGTGCTCACTGCTGGAGAGCATCGGCTCTGAGGCCTCCTTAGCATCTTCCTCCATGCCAAAATGGAGCATTTTCAAGCCTTGTCCTTTGCCTGCCCTGCACAGCAGCAGCTTCAGGTTGCTGGCTCAGGCAGCACCAAAGTTACTCAAGTTCTGTGCAAAGTTCATCATTCTGCTTTGCACCCTCAGATGTGCTCCAGTGGTGGGAGGTGAGACTGGGCTGCCTCAGGAGCTCGGAATACAGCAGTGCCAGACCCCCAGAAAAAACATCTACCTCTCTTTATAAAATCCTTTCACAGCTTCCAAATTAAATGTGCTTCTCTTTAGCTCTCTGCAATGCCACTCTGAGAGTAGCTGCATCTCCTCTCTCCTCTGGCAAGTGCCCAAAGCTCCACAGCCCCCCTGTATCGCTGTCAGCTGCAGGAAAGCAGCTCAAGGACCTTCTGCTTACATCTCCAGATACAACTGGAACCAGTTCAAGGCTTTCCAGCAGTACAGGCAAAGTCACTTCTGTCAGGTGAGGACTGAGCTTGGGCAGGGAGGTGGTGTTTTTTGCCCCTGTTATCTCCAGGGGTGACTGCCCCCCAGTCACTATCCCCACCCTGCCCCAGCCCTGCTGGGGCTGCTGGAGCAGCATCCTCCTCAAAGGAGGGAGCTGAGACCAAGGACAAGCATTTGCCCCTTCCCTGCTCACACCCACCCTAGGAAAAGGCCTAAGAACAAGCACTTCCACCACTGAACCTGCCCTCATCCAGGAACGGCTGCGGCCCCTCCTAATGATAAACCTGCACTGAAACCCAATTTGAACATTCATAATCTCCTGTATCAGGTTCTCATGCCATTAATGCTACCAGTGCTGTGACCTTTTAGCAAGATATCAGGTACTAGCAGCAGGCTCAGAATTGCAAACTTTAATTAAAAACTGTATTTTAAAATAAAACTCAGTTTAGATGCACTGATAAGTGATTTTTACTATGTGAAATTTCAGAGTGCTTTCCTGAGAAAAAAAGATCATTGCAAGCTTCCTATTAATTTCTGGCTAGCTGGGTTTCAAGGACAATTTTATTAAAAATGAGCAGAGCCTTCTGTAATAAAACCTTTGCAGTTGTTATGACCACCTGTGCTACCTCCCACCTCCATCCACTACATGACACAGCACAGCAAATTTCCCCACATCCTAGCAAGGAAATTGAGCTGTTACAATTTCAGACAATGGGACTCACATACACATATTCTCGACTTCATTATTTTTCTGTATGACCCATATGAAGCTGGCAGAAGTTGTTTAAACAGCTTTAAGCTCTCTTTCTCTATGCAGCATGCTATAAAAGTTCAGATAAAATCATTAGTTTCTGAATTGGTGCAAAACAAGAAACAAGAGGAAAGTAAAAGTGGGTTCCTCATTGAAGTGCAGAGCACTGACTGTACAGGAAAGGTCTCAAAGGACATTATCTTAATGGATTGCTGTTAATAAATATTACAGTTTATTAAACAGTTTATAAAACAAACAACAGGGTGGCACTTATCTGAACTGAAACAAACAGGGAAATTATGGCTCTTAAGGCTTACTCACCACAGATATATTGCTTCCTTCTCTATCCTCAGCCCTAGGTCTAAGTTTTATGAAAACACTAATTGTTCCCTACTGCCACTCTTAATCAACGGTGACTCAGTGAAAAAAAAAACAAAAACAAACAAAAAACCACATACACCAGCCTGATTGAGTCTCCACAGACCATCTTTTTTTTTGGCTGTGCCCATCTCCTTTTAATTTCAGGGGGCAAAACCTCCTAATCTGAGCCACAAAGGAAGGGCAGGAGAATTCATTTTGGGGAGAGAGAGCTGGCAAGCTGAAAAATGGAAAGCAGGGGAGGAGATTATAATTAATGCATATGGGTAGTTTACATGCTGTCTCCTCTCCGTGGTGAGAATGGAGCAAGCTGTCTAATTGGAGCCTGGTTTTTGGCTCCACTTAAATTCCTCAGAAAACATTGCACTCCACAGGCTGCATAGTTAGATTTTGTAGGTTTTGGCCACAGCAGAAGCCTAATAAAAAATATTGGGATGAAGAGGGCAAGCTATTTCAGGCATAACATTCTGGAGCAATGCAAAGAGGTCACAACTGGTGAGAATCTGCATGAAATTGCATTAGGCACAGATGAAGTGTCCGATCATCTTTCTGCCCAAATTCATAAATATATTAGCACACACAACCATCAGAGTCACATCTTGTTTTTATATCCAGCAACCATCCTCTTCAGTGGGCTCTGACAATTCTGATAAATTGCTACTGCCCTTCAAAAGAACTTTAGATTTCCATTGCAAATCCTGCCCTGGGTGTTGCCAGTATATATATATGTTTAAAACAGTGCAGTGACACTCTGGAAAGAGAGTGGATGAAGATCTCTCTTGCATTTGCTCAGAGCTTTTGTGAGACCTGCAGGTGAAAGCTTTACTACTTAGACATTTTCATTTTCAGTTATTTAACTTTTTTTTTTTTTAAAGTCCTTAAAAATTTAATTCCCATTATGCAAAAAATAATTTCAACAGCACTAATGCCTAGTAGTTTAGCCAAATAAATTATGCAGCAAATTGCAAGCTGTGTGTGTCAGATCTTAAACGTGCAAGTCTGGAAGTTCCAAAAGTTTCATAGCTGAAATCCAGGGGAGTGAATTTATCAAGTGAGGACAACAAAGACACCTGGAAGAGAAATGGAACCACCAGTCTCTATGCCTAGGTGCTCCTGTGCCCTATAGCCAGTGAGTAAGAAGAATTTAGATAAAATATAGACTAAATAAAAACTTCATATTTTAGTAAAATACAGTTAGATACATATTTCAACTCCAAATGGATGCTTTAGCTAGGTGATGCGAGTTACCACTTTTGAGTGAAGTTAGAAAGTGCAATTACTAATGAGGTTTAAGGAAAGACAATTTAAAATAAAATTGTGCACACAGAAGGGCAAAGCTACAGCTTCTAACACTTATCTGGAGGCCTGTATGCTCAGAAACTGTTTACTGAAGTCACCACACTTATTAACTACATCCAATTCCTCTTAAAAGGCAAAATTCAACTATAAATTATTTGGAAAGGCCAGACTCCCTACATTAATTTACTGAGGCTTTCATCCTTCTGCACAGTAGTGTATTTTTAATACTGCTCAAAAGATATCAAGTACCTTCTTTCCAACCTATTCACCAGCTCTAAATGGGATTTGACATTATGAGGTCAGCTTTGCTTTGCCTCTTGGATGACTTACAAATTTGCAGAGACATAGGTTCACTGTTCTCACATGGATCAATGTTCAACAGACCACTGGTTTTGATGGCAAACATTAAACCTTCAGCCATTAAGTAGAAGAGGAAATTCTGGTTGTAACAAATTACCTGGCATCTAAACAATGTTAAAGTTGTCCATTAGGAGTGCCTGTAGACAGTGCAACAGCACATTAGTTTTAAATTGCAAAGTTCAGTCAATGGAGTGATAGAGTTCAGATCTGAAACGTTTTACTGAGCTAGTGAAAGGCCTGAACAGTGAAATGTATTTAAAGTGAACAAGAGTAGAATGGAAATACTTTTCAGTGGTCAGAAGAAGATGGCAATCCCCCTTCAGATAAGTAAAAAAATACTGAAAAACACTGTAAAACAGAATGGTAGATATAGGTGATTTTTCTATAAAATTGCCATATGAAACTGATTTCATTGTGTTGTAAACTGTGTGGACACCCTGAACGAAAGACATTTTTTAGCATCATATTACACTTTGTTTTTCCTACCTGCTACAGCTCTTTTCTTCTATATAGTCATGTCACCTAAATGTCTCTTCACATCAGCTTCCCAGTTAGGAGTGTTTTCCACCTTGAATAGGACTGGAAACCTAAATAAGGCAGAGAAATGAAAAGAGGGAATGTATATAAAAAGAAAGACATACAGTGGTAGTTGGGACAGAGGTGTAGAAAGGAGATATTTTAACCCTTTGTAGTTTAAAAATGCTTTATTGGAAACTATTTTGGACTGTGTGGCAAGCTCTATTTACCATCTGCTTTTTACTGCTTCATGGATGAGGAAGCACAAAAAGTATATTGCTCATGAAAGTTTGGTGTGAAAAAGGTTAAAGATGCTGGTGGGAACAAGCTCCCACTCCAGATGGGATGTATGTGTTAGTGAACCCTCTGGAAATGCAGCCACAGGCATGATGCAGGAAACTCTCAAACCTCTCAGACCATTTACAAGCTTTTGGTTGATTCTTGGTGTTTGCCTCCTCAGCCTGACTCCCTGCTTTAAATTTCTCTACTCTGTATTTTCTTGGCCTTCAACAGAAATCTTGTGTTTATCTCCACTTTTAACCTGAATTGCAGTTTCTTGAGTCATCACATTCTTCTGCTGTACCAGGGATCCTAAAAGGAAGCACACCTGGGTGAAGGAGAATTTGTTTTTAAAACACAAATAACAATGTGAAAATGGAACTCATATAGCCTGCAGAGTGATGGCAAATTACGCTTTTCTGTTTTTTGATGTCTGTGTTGAGAGCCTTGTGTGCCTTGAAAAAATGGTGATTAAACATAGGAAGGCTGTCCTTGGAGGAGACCTGAGAGATGTAAAGGAGAAGAGAGATTGGTGGAGAAAACCACAAATAAATATAAGGAATAAAAGAATGAAGGAATGAACCCCAAGAAACTGGAAGGAGAGGGGCAGCAGGAAGGGGAAAAAGATTAAAGAAATCTGTGCAATTATTTATTTTATACTGCTTGTTTGGTTAACCCATCTAAACTCTCTCTAAATGATTCGACTTTGCTCACAGTGACAGCTGCAAATTAACCAATTTACCTGGTAATATTTGGCCTAATAAGGCTGATTAGAGAGTTTTTTTAATGACTACCAGATACGTTAGTTGTATTTTCTATTCTTTTTCCACACTCAAGCAAACTGCATAATTTAAAAGGAATTTCATTCACCCATGCCATGAGTGTATGGATAAACAAATATCAGGCAGAAAAAAAAAAATTGTCAGCTTGGAAGACCAGGAGAACTGCATACATGAGCACTGCTGCTTGCTGAGACTGTTACTTCTCAAGAGTGCAGGCAGATATTGTTCTTTGGAACTCAGTGGAGAAATTTACTCATCTTCTTGAGTTTAAAAGCCAAAGGAAATGAGTACCTCTAACAAAATCTCTCAGTTTACAGACCTCATGGTCAATTTCTGCAATTGTCATGGCAATCAATGCATTAATGCTGAAGACTTCTCATCACTTTAGATATCCAATATAAATGTTAATCTTTTGGAAATCAATTGAAAGAAGCTGCATAAGAAAAAGAAAATTCTTAGAAAAAGAAAAGCCAAATGAGCAAATGCCAAGCCTGTGACAAAAACCCAAAATATTAAAATTAAGCACTGTATAACACCTTTCAAAATGAGTCAAAATAAATCTAAAAATGTCAAAAAAGTTATTAGTCACTGTGCACATCCAAGATGTATTGTCCTGGATAATGAAACATTTCACAAAGGATGGCCATAAAAATACATAACTACAGGAGGAGTTCTGGCTCCTCACTGCTGTTTGTGTGGGAATTATTGTGACAGACGGTTCTGTTCTTTTCTTCTAACCTTCAGTGCTGCTGAATTAGTGAATTTTTATGAAAAAGAAAATATTGTTTAATGTTTTTTTCAGGGCTGAGAGCACAATTTTAAATTTAGTGTCTGTTAGTCCTGACCTTCAACTAACAGAGAAGAAGAAAAGGAAAATACACATCGTGATATCACGAAGCTTGATTGCTATACATAAAGTCATTATTATTTATACTTCATTTTTGACATTAAAAGATTATTAATACATTCTTATTATTCTATGCAATTAAAACAAAACCTGTCTAACCTGAATAAGGCATTTCAAAGAGTTTAGAATTCTTAGTACAATAATGTCTAGAGTAAAACACAATCATGTCATGGACCAAATCAATGATCTGGTTTTGTTTTCTGCATATCAAGTATTTTAAATAGAGGCATAAATTTTTTTCTTCTCTTGAAGCATGAAGCAGAGAGTCTTCATAGGAATTTATGCTACCATAAGCAGAAAACAACAATATGCCATCTACACTGCAGGAGAACTGCTTCTATCTTTTTATACTTGCTTCTACATCAATATCTCCCTATTTATTCATCCTGTGACAATGGAAACCAAGGTCAGTCTAGCACTATGATAAAAAAAATCCCAAACATGTATAAATTTTTATGAAATTATATCTTGTAAGTCTACTTAACTCTGTGTGACTTTTGTTTATTCCCCAATGAACTTAGTTTTTTTATACAGGTGTTTTTTAATAGGTGGCAAAAGAACTATACAGTGTTTGAGGTGAATAGCCAGCATTCACTAAGGGCATAAAACATTTTTTTCTTGGTTGCCAGATCTGTTTTTCTTTCCATACTGCCTAAGCCTTCCTATGATTGAACTGTTCAGAAGAGAACTGAAGTATTTTGCTTCAGTGACTGAAGGGGAACAAGAAAACTTAAAATATTCTTGACCATATTAGGATGTTCATCAGAGAACATGGCCAGAACTGTAGGACAGCTGTGTCACACCTGCCAAGGACAGGTCTTCAGAACCCTAATTTTTAGTTCCTTATTGTTAACAACATTAAGTTGCACTTCTGCTTTAACATACTAGATAATGACACCATTTTCTCAAGAAATACTCCAGCAAAGAATAAGATAGAATCCAGCCTCACCACTTTTAGGATTTTTTTTCTCCATCTCTCCCTGTTTTTTGAATGGAATTAGCATCAGTTCTGTGCAGAAGGTGGGAGCAATGAAGTTCTGGACCATATTTTCAGAGGTGATATCAGTGATGAAGGAGAATGATGGTAAAAGACGTGTCAGAGTGATATTTTTTCCATCATATCTCACAAAGGTTGTATAAATTAGAGATGTTTGACAGCATGTTGTGTTGGGGCTGGATCATTTACAGCCTGGGTACTAGATCAGCTTTCACCTCCAGTTGTAAAATTTTGAGTTCAATGTACTGGAAAATGTTTCCCTAGCAGCTGAGAAATCACAGTTGAAATAGGATTAAATAAAACCCCAACAACAACAAACCAAACATTTCTAGTGTACATTAAAAAATGAGGGGGGAAAAAAGACATCAGTAGTCGAAATCAATCAACAGGTGGGTTTAAGAGATAGCATATTTTCAAAAGTACCTCTATTGAAATTTATTTTTATTTTTCTTTTCTGCAAAGACAAGTATGTCTCACCAGGACACCCATCCCATTGCAAAAGTGTCACCATCTAGGCTCATAAGAAATAAGTGTTAAACTTGCCTTTAATGAAATTGGTATTTGCATTTTAAAAGGAAAAGTTGTCTCACATAAGAAACCTATTTTCTTCCTTCTCTTAAACTTTACTTCCCCAGTGGAACCATTACATCATAACCCACTTTGACAAAATGTTCCACAGATATTTCAGCACAATATCAAACACCAGGATATTTTAGTGAAAAGGGGCAAGGCATCAGTTTGCAAAAGCCAAAGCACAAGCAACTTACTGAATAACATTAGCAAAACACAAATCTCCCCATAACCCCAGGAAAAATGCCTGTACTTGAATTTCTTTGTGAAATTTCTTATTTAAGCCAGTTGTTAATAGATTTCATGTGAGTTGGAGTGAGTTCTGTGCAGTGCTAACTTTTACACATAACATGAGACCATATGTCAACTGCTATTACAGCCCAGTGGGAAACACAGCTTTTAGGAAACCTTCCCTAAATACACGCATTTCCCACAGATTTAGAGTCAGCCAGCTGAAATAAAGGAATGTAACTTACTGCAGAGGTCTTTAGAGGTCAAAGGTGACAGCATAATTAATTGTATTGCCAGAGAACCCAAGTGCATAAGTAGCATAAGCACCACCAAAGCACTTAATAAAGATGAGGAAGGTGTACAGCCAATATCTATTCATCATGCATCATCTTGAGAGGACAGGTGATGCCTCCAGAAAAGCCTGCCAGGCTGTCACCTGTGTTTATAACACTCTTGGTTTCCTCTTATGCACTTTAGCATGGTGCATTATAGTTTTGCTGCTCAGCTTTAGAGAAATTCATCTAGTACACAGTGGTGTTGTCTCGTCTGAGTTGAAGCCATATGGTGCTTCCTTACAGATAATACGTGGTACTGTCAGGAAGACAACTGCATGTAGAGTGGAGATGAACATCCATTCCGTGAAGTCTCTTAAAACTTACTTGGATATCAATTTAAACCCACCGGGTTAAAACATCTGTGAGAAATTACAATTGTAATCGATTGTCTTGGCTAACGTGCTGCTGTCATGAAATCCTATTGCTCCTTTCCACTGGAGTAATGCTTTCCAAAGAGCAGCAGAAGGCTGTAATGAATGACGTGACAAAACTATCAATATTGAAAAACTGAAGCTGGCAAATAATGGTTTTCAGATTCCTCAAGTAGAAAACTCCAGTAAGTTAAACCTGGGTAATGCCAATATACTGGAAGAATATGTACAAAAGGAACATTTGACACGGATATCTAATATTTAAACAGCATGCATTTTTGTCCTACTGAAAAATGTCTGTGTTCAGAGATACAGAATAGTCTTATTTGTACCCAACGTTAATCCAATCAAAATTGTCAGGAAAAAATATAGTCCACCTCTCATTCTTTAAACCAGGACCTATACGTCAGTGTGAAGTCAGCTGCAGTTTTAAATTCAATTCATAGAATAATGCATCTCCAAGCATGAAATTTTTTCAGCTTCTGAATAAGTGTTTGAATAAATAACTCCTTAAACTGATTAGGTAGCTTGTCTAAGAAACACAAATGCAGGCATTTTTATGTCAACTACCATTCATGTTCATATACTGATATATTTGCTGGCTTTGAGATGCAAGAGTGTAAAAATGATTTCTAAAAAAACATTTAGATGAAATGTCCTGTTTTGGCCTCTAATAAAATAAATATTTTTCCATAATGTCTCAGACATTTGTGAGGAAACTAGGCTGGGTATTATATCTTTTCTTTTGCCTGAAGGAGATGCCTAAGGAATGTGAAACGATACCAGAAAATAGTCACAGTAACCCCTTCAGTTCTCATACCTTTGGCTGCACTAGACTAACAGCTCTTTATAAAGTACCTATTTTATCAATACTCCTCCAGTCCAAAGGCTCAGATCACAGACTTTTTAAGGGAAAAGCAATAAAGGTTCATAAAGGTTGATAAGCTGCATTTTGGTCCAGAAGCAAGTTACAGAACTCATTAGCAGGAAGAATTATAAAGATAATGGATTAGGACTCCTACAGCTTGGTCATATGTAAGCCTGAAGTATTTGAGTTCATTTTGCTTTATTACAGGTTTTACAGTAGTTTGCAGTCATGGTGTGCAGTTTTCCTCTCAATGCTGTTTCTCTGCAAATAAACCAAAGAGAGGCACAAAGTGACAGAGGATTTATTTCAGTTCTCTAAGTTTAAAGCAGGAGTGACCATTCTATGTCTCACACACCACAAGGGATGCTACACGTGCTGAGCTGTGACAGAGCTCATGTCTCAAAGAGAAAATTACAAACCACAAAACAAACCTGTAAAGAAATAGAATCCAAGTAGAGAAATGAAGCTAAAAATTACCAATTTGCAGTCAGGGAGACACCCAGTGATGAGAAGTTCTGCATGTAGTCACAGCAGCAGAAATCCTTAAGAGCTGCCTGCAGGCCTGGCACTGCAGAGTGCAAGGTTCACCTCATCTGTGACTGATGATGCTGCAGAAAATTATAAAGGGCAAAAACCCCTGGAGAATATAGCCAGGGTCTCACCTTCCTAAGGATATAAGTCCAAAAGTTATTTCATATTTTGTTAGAAGTGGCTATATTGTAACCACGAACAGAAAGACCAAAACATCAGGGGAAAAAAAAAAAAGAGTAAAATTATTACAGTATGTGAAAGTCATGTCCTATTTAGTGTTTTTCAGCCTGTTTGGTTTGTAAGAATACACTCACAAAGAGGTTTAATACAGGGAAGCAAGAAATTATTCCACAGCATCTCAGTAAATGTGTTATGTGATCATCCCTCGGCCAGAAAGAACAACAACCACACCATGAAACATTAATTTGAGGTTTATTCACTCTGCACACACAGACACAAACACAGATTCTCTCTCTCTATATATAGATCCACGTGTATGTGGATGTATAGTGCATGGGATACATACACACAAAGGCTCATGTATAAGAAAATAAAATACAATATATGAGGAAGATGACATGAATGATGTACATTGCAGTGACCAAGAAAAAGCAGATAGCAATTGATGGGACTGCACTTTCACATAATATAATAGTGGAAAGGATTTCACGAGGTGTTGAATGATAATGTCAACTCAAATTACTTTGCAAGCAACTGTATATAAATATTTTACCCGTTACAAGTTATGAGATTTGCAAATCTATTGTTACCATAGAGCAGAGTGGTTTTGCCTGCTGTATGCATGGGAACTTTACTACAACTGAAGAACTGGTTTCGCTTACTTTCTTCTACCAGCACTGCCCAGAGTTTTTTCAGAGTTGAAAAAATATCCTAGAAATCTGAGAGCTATTGGAAATGGTAGGCTTGATTTGGCAGTGTGTGCTCAAATGGGGCACCTACCTTCACTGGTAAGGGGAACTGCTAGAACATGCAAGGAGGAATATTGGAGTTTTTCAGTTATTCACCTAAAAGCCCCGAGTCAGGGACTTGACACAATTTGTCCATGATAAAAATTCAGCTCTTCACTGCATCAACCAGATTGGTGCTCCTTAAATCACTGAAGCTCTCATAACTGGTTTAATGAAGGAGTATGAGGCAATATTTTATTAAACTGCTCATTGGCTGCAACAAAATAAAGCCTTTCAGAGCTTTGGAATATGTCAGGCTAAAGTGTTCATATGAGCTGAGTGAAGACTTGTTCATTAACACTGCAATTAATGCAAACACAAGGACTAGCTAAGCTTTTCTTACAAACTCATCTCAGCAGACTTACACAGTTATTGCAGCTTGGATATCATCACAAACAGAAAAAACCTGTACTCCACTGATTTCTCTACACTGTAAAATCTTAGGTGAAGAAGCCCTGAATAGTTCTTACTTTCTCTTCTATCTAATTTTTCTTCCATAGCATTATCATGTCTTTGGAAGATTCATTGCTTTTCTTTCCTTCAGTGCACTGGATTTTTGGAGTACATTATGTTCATACCTTAGTCTTTTTTTGACAGTATTACAGAAAACAAAACCTCAAATCAGTACATCTTTCTTTCTCTAAAGGGAAGCATGGCAGGACATTGTAAAACAAAAAAAGAGGGAAGATGTGGGAGCATTTTGGAAGGAATTCCAGAACCCTGACATGAGTTACGTTTCATATATAGAGATTAGGCTGTAGATTCTGACTTGAAACCAGGCTGCTAAAAGGGTTCAGGTTCATCAAGGAAAAAGATGAAATTATAGACTTGATTCTGAAATATTGTTTGATTCTGAAATAATTGGGGGACTAAATAAGGACATCACAATGAAATAAATGGAGCTAAAGTTGACTATGCCATCTGTGAAGCTGGCTCACAGACTCATATTGCTGGTTGATGTTGGAAATAAAATTGCAATACACTAATTACCTGCTTCTTAGGATTGCCATAAATACATGAATTTAGCTGCAATATGTTTAAGCACTTAGTCCACAGATAATATCAAGATAATCTATTTTTAGTCAGCTCTGGCCCATTATGTATGTAAAATAGTTGTTAGCCCTGAGAACCACACAACATTTAAAATTTATGCCAAGTGCATGTGTTTTAGCCATGTAGAAAAATTCTTAATGTAACCTATGTCAGATTATATCTATTCTCCATAATCTTTTCAGAAGATATAATAAAATTATTACTGTCATTAAAGTCAGTGGTCCTGATATTTTTCTCTGTGTTCACTAAATTTGCAAACTTGGCAATTCTAACTTGCATTTTAATAATCTAAATTATAAAGCATGGCAGATTAGTTTTTGTCAAAATGTTCCAAGATTGATAACAGCAGAGTTAAAAACAAATCTCCTAGCTTATTTTATTGCCAACAAAGAGAGAGACAAAACCATACTATTGTTCTCATTATAACATTTGCAATACCTCTAAAAATAATTAGTGTTACTATAGAATTCAAGGAATTCAAGACTGTTGAAGTGACAGTGATTGTTTGCACTGAAAAATGAAGAGCTTTGTGGCTGACCCTGTACAACAGAAAAGTCTCACAATATCTTGTGGATCCAGCCAGCTCTTTCCTCCCTTCCTTAGATATTTCAATTCAGGATGCTCACAGCCCTCTTCATATTTGGTCTCCAAATCTTTACAGTTTCAAATACATAGTTTCCTTTCCATGGGGTCAAGGTTGCTCTGCCAGATTGAAGGGCCAGGGTAAACACATTTCCAATTTCAAAGCTGTTTGTTTTGGTAATTCGAGATAGAGAGGTTCTAAAATTGGTATACACTCATTTTTGTGTTTACCAGAAGGCTGTTTCGGATCAGAATTGCTCCCACTGCCCTCAACTTGCCAGAGCCCACATGTGTAGCATAATGTCTAACAAAGAACCAAAATGAGGGACTCAAAATATTTACTAAAAGAAATAATAACTGAAAAAAATAGCACTGCAAATCCACAGACTTCATCTCACTTAAAAAATAGCTCTTGCTATATAATCATTTAATAGAAATGAGGGGTAAAGTGCTGTCTCAAAGGTAATTTCAGCAAGAAAATTGAGAGGAAAAGGAGCTTTTGAGCTGTGTGGAATGGTAATGGCTTTGACTATCTTTTACATGAGAACATGCCCTCAAACTGAAGGATGTTTGAGAGACACAGCACTTTCATGTTCCTGTGGTAAAACAAACCACAGTCAAGAAGGTACCTTGGGTTAGATATTTTGGTTACAAATTTGCAGCTCCTTGTCCTGAGCTCTCTGAGGTTGTTTACATCATTTTTAACTTATCTGTGCAAGAGTGGTTCCTTGAAGGCTCCAATGAGATCGAATCTGCTGTAGTCATTTTACGAGTGTTCTTGTGCTGGCTGTCACATAAACACCGATGAGGTAGAATGAATGATCAAGAAAGAAGGAAAATGACAAACAATTGGAGGAGTAGTTGCTCTGAGTCAAAGAGCAGATCTGCTCTGCAGAGCAGACTTGGGCAGGCTGTGCTCTGCCCCCCTGCACTGCCAGGACACAGCCTGCACCCATGGCAAGCAGCGGCACACTTTGGGCAACTGGTCAAGGCTTCCATCTCACCAAGCTCTAGGACACCACCAAGGTCTGCAGCTTGAACTGGGCTTCCATCCAAAATAACCTTGTATTGGAATATCTTCTAGGTCAACCATCTATTTCTGGGAGAACAGCCAGAATGAATAAACCCAGATCCCTCTCAGCCCAATGAACAACCATCCAGAGCAAGTTTTTTTCCCCCAACAGATATATAATCCACAGAAATTATTATCATAGCTCAATAACTTCACCATTATAAAGGAGTGAATTAACTCCCCTTCCAACATTTTTATATTATTGTAAGCTCATGCAAGCAGCTGTATTTTAGAGCTAGCAATATGAAATCTTCAGTGGGAACACTTTCTTTATAAAAGTTACATACAATAGAAGGAAGTTTCATTCTCCAGGTAATTCATGTGTGACTTAGTTTTTATCATCTCTTGGTAATTTTTTTTCCCTCATCAGGATAAGTTTCACTGGGTATATCATGTATCATATTTTAAATAACAGATTTTAATGCATGAGATCTGATACCATATTTAATATTCTTAGTAAGAGTAGGGAATCTAAAGTGATGCAAAGTCTTATTTACATCTGACTTGAACACAACCCTTTTTAGATGTGAAAAGCCCCATCTGCTATGTGAGGGCACATATAGAATTACTCATATTTGCATGATGTACACAACTGCATGCAATAATTGTGTAAAAATATTCAGCTTTTCTGAGGGTACCCAGTTCAGCCAATACATGCATTTGCCAGCAGCTGTGATTAACACATAATATAAAATTTAAAGATGTTGCATTCCAGAATCCTAACACACGTCTGAAATATTTTATCTAGCTTAGATAACAATCCATGCAGTTTTGTCTGCAATACTTATCTCCATTACTGGAATAACTGAGCTCCTCATTGTGTTTTAGTGTGGACATCCATTAAGAAAAGTAACTTCTGCTTGCTGTTCGTAGACTGTGAAGCTCAGAGCAGAGCTGCACAAGACATTTTGTGAAGCTGCACTCAAAGTCCTCTTCTACCAAAAGATGAAAGGTGGAACACCACTTCCAAAAGCATCTGACAGGTATCAAAATTCTGTATGAAGGAGGAAGAAGCGAGCTCACTTCCTTTTGGATGAAAGGCACAAGATCAACTCAGCCACCCGTAAGACCTTAAATTCCAATTTTAGGCTGAATTTCCCAAACTTTAGATTTTTGCTTTGTGGTGCAGTCCCTTGCCCAGGGTGAGGAGTACATACAGGACACTGGAAGGAATTGGTGTAAATATATGGTTTTCAGCAACCTCAGTTTGCTGAAGGAGTCACCTAAGCCTCCCAAAACACACATTTACCCTTTTCCAAGGCATGTAGGTGCATTACAATGAGCTTAATCCCACTCTGGGATTAAGACTCTGCCTCATTTTGTAATTACAGGTGTCCAGATCTGCTGTTAGTCACAAGGTGGAGGCTGTGGTAATGGCTGCCCTGTGTTTAATGACTGCATTTCTCTGCCAAAGCCCACCACATTGGCTGTCAGAGTCTTAGATGTATTTAACTCCTTGCATATGCAAAGTGAGGCTCTTGGCATGCCAAGAATAATTTTCCTTTAGAGCCAAATTCAAGTTTTTTTTCAGAGAAATTATTTTTCCATCCAGCAGAACCTGAGGGTTTTGAACATCTGAGCAATAAGTCTGGATGCCCCAAAGTGCCAGACAAATGCCACTATAGATTCAGGATCAACTTAGAGCAAATGTGCTCTGAGTTCAGCATGTCTTAGACATGCTGGATACCACACAGATTAAATCTGACACATTCTGGGATTGCTGGGCTCAGCAGATGCACAGCCTGGTGGGTCTGCAGACATTTTCAAGTTTATAAACAGAAATAGGGGGAATGCCATTTAAGATTGGTCGAACCTCTACTCTCTATCTTCAAGGAAGGTGTTCTAGCAGTGAGTGACAGATATTCAGGAGTGATCAGAGGCACTCACTTTCACTGCTAGAAATAGTTCAGTTTGTATTGAATAAATAACTGGTAACTCTGTCTGAAAAAGGGAGGGAGGGAGGAAGCCTGAGAGGATGTTACTTTTTAGCCAGATAGTAAAGGAAAATTAAAAAGGAGTAGCATGTCTGCCATGATCTGCCATCTTTTGTGTAAGGCCTCATGCAGATTTGCTTTGGCACGCAGTGGGTTTGGCCACTAGGGCAGGACAGTGAAGAAACATTTCTTTGTTGATCACAACACAGCTGATCAGAGCCATATCCTCATCAGGATTAGGTTCTGTGAGACACACTTTCAACAATCTAGACCTTCAATGAGCTATTCAATGCCTTCTGAAGGGCTCTCCAGGAACCTTTCTCTTAAAAAGACAAATATGAATATGGAGATGCACATATCCTGGTGACTCTATTAATTCACCTGAAAGAAAATTTCTACAGCTGGGACAGAGGGCTGAGCTCAGCTGAATGCCAAAATAGCCATTAAACAAGACAACTGTATCACAGATCATCTCTACCTTTGTAGATGGAGAAATAAACCCCAGGAACAAACAAGAACAATTCAGATGATATGAAAAAATGTTTTAAAAATCACATGATTTACATAAAGTGACAACTGTCTCAAAATGTCCATACTCCCTGCAGATATACTTTGAGTATTTAAAGACCAAAAAATCAATTGGAATTATGTGTTTATGATGATCTTGGCCTCTGATCCATGAAAGTGCTTATTTTATCATAGATTTGTGTAAATATTGTATTGAATGCAGATTCTTAGAACAAGATATCTATTTCCCAGAAACACCTTGAAGCTGGCCAAAACTTCCAACTCTTTTTAGTTGTACACCACTTTTTGATCTTTTCAATTATATTCTATATCAGAAAAAGTGCTGTTTAAGAAATATTAAGAGTAGTAAGGTGAAAAAAAAGAAAGTCAAAGAGAATAACCTTAGGCCAGTTATCCTTCCAGCTTTCCACAGTCATGTGACAGCTGGTATTCATGTAGCTGCCCACTATACTCTGCATATTTAGCAAAAGCAGACCCACCCCAAGCCCTAAATCCAAGGGAAGAAATATAACAAGGGTAAAGGGCATTTTTATTCCTTTTCATCTGTCACATTTCTTCTCCAGCGAACTCATGATAAATTTCTTCCACAATAAAAGAAATTGAGTAGGTTCTATATCATACATATGTCAGTGTCCTGATGAGACATGTCTGTAATTAGAATAGGTAAGTAGATTTTAACAAGGGGATTTAACACATCATGCCTTATTCTTTTGGCTTTGAGCTATTAGCTGAGATCTCCGAGTTTTATTCCATATCCCACTTAAGACATTTCTGTAAAACTTATTTCATGTATGAATCACTAAAAGCTGGATTTTGAATCTGATTCTTCCCTCAGCCTCTTTTATAGATGGCAATGCTCAAGGCACCTCAGCTACAAATTCATTTCTGTCCTTCCAAAGATCCTTCAAGCAAATTCAATTCAGGAGCAGAAGCAACAGGCCAGATTCAAACGAGTTACCTGGTGACAGGTGAAGTGCAGTGCCCAGGAAGGGCAAAAGGAGCTGGAAAATTATATTTGTGTGGTAACAGAAATGCCATAAAATTTGAGTGTGACAGAAAGGACTCCAGGTGAGTGAGAGAGAGTTGTAGGGTTATTGGATAAAGGAGAGGGATTTGCAGGTGAGGTGGAAAGGGAGAGTTGGGGGTCTGTGTGGAAAAGTGTGAATGGTGTAGGAAAGGGACAGAGGGTTTTCAGTGGAAGAACCAGGTAAGTGAGGGGAGAAGAAAGATCAGCTTGGGAATTTCACCTTTATCTTCTGCTGTTGTCCCTTCTGTTCTGTTGTTCTTACTCAAAACCCAAATAATCCTCTCACAATCCCTTGCTTACTTCTCCTGTTGCCTCTGGGCCAGTGAGGAGGTGCAGAGCAGAAGCTTCAGGGTAGTAAAGCACAAGTTGCCCTCATGGAAGGCTGGTGCCACCAGAGCCTGAGACTGCAGGAGCACATCCTCCAACACAGTCAGAACAGCCTTTTCCTGCTCCAGCCTGCCTCCCCAAACTGGTGCCTGATTCCTGTGCCTTTGCTGCCTCTGCTCCCAGGTGTAAGCTCCAGCATCCACAAATAGACCCTCTGCAATCAGTGAGACTACTCATGTGAGTAATGGCTCACAGCTGGATGCAAGCAGAGTCATGAGCTCCCTTCATTTTTAGTTTTTGAATGTTAGGATTTTTCTTGTGCTTTTTTCCCCCCCCTGACAAATTGGATAAGAAAATTGCTTTTCCTGAAATTTTCTACATTTAGGATCACAGTGATCAGCACAGCAAGACAAGTAAAAAGGAATCTAAAGTTATTCCAGAGCTCCTGCAACTCATAGCATTTTGTGGTTGTTGTTCTATAAAGTTCTTTTGCTGATATGGTTCTTTTAAAACTCTCTTGTGATTTCAAAGCATCCCTAATTGTAATAAATCCAGTTGTGGTGTTCAGAGCTTATCAGTTCCGATGACTTTCATGAGATCATGCTGAATTTACTTTTTACCATCCCATTTCTGATGGTATGTGGCTTTGGGTATATACACCAATAATCTCTAATGATAGCTTTGTTGCCTGAAGTCACTGGGCAAAATGGAAACTATTTCCTTATGTTATTCTATTCTAATAAAACTGAAGGGAAAAAAAAAAGGAAAAAAAATCTCAGGAGAAAAGGAGGAGATTTTTGGTGAGGAGCTGATTTTGAATAGTGTGACTACAGTAGGGCACACTCTCAAAACCTGTTCAGTGTCCAACCATTACATCTGAAAAAAATGATGCTTGAATTTGAGAGAATTCAAACAGTGCACTAACGTGTTGATGTCTTAAAACCTTTCAGATTATCTTGAGACCTTGACTATTAAGAGGCAAACTATCTTCCAAAAATCCTTGTACTTCCTAGCAAACATCACAACACTCCTCCTTCAGGATTGTGCAAGGAACTTCCTCATTCATCCTTAAAATAAAGCAAATACCTAAAGTAATTCTATCCAATCTGAAATATATCTGGAAATGTATTTTTAAAATATTATTTTTTACTGAATTCCTACTTAAATTCTTTATCCAGACATGTTGCTTTGTGATTTACTTCTCTGTAATTATCTCTGCATCTTTCTTCCCCTCTAAGCTATCTCTGCACAGCCTCCTGTGCCTAGCTGCTCTCTGGATTGTACACCTGATCACTCATCACTATTCCTACTGCTAAGCCTGCTCTTCATTATGCAATAGCTACAACCCCTGGTCCCACTTTCCCTGCTCCTCTTCTCTCCCTGCCTCCAGGACAAGTTCATCCCTTTCTGGCTGTAGCTGCAGCAAGGTCATAGCCCTTTTCCATGCTCTCCTCTCACCTGTCCAGTCCATACACTCTGACCTCCCATCTCTATAAAGCTCTTCCTCTGTCCAGACTTCACCTCTTCTTTCCTTCCAGTCTCTTACTACACTTGAAGTTCAATGAAGGACAAAGAAAGCCACAAAGGATAAACAGGACAGTCCCACATTGATTTTTCAAGCCTATTTTTGGTGGCATCTCATATTTCAGTGACTCCCTAATTCTGTCCAAAATCTGTTCGTGTCATGAGAAGTTTTATCAGTAAAATTTTTACCCCAGAAGCCCACATAAACAATTTTATTTGAAATTAGGTTTATGCCAATAGATCTATAAAACTCAAAAAGCAGCTTTTGACAGATTTCTGAGCAAATGGACTTTCTGATAAAATATTTATATAATGATGACTTTTAGACTGATAGGGCAGAAAGATGACCATTTCAAAGTCTTTTGTCTGTCTGAAGAGGGAACAAGCTCGAGGAGAGGACGCCCATCCAGCTGGAGGCAGAGGTAGCAGTGTATTATAAATTCACATTTATAGCAGCCTTGCTACATAACAAATAGGTAAGGGTAGGCACATTTGCAGGATAACAGCTGCCTTCTTTCAAAATTTGCCTGCACGTATCAGGACTGCATTTTCATGAAGTGATAATGAAGCACAAGCAAAGTTCTGCAAAGTTCTGCCACTGCCACAGCTGAAATAACTTCATCTATCAATGCTCAAAAAACACCCCAAAAGTATTAACACACACATGCAAAGACCAGTTGTACTTATAAACCAAAGTCATTTTGTCTAGACTTTTTTTTTTATTTTGTTCAGGCACAGCAAATAAATGTGTTGTTGTGTCAGCTCTTTGTTGGTTCAGTAACAGAAAAATCTCTCGAATCCGATTATCCCTATTCATATATAGTCTGCACTTATTTAAAAATAAGTAGTTTGGAGATTTAGTTTTGCTTCAGAAGGTAAAATAATCTTATTGTTCCCTAATAGGTATGACATGAGTCACTCCTCTGCAATAGTCCCTCCACATTCCAGTCTTAATTGTCTCCAAATTAAGGAAACTGTTAGATGCATCTTACTGTGAGGAAATGAATATTTCTGATCCCTGCTGCTCAATAACATGGCAGAAAATTCCTCTGAATGTACACCAGACCAGTTTGCTAATATGAAAACTGTCCCTTGAATGCATTATTCAATAATTTTTAATTTCAGCAATTATTTATAATTTGTTAAACCTGCAGGCTGATATAATAGACAAAAAAGTGAATGTTACTTCTTTATCAAGAGGGGTCCCCATGAGCTCCCAGCCTTTCTCAGTTCTTGACAGAACCTTGATTGTGATAATGAAGCATTATAGCCACAGCTCTGTTGAAAGCCCTGCTTTTGTTTTTGAAACAAGTTGTGACAATTGCCTCCCATTTGAATCAATTTTACACAATCCTCACACCAATTTTTTTACTCCACCATCATTTATTACGCATTATTACCTGAGTGCTCAGTGACTCCCAGAGCTGTGGAGGACTGGCCCTGCTGAGAGCAACAGACTAATTGATGGGCAAACAGCCTCAACAATCTCAGTTAAGGCTCTGGAATTGTGTGTGCTGAGCAGAAATATGCTGCACCACCTTCCACAGCAGGCAAGGGACATCAGGGACAGGGGTGTGGCACAGCCCTGGCAGTGCCAAGGGCTCTGTGCTGATCCAGAGGAGCACAGAGACAGGGAAGGAGCCCATTTACACCTTCCATTAATAACTGGGGGAGGCAGGCAAGCCTAGCAAGGGTAACTCACAGCACTGGGAGCAGGATCTCCACCCCACATCTCCATAGAACGAACAAAAACTTTCACTTTTTTCAATAGTGCAGGAGAGAGACCTAGATCTTTATGCAAATCCTTCCCCTCATTTCAAAGAACTCTATTTTTGACAGGTTTTACAGAAGAGATGTTTGTCTTACATTAATGAAGTTTCCACCTCAGCAAAGCAATGTAATTTAGGGAATATCTTCTTAAAAACAGGTTCTGTCTTTAAATATCTAAGAAACCCTCCCTAACAAAGCTGTGCTGTATGCAGTTTCTTGTTTTCTTAGCTTATTGTGCATTATCTAACCTACCAAATATTTCAGAAATATTCTTTTTATGTAAAACCTGCCAACAAGTGTCAATGCATAAGTAGTAGAAAAATAATTTTGACTAGTGCCTGCATTACCTCCAACACATGAAATTTAACCAGCAGAGCTTGAATTCAATGAAAAACATACATATTAAAAATTAAAAATAGCAAGTACAGAAAATTGAATTGAATCAGTATTCTCCTATCACTTGGGAAAGCATATGAAAAATGTTTTATTGCACAGGAGAGTCCAGACAATATTGACCAAGCCCCTCTTGACTTTCTCTGAAACATTTTTTGCATTAAAAGCAACCAGTAAGAGCAGTGATTTATTTCTAAATTCCCTGGGTGTGCAGAGAGACACAAAGGTCCTAAAAGTGCTGACTAAGATAAATTGCAGGTTGGAATGTATTTAACAAATGATAATGCAAAATGCAGAAAAATATACAGAGGAACAGGAGATAGCAGTGGAATGGAGTACATGACCTGCCTAAGAAGTTACTACACACAGCCAAAGAGCAGATTTAAGTGCAGATAAATTCCCCCAGCTATCAATACCTACAGAATTAAACTACTATTAAGAGAACACAGTGAATCCTTCATCTGCTTAGCAAAGATGACTGGGAGGGAAACTGGCATTACAGCAGCAGAAACAAACTCTTTTTTGAGGCAAAGTTAGGAGAAAAAGAATGTGCTAAAATTAAATTATTGAGTTCTTCCAAGCCTCCAAGAGTAGAAGTAGAAAAAATTTAAACAGGTGAGTATTAATAGCCACAGGTCCTGCCAGCATGGCTCCCTGCTGCTCTGTGCCTTGTTCCACACTTTGGAGCATCTGGCCTTGGCTGGGATTTGGGGCTGGACAGGGGATGCAATGGACCAGTGGCCTAATAGGGCAGGGAAATTCCTGCTGTCCTCTTTTGTACACAGGTGCAGCCAGCCCTGGCTTGGCTTGGTTTGTTTGTTTTTATAAAGCTCCTCTCCCTGTTTCTCTCTGCACATGGTGGCTGAAGGATCTCATCAAGCTGTCCCTGCAAGGCTCTGGCAGAGCAGGTCCTACCCTGGGCCAGGGCTCAGCAGCAACTGCAGGGATGTGAGAGCAGCTCATGGAGCAGAGCAGGTGAGAGAAAACAGAATCTGACACTACCCTGCACTCCCCTGCCTTCAGGATTTTCACTTTTCCTGCTTCCAGGCACTCAAGGCAGGAGTGAGATGAACCAAAAAAATCATTCTGTCCATTTAAGAAAGAGCTAATATCAGAGAAGTCCAGTCCAATATCACAAAATTCACACAGAGAATTAAGAGGGGATATTAAAGGGGATCTTGTCTTTGGTAGGTAGGAAATAAATTTTTAATATTATTAAATAAAAACTTATTTTATTAAATAAAGAACTTCGTGCTTATAAATTAATCATCTCCTACTGAGACTCCTTCACAGGCTTAATATTGTATTGTTTGTATGACACTACCACAGTGTGGTGCACAAACATTGGAGAAGGAAATAACTCCACAGGGAATTGAAGGAATTGTTTTGGAGCACAGACCTCAATTCACCACCACAGAATCCATGGTAAAGCAGGAATAAGACCCTTCAAAAAAAAGATTAAAAAAAGAAACTTAAATATATTTCTGGCTTTACCATCTGGGCTGGAAAGAAAGGGAAGACACAACTCCATGATGAGCACATCTTTCTGGGGACAGGTTTCAATATCCCTCTGCTCCCAGCATACCCCTAATTCTGCACATGACCTGAACCCTATTCCCTGTCTCAACAGGACCTTATTATTTTCCTTCTCTGCAAAGTCAGCCTTAGCACTTCTCCTAAGCCCTGGATGTATTTTGAGAAGGGGCCATCAGGCCAATCAGCTATTGACCTGTGCTGTGAAGAAGCAACTCTAGTATTGCTCCTGAATGAGTTTTTACAAAACAGGACTTTCATCTTTGAGATCCTCTAATCCATCTAAGTCTTGGCTGAACTGGGTAATAATTTCAGAAATAAGTGGAAGCAGCACTGAGACAGAACAGGATCATATACTCTTGCTTGCCTGGAAAATCACTACATTATGAGACTCTAAGCAAAAGATATATTCTGAAATGGAACTATTTAGCCAAATATAACTGTATCGACGTCTTCAATAATTTTTCTATTTTTTCTAACTTTAACAATATATATAAAATCTGTTTTCCCACCCTGAGAAGGTCTGCTTTTTCCAAGAAAATCAGATGAGGAAAGGTTTTCTGATATCTCATCAAGGAAAAAACCAAACCAATCCTCTATACCTAGCTGGATATTGCCACTGACTCATAGGAATGTGTTCCATTAATCCTCCTCTTTTCTCTTTTATCAGCTCATATAGCTTTTTATTGTGCTAAAAGAACTAACATTTTTAGGTAATTAAAGTCCCCATTTAGATGTGTCTATCATCAGATGGGAACATTCACTCCCACCTCACAATTTATATTTGCCAGGCTCTTCACCCACCCACCCAGCAGACTGCCAGCCCTGCAGCCTGCCACAAATACACAGATCACAATTTCTGTTCTGCTCTGCAATGACCCATTACACTCCTGAAATGCAGCAACCACAGCAACTCTGCTGGTACCCCCTCCAAAATCAACTCTAATCCTATGATGGGTTAGCATAAAGAAATATTAAAGGCCAAGATTTAGATTTGTCTTGGTTCTTGGTAAATACAGCACAGCTGATTTAGCAGAGCATTATGTCATTTAAATCATTTAACTTTCTGCACTAAATGCCTTGTGGTATACATCCTTCATATTACCCTGCTTAAGCTGGGCTTAACATCAGCAGTTCTATCTTTGTAGCCAGAGGGGTATTCAGTGGTGGCATTAAGCTTTGCTTTTTTAGGGACAGCACTAACAAGGATTTCTAGCAGCTCTTGGCTGTGCACAAAGCACAGTGGTGATGCTGTAGCCCACCAGCAGCCTCCAAAGAGTCTCCTCTGGGTGTCTGGCAAATACAGCAGGCACAGGCTGACATGTGATGGGAAAAGAGAAAAATTTGCAAGGATGCAATGGACTTGATTATCCCAAAGTTCTTTTCCAGCTTAATTCTGTAATTCTGTCTGCTTTCATCCCCCAGGTTCTTCCAGGGCTGCCACTTGAATTCTTTTGCAAGGGAGAGGATGGGGTGGGGGTGGTGTGTGAAAATTTTGTATTTCAAACCTCGTCTCTGTTTTGGAAGAGGCTGAGACCAGGTCACTTGTTATTACACAAGACTACAAGAGCTCTGCATTGTCATATGTAACACACAGAAAAACAGCTGGTCTGATAAAGGTGGGACACCTGAAATTAGCAAGATGAAGAAAAACAACTGTAAAACTAGAAAATTCTGAGCTGCAAGAAAAAAAAGGAAAGGTCTGGTGAGATTGCTCCTGATATCTTTATGTTTTTAATTTGAGCTTTACAGCCAAGCAGTTTTCCCTGCTACCTGTTTATAGATGAGTCATCTTTGTGCTGCCACTGCTTTCTCTCCTTCCTTCCCCATCTGTTGCATATCTTCCACCCATGTTAATATCTGCTACAAGGTCTGAGCAGTCCCAGCAGCTGATCAAATAACAGATGATGAAAAATAATCTATGACCAAAAGAAGACGGTAAAAATTACCTTGGTTTTAGTTTTCCCTCCTCATTTCTTCAAGCCTGTTTACCTAACACATACACCAAGGCTTCCAGTGCTTTATGTAAAAGACCAGATCCTGGCTGCCTTTGGCACCATGCTAAAAGAAACACTCATTATTTATTGGATATGACATAGCCTTTCCTACATCCACGACTCATTCTTTGATCTCTCCTGACAATTTATTTTAAAGAATTTTGCTATCTTAAAGGATTATAACTGGTACATGGTTTCCTTTCCAAAAGGATTTTTTAAAAAAGGAAAAAAAGAAAAGGCCTGAAATATAATTTGTGTTTCTTTTACTTTTAAAAAGTTCAACTAGGTTCACATTAAAAATTTAAGAACTATTTCCATTTGTTTCCTTTCCCTTCAGAAGCAAACCACCATTGCCTTATGACACCATTGTTACAGCATTTGTGTGTGAATTGCTCCTGTCATTTCTTTGATCATGAGGTAGCAAAGACCCTCAGTGTGTCACCTTGGTGCCACTGCATGGCCAGTGCTTCCATTTTCCTGTTCAGTCAGAAGGAAAAAGCTTCCTGAAGTGCAGTGCAGTCTGGGATAGGACTCAAATCCTAATGAGATTTTTTTTTTTCCCTATGACTACATAAACAGGTAAGCTGTTAATTTGATCCAGTTATGTAAGCACCTGTCTCAAGTGGGAACATTTCACTGAATCTCTGTGCTGGCTGGTCAAAATTGGTGTATAACAATATAACACCACCTTTACATCCTTAGAAACATAACTCATTTTCAGAAGATGCAAGTGAGGATCTTTTTTTCTTGCCCAAACTCTCCACATTTCCGGAATTGCAATAACAAGGGTAATTTTATTCTTTGCTTCTCTCATTTTTGGGTCCACAAAAGAGATATCTGAGCATTACCACAAAGATTCAAAGATTCAAGAACATGCACAGATCAAATTTAATATATTTTTAGCTTTCTGAAAGGATATTTTAATGTATCTTGAGTCAGACTGATATTAGCAAAGTTAATGTTTCTGATTGCTATGTACAGTGTAGTGAATCATCTCTGCAAGCTGAGGTTTCTATTAGCAGGAGAGGTTAAAATTACATTAAAATTAGAATATTTGCTTTGTTAATTCTCACCATCCAGATGCAAGGGCATTTATGAAATTTTCTTAAGAATCTGCTCAAATCAGAGAGGCCCTACAAGAGCTTAGCAGTATATCTGGTACTGAATTGCCCACTTTTTAAAAGTGTGATGGCTAGAATATTGCTATTAATTGCCATATAAACAAATTATGTTAAGAATTCGGGAGAGAAGAGTACTGTTTGAGCACCTACAGCCTGCCAATAAGTTTCTTAATAAATAAGTCTAGGTATTTCATTGAAGGCAAGCATTAGAGGAGGAAGTGATGCCAGCATTCCACAACAAACATGAGAAAACCAATATATTCTGCAGATAGTCACTCATGACCTCACTGAGGACAACACAGTGCTTGTATAAAATGATTTGGGGAAACAGGGAATGTCACAGTTTTCCTGATTTTTCGCTGCCATCCATTTGAAAGAGAGAAGGATGATGGACATGCACGTCTGTCATTGTAGGGATTACAAAAAGTGCTGACATAATGGCTTTAGCTGATTTTAGCTCACAATAATCTGCAGTGCTACTATCCAACACTTAAGAATTCAACATTGTTTTTGTCTCTTGTGATCCTTCCCTCTCAGTACAGCAAAAAAACTTTTTCATAAGCAGCCCATGGGCAGCAGAGGTGCTCTGGCTCTTGGTGAGCCTGACAAAAAACAGGAGAGTTTATTCCCCTGCCAGCCCAACCTGCTAGAGAAAACACAAATTTTTAGGTTTCTGTGGAAAGGAAGCAAGTCCTGAAGTGTTTTCTGAGAAATTATTTGAAGAGCAAGCATTTCATGGGATGTACCTCAGGAACCTGTCACATCACAGTGATCCCACAGGAAAGCCAAAAGTAAAGAGAAAAAGAAAACTTCTCCAGGGGCTCGGGTTATCAGCAGGGGACAGAGGAGAGGATGTCACTAAATCACTCCAGATGTGCTGACACTGCTCTGGAGGTTGAAAAGGGCCTGAGGAAGGCACAGGGGCTCACTTCTACTCAGTTATTTGTGTGAAGGCCATTAGGATCTTAGGGAAGGATGCAGGAGGATATCTGATCAAGGTGGAGAAAATAAAACATTTCTTCCCAGAAACCTCAGGAAGGGCTTTTGAGCTATTCCTGGAAAATGATTATTTTTAACATGAAGCATAAAAATAACATAACTGGACACAGGAACACAGCAATCTCACAAAAAAAGTTGAGCTGTCCTCAGCACATAACATCAGAAGGAAAAGCAGAAGGCACATATCAAGTACACTGACATTACAGCTGCTGCTTTAACCTGTACAGTGCAGGTGGGAGACATTTGAAACTGCCATAATTCCCTTTCTACATGGGACTACACCTTTCTGCACTTTTACACTTTCTGTGTTTGACTGCTTTAAGAGAATTATTCTTAAATCTGGGACCTCAGACTGGATCATCTTTGCTGTTTGTGAAGCATGTCTTGATACAGTCTGTTTTATTTTAATTACTTAGATTTGTAGATTTGCCTTTGTTGCCACAATTTTCATTTTCTGATGTTGTGGCTTTATGACAGCTAAAATTCTATCACTGATATTAAGATGTGGTACATAACTAATGGCTCTAATATTCTCTTCCTTTATTGCTAGGTTTTTAAATGAAAAAGTTATTTTCAGAATCTATCCAAATATCTTTGTACATGTAGTGAATACCATCTTTTGAAAAGTGTTTCCAATCTTTTTTTACTTGGAAAGATAATAAAATGGTTTATTTCTACCTTAACTTCTTCTTTTATGGGGCTTTTTCTGGCTTCCCTATGTCTGATCCTGCTAAATTTCAGAGCACTTCATGCACCTAAGAGATCCATTGCATACATCCTTTTTTCTGGTCTCTGGTGAAGGTGCCTGTTTGAGGTAGTACATTGATGTTTTTATAGCTATGTCCTGGAGAAAGTGTGCTCCCCCTTTTGCTTGTGAAAATAGATGTATATTTATATATATGTATATTATAGGTATACATATAATATATGTATATATAGAGTTATATGTAACATATGGAAACACCCTTTTCACCTCTTTATTTATAAATATATTTGGTAGGCCCTGCCAGAGACCTTTCACTTTAACTTGCTGCTACACCTCATGTCTTTCATGGCCCTTGACTAGTGTCTGCAATGCCATTGACCTGAATATTCCTGTTTTCATTTCTGCCTCATGGAAACATCTGCTCAGCCCCTTAAGCCATGCAGGGAGCCTGGTTCCATTCAGGTGTCAGAAAGGCAGTAGGATTAAACCTCTTCAATGGGTGCATGCAAGCACTGACAACTTTTAGTGGAATAGAATAGGGAATAGGAATTAGTGCTTGGATCATAATGCTTTCTGTGCAGGCAACCACAGACCTCACTACCAAAAGAAAAGTATTTGATATCAGGCACCAACTGTGCATTCAAAATAGAAAAGGCAGCAGGCCTTCTCTTGATGAGTTTAAGCATTCAGGAACACATTCTGTCTCCTTTTGTGCTGACTCTGATTAGTCTCTCACTCTCTTTGTACTCCTGCTGTAACTGGGAGGGCAGAATGTGAGTTATACAGTAGTGACATGGATGGCAGAATGCAGTCTACAATAAGCCTCAAAAGTACAATACCCCAAAAGAAAACAAAATTACTAGTATGGCAGTGAAGAGCACTGACACTGAGTAATTAAATGGCAGGATATTGGTTAAAAAAAAAACCCAAGATTTAGTTACTATATTTATCCTTTATTTGCACTCCATTATTTTGCTGCACCTCCCTGACACATTTGATTTCTTAGGATTTTGGTTCAAAAAGTGGATAAATAATCTGGATTTTATTACTAGAGACACTATTATCCAAATAATAGACTTGAATACCCTTTTCTTGTCTTCAGTGGGAGGTATAGACTGTTTCCAAAGCTCATCTTTTCCACTGTGTCCAAATCTTTTTCATTGTAAAATCTTTTGTTTTAAGCACACACAGCTGCATTGCCCAACTCCTGCACTGTGCAACTTAATGTGGTTTAGGTCTTATGAAGAAAGGATTCTCCAGACTTACTTAAGTTGAAAACACACTTTCCTAAGCCTTCCCCAAATCTGTTACGATATCATTATATCAAAATGGAATAATGTGACAAGAATGTGAATATTCAGGTCAGGAGGTGAGTTCAAATAATTTTTAAAGCTCACTCCAATTTAAAATTGTGTGAAACTAGGTTACTCTTACGGTGTCTAAAGCTATGAAATACTGCTGTCTTTTTAAGCACCACAGGGGATGGATGCCAGCACGGCATCCCAAGGAATGGTAAATTCTTAACGCGAGGAATTGGATAATACATCATCTCCAAAGGTTGGGGGAGTGATATGAAAGACTGAAAAGCCTTAAAGGACACAGCTGAAAGCTGGCTGCTGCATATCCTTGAGATGTTCATGCAAGGACTCTGTGATGTACAGTGTTAAAAAGAACAGGCAACTGTGGGGTCTGTGGAGACAAGGCACCTCTGTCAGCACTAATAAGAGCTGAGGTTATCTCACCCCTATGTTTGGATCAGAAAAACACTGGAATTTCTCGAAGACACATGGCTAAAGAGATAATGAAAGAGCTGAGGAGCTACCACTTTTCACACAGCCTTTCCTCAGAGTTAGAAGATTAATGATAGACTGATATCACTCTGGAAGCCATGCTAAGGTACATGGAAAATAAGGAAGTGATTGGTAACTGTCAACATGGTTTCACTAAGGGCAAATCATGCCTGCCAAATTCAGTGGCCTGAAAAAGCACTGGTGGATAAATGAAGAACAAGAGACATAATTTACCTGGAGTTATGCAAAGCATTTGACAGTGTCCTACATTACATGGTTGTCTATAAGCTGTGGAAGCATGGATTTGACAAATGACCACTCAGTGGAGAAGGAATTGGCTGGATTGTTGCACCCAAAGTTGTGGTCAACAGCTCAACATCTCTGGAGGGAAGAACTCATTGTGGCCTTCCAGTGCATCAAGGAAGCCTACAAGAAATCTAGGGAGAGACTTTTTCCACCAGTATGCAGGTTTAGATTAGCTGTTAGAGAGAAATTATTTATTGTGAAGGGGGTGAAACACTGGAAGAGGTTGTCCCAAAAAAAAAAGTTGTGGATGCTCTATCCCTGTAAGTGTTCATGGATAGGCTGGGTGGGGCTCTGAGCAACCTGGTCTAGTGGAAGGTGTCCCTCCCAACAACATGAGAGTTTGGAAGTAGATGTTATTTATAGTGCCTTCCACCCAAACCATTCTACAATTTTATAGTTTCATGACAAATGGTATCTTCATCTCAAGAAAGTGACAATTCNAAAAAAACCTGTGGATGCTCTATCCATGGAAGTTTTCATGGATAGGCTGGGTGGGGCTCTGAGCAACCTGGTCTAGTGGAAGTTGTCCCTCCCAACAACATGAGAGTTTGGAAGTAGATGTTATTTATAGTGGGTCCCTTCCACCCAAACCATTCTACAATTTTATAGTTTCATGACAAATGGTATCTTCATCTCAAGAAAGTGACAATTCCCTTGTTCTCTTGTTTTCCCCCGCTTTTCCTTTCTCTGTCTTACTTGCTTAGAATACAGCCATTATTTTAGGAGACTGTAGAGCTTTCTTATCTCAGCAAGAACATAATCTTTATGGATATGTGCAGTGTCCAAGCACTTTAAAATAACACTGTTTTTTAAAGTCTAAGTAAAGGAAGAAGAACCCATCTCAAAATCAACATGGTTATAGGGCTGAAATAAAATTTATTCAGGAGGATTCTGGTTGGGTCAGACCTGGTCTCCATAAAAAGCACTGAGTGATGGCTCCATGTGCTTTATTTTTATGTTTTACCCATCCTTGCCTGGCTTGACAGTGATTTTTTTCTTCTCTGAGCCATGGAAACAGTAGCATGGGACACAGAACAGCAGTACACTGCCAAACTGATACTTGGATAATCAATAGCTGAAAATAGTAAAAAAGAATGCTTTCTCCTTACAAAAGAAAGATGGTAATGAAGACATCTCACAAGAGAAAGAGAGAGCTCCTTGCTGCAGCCACAGTCCAAATTTTCTTACCATCCCAGCCATGGTCCATGATGGATATAGGTGTTCCCTCTTCCATCTCTCCTCCCAACCTTTACCTTTAACCTCTCTTCTCTCCAGTCAGCCAAAGAATCAGAAATATTTTGTCACATCACTCAGATACAGTTTTGCTTTTTGAGTTTTTTGGGTTTGTTTATCCCTCGTATTTTTCTGTTTTGCTTTGACAGTGTAACCAGCGGTTTTGTTTTCACCTCCTGACTTTGGTATTTGCTCTAAAACAAGCCAAGACAGAGATCATGATTTTTGAGTGGGATATAAACTAAAGATGACATTTGCCTGGTCCTCCATTCCTACCCACCAGGACTGTCCTTCCCCTCTGGGGACATCTACAAAGCAGAACAAAGGTGCAATTGTAGAAAGTGTCAACATTCATATTGTTGTGCAGTGACTACTTTACTCCATAGGAATAAAAGTTGCCAGAGACTGATCTAGTCCCTCCTGAGTGTTTTCAAGCTCCCAAAACTTCAAAAGCAGAGCATTACCTCATCTTTTAAAACAGGGAGACATCCAAAGGAAGTCTCCATATAAACCCTTCATGTTTGCAATATAGCAAATATTCCTTCCTTAGCTGAGCTTCTTCTTCCTCTATAAATAATCTACTCTTTATTTTTCTAGTTTTCCAGGTTAATTTAGCCTGACAGATTGTTCCTTTTCACATTTTCCTTTCTGTCACATTCCAAATTGCCTATACCCATATTCTACACATCAGCAGAACTCTATCTTGAACTTTTATACACGTGGGAAAGAGGGAGATTGCCCATCCCACCAGTTCTTACTTGACTGCCAATGGCATTCTGCTACCTTTTACCTGATAAGCCAAACAGTTCCTAATCCTCATTTACACAGTCAAAAAACTCCTGAACACTTCCCCTACTCAGAGTCCTCCTTATATTTCTGCATCTTCCACTAAATTGTGCTTACTCTGATTTGGCTGTAGCCCACCACAGACTGGGAGTTTTAGCCCATAAGCAGGGAGAAGAGATTAATTTTTCCTTCATTCCAGAAAATTTTGCAGTTTTTAAAAAATATTATGTGCTCCTTCCATCTTCTTTTTTTTTTTTANAATATTATGTGCTCCTTCCATCTTCTTTTTTTTTTTTAATTTTTTTTTTTATTTTGGCTATGCAATTTCAATTTGGTCTCTGATCTCAGACGAGTTTCTAGGAATCTAATCGTTCTTGGAACTTCCTGTTAAAATGCCTCCATCTGATCCAGATCTTTCTTTAAGCAAGTGCCCCAAATTCAGTATAACCCTTTAGCCTTGAGGCCCAGGGATCTTTATCAAAATTGAGCAAAATGGAAACAGTCCCTCAAGTGCCCTGCTGCCTCCCAGTATGGCATTTGGACTCGCCACAGCAGTGTGACATTTTTAACTCATGACTCAGACGTATTTGCTCGTGGTTCAGCACAACCCCTGACCCTTTTCTGTATAACAGCTTCCCAGCCAGCTGCTCCTCATACTTTATTTATGCAGTTGACTCAGCTTGCCTACGTGAAGGATCATGCACTTCCCCCTCTTCCATTTCAGCTCCTATTCCCCAGGCTGCAAAGATCATTTTGAATTCTGCTCTTGCTGCCCAGTGTGTGGTTTCCTCCCTCTCAACCTGCCCACACCTTGAGGGTGGGGATCACTAATGAACAGCAGTGGGGCAGCTCCAACACCACTCTTTTGATAGGAAAGCTGATAATTGCCTTCTGTGCAGAAGTTTTGAACAATTTTAGACACACACATGCTGTCACATATCTCTGCAGACTGTGCTTTCTTTGCTTTTGAGGACATCAGGAGAGACAGGGGCAGAAGACTTCCCAAAGTCAAGACACAAGGGATTTAGTGCTTCTTCCCTTGCAAGCTGTAGAAGTGAATTAGATTGGCTGACACAATTGTTTTCTCCCAAAAAAATCCATTCTTTTAATGCAGCTTTGGTCTAACATCTTTCAAAAATACAATTTTCAATGGCACCTTCAGTTCCTAAAATAAATAAGGATCTGGGTATTCCTCTTGATAACCACCATCTCTGACAACACTACACTGACCTCATTTCCTACAAGAGGATTCAGATCTTGGATACTTTATGTGTATTCACCAAGAGAGGGATTATTGGCAACATCACCTCAAATTATTTAGGGGAACAATATAAACGAGTCTCCAAAGTGATAATTCAGACCTGTCAGTAGTATTAGGAAATGGTGGGAAAAATTTTGCTTCTATATTCCTTGATGATTTATAATATTTTTGAAGAAAAACCCCTTCAATTTCAGCTGTACAAATAATCTCAATTTTTCTTAGTTGGCCCCAAATACATTATTGTCTTTGCTTAAAAAAGGAGAGTTTTTTTTTAAATTTACCTTTAAGAAAACAAAATAATAATAAAAAAATATTATTCACTTTTACTCTATCCTGCCTAGTCTCAGCACACATATAACTTAATTCAGCATGGATCCACAGTACATTCCAGATCCATCATGACAACTTTGCTCATAATGTGATTTTCAGTGTTTGTGAGAATAGGTTATTGGTTAAACAGATGGGGGAAGAAGGGAGCGAGGAGAGCTTTTGAAGTTATGAGATCATAGAAAATTTATTCTGATGGTCGAATCAAGGGACTTGAAAACTGGTGATAAAAAAAAGGATTTTGCAATTTCTCATGTCTAGTTAAATTTGTATCTACTCAGGGTATTGCCCTTATACTGCAGCTGAAAAACCTGTAAGACATCCAAGGTTATACTGCAGCAGGGCACCTTCCCTGGCTTCTAATAAATTTAAATTAAGAGAGCCCTGAGTTATTGAGACAAAAGCTGAAATAGTCTCCTGTCTGACAGGATAAGGAGAAGCAAATGATCCTACCTGAAAGGATGTATTTTGCTGAATGGGCACTCTGGAGTCACTCTGCTAAAATACACTTAAAGTGATGTCAAGACAAATATCCTTATTTGTGTTTGCAATTATAATTTATACTGAATATATGGCACCAGATAGAACAGAAGAAAAATTACCTTTAAAACATGAGGTATTCAGAAACAGCAGCGCCAGAGGATAACCAAAAGGTTCTGTCAGTTAACAAACAGCTACAAAGAAAGAAATTTCTTTGATTTGGCTCAGCCAGGTGGCAGTAAGGATTTACTGGGGCTGTCCCAGGTCCTTTCATCCAAAAGCCTTTGCAGGGGTCAGCCCCCAGCTCAGTGTCCTGGCAAAGGCCAAGTGCCCAGAGCAAGGGACGTGGGCATCACCACCTGCCCCCAAGATTCTTCTGTTCCAGCTCTCCCCCTGTCTGGCTGCCCACCAAAACCCACAGATCTCTGACCCTGTAAGATGTCCTTTCTGCCTCAAAAGCTGCAGGGACAGATAAATTGCCTGCTCTCTCATTCCAAGGATTTCTCTTCCTGCCCTGGCACATGGGATATAATTTCTATCATTCTGCACCTGCTGGAATTCTCATCAAAATTTCTGGAGCACTGTCCTTGTGACTATCCTGTTTTTCTAAAGTTGAGGACACACTTAAGGGAAAGCAAAGACTGCTCATGACTTTCTCAGAGCAATACAATACATATTTAAATAAACAAATAAAACTCCTTCAGTTTCTTAGAGAATTTCCTCTGACCAAATGGATATCATTCTGCTTGCTTGCCCCCAACTAGAAGAGAAATACCCCCCTTTGTCAGAAGTTCAGTCTTTTGTCATGACTGTTACCTAGAAACAGAGATACTAAAAACAAGTTGCAGTTTTAAAACTGCTGGTATGTGCCAATAAATTTGGGTGTCAAAAGGAACAAGAAAGAGCTGCAGAAGTTTAGTATTCAAATACTGCTCTAGATAGCTGAGTAACTAAATAAGGAGTTACATTATCTCTCTTTTATCACTTTAACAATCTCGATGTCAACTATTTCACCACGCTTCAAAATTCAGACTTGGGAATTTTTTGTTCTCAAAAACCCCCCATCCCAATGAACAGCATCATGGACATGACTTGCAGGTTGGGCAGGTATCCTATCCCAAACCTACCCATAAAACTCCTGCTCCTGTCCAAGGAGGTCACACTTCTCTCAGCCTACAGGGTTGGAGTTTTTTCTGACAAATAATTCTCTCTTGCAACCACAGCTTCACTAGGCCACACTATCAGTAAAATAACAATAATAATGATAAAATTCAGCAAAGCATAAAAACTTGTACAACAGTAATAGTGGTGCTTCTGTCATTTTTATGGGGCACTAATCTGGTTGCCTCATATGGAAGCAGATTATGGGCTCGTAAAAGAGCACAAGGATCTGTGGTGTAATGACTTTAGTAGGTACAGCAGCAGCTTTACTACAGCTCCCCTCTTGACAAGCTCTATGATGTAGGATGAGAAGTATAAATATAAAATCAATCTAAATTTTATTTGATTGCAATTTCCCACTTATCAGGACAGAAAGAGATTGCAGGAGAGCACAAATTAGCAGAGACAAATGCAAAAGCTTGACCTATAATAAAAGAAAAGCTAACACTTTTAGCTGCCTAACTGTAAAAATATCTCAGCAGATGCATGGAACACTGAAAGTATTTACACAATTCAAACAAAGTAGGAGCTTTAAAAGCAACTCATCAGCTATAAAATAGGAAAGAGTAAAAACAGGCAGAATTAAGTAAATGGAGGTATCCCTCCAGAAGCTGTCACTTAAATTACATCAACTCATTTCATTTGTATGGAAGAATATCAAAACCATACCTCTGAAATGACAAAATCATGCATTTTTTGCCAGTCAAGAAAAAAAAAAAAGAAAAATATGGCAATTTTGCTTGATTGTATATTTTTTCTGCTCTGTGTACAAAGGAGTAATTATATATATTTCATTTTACATATTCATGCAAAATGGATGCTAACAGAATAAGACTCAGTATAGTAGCTACAAAGACTGATAAACAAGATAAAGTGGCTGTATGTATCCAATGTTCAAAAAGTCTACTGAACATCTTTTTGCATCAGCTACCAATATAATATCATAGTATTGTCTCTGTTTCTTTGTGTCATTTTGAATTTAAAGCTGAGAAAAGGATCTGTTTTTATTATAGTTGTTATTTAGTGTGTAGCAGCAAAAAATCCAGATCTGCAATCGCAGTACCTTGTTTCTAAACACCATTGCACTTCTAAACAAAACCTGAATCTCTCTGATCATCAGTGATGGGGCTGTGAAAATTGAAGCTACTCCCACCATTTTTAACAAAATATCCCTCTCATTAGAGTTACAGTTCTGTCTCAGAGTAGTTTGGAGGGATTGTAACAAAAAAGTTTCTATTGTGCCATGCTTCAATAGCAATGCAATTTTTGACAGAGCCTTATGATGTACAATCTGGAGATATTTGAATATAGTTGCAAATTTGGCCCTACCTGGTTCCATTTAAATTCTGCTTGAACTTTTGGAAGTTTCTCCTGCTGCTTCCCTCAAGCAAGTCCCACAGTTGTGTGGCAGGCCCTCATATAAGATGTAAGCAAGAAGAGCTTTCCACTCCTCCAGACTGCTAAATTGCTGCTGGTGCTCCAGAATTAAGACCTTCAGACACCAGGAGAACAAATAAAATTACCTGCTCTGAGGAGCTCATAAAATGAAAGCTGAGTTTTGCAAATGTCCAGTGTATGTCTTGTTCACAAGCCTGCTCTGAAAATGGTCTCTCAAACCTCTGAAAGTGCTGCAAAGTTACTCTCCCACATATTCTCTTCCACCTCATCAGCTCAGCAACTCCATGAGTGAGCTGCCACCTTGTCTGCTTTCACATACAGTAAAAAATATTCACCATTGTCTCCTCATACTGCCTGATTCTCTCTTCAGCCACAGGATTTTTTAAATAGCAGCATGAAATTTGTCTAATAAATTAATTGAAAAAGCAATCCAACAAGTGCTTTAGATTACAGATGTTCCCAAAACTTTCCTCCAAGTCTGTGTCTCCAAAATAGACACAGGAAGGAATATTTCAGACATTTTGAGGGTTTTATACTGAGCAGAGGAATGTCAGAAGCCATGTCTCTGGGGAGACTGGGGTAATAAAATACTTCTTGGTTGAAAGAGGGCTTGGTAACAGCTGTAAATGCAGAAGACGTGGTGGAACATTACAAAATGCACCACAAATGCAAAGGCCAAACATGTGGGATGTTAAAATGCACATGTCCATCAGAATCAGAGATGTAAATAAAGGAACCTGTTAGCATAGAGAAATCCAGTTAAATATATATATCATAAACAAATAAAAGAGTACCTAAAAATCTTTGAGTTTCAGTTGCTGGATTGTCTCTTCCCCTCAACACTTCCTTTCAGTTTCCCTCTCTTTCACACAATCAGAAGTAAGGCTGTGCTGCCTGGGCAGCACAATGTTATTGCTGTGATTTGCAACAACCAAGGAGCTGTACAGCAGCAGGATAAACTGCCACAAAAGCAAAGTTATCTTACTTTTATTTAAATTCCATCTTTGACCTGCATGCAGCTGACAGTGCATATTTTATTGTGTTCACTGGGTTTTCATTAGACCCCTTGTCATTTGCTGAGAGGTTTTTTAGCTTCATTTAAATCTCCTTGTGCCTCAGAAATGTCAATAAATGTCATTGTTATCATCAGTTCTGTCCTGGGTTGACTTTTCTGAGTTTTCTGTCTCTGGATTTGATTAAAATTGGGAAATAAATAGCAAATAACATATTGATTGCAGGCTGGGAAAGGTTGCAGATAATTTATTATCTGTGAACATGATACCAAGGTTTTTTCTACCAGAATTTCAGACTAACAAAATTCATTCTGATGGGAAAGTGGGGTTTATAGCTATTCTTTAGTGCAAAGTAGTTTTTCAAGTCTCTGCTTGGTCATCTATAGACCATAAATCAAGCTAAGATCAATGGTAGTTACCTCATACTGTTAGTTTAGCAGACCTTAAAAAGGAAGCTATTAGAGATTATTAAACCTGAAATCAAAATGCCTTGCTTACAGGGAAAACAAGAAAAAAAATCAAGGGAAAAAATAAGAAAAAAACCCAACACACATTGCTTGTGAACATTAATCTAAACCATAATTCACTGTATTAGCAGTAATTTCATTATATTGCTTTACCCAGATTTACAGAAGAGTAATTATTTGGAGTTATATGTCCTAAACTGACATTTTTACAATCTCCAATACTGCATCACTAGCCAAGAGAATGAAAACTTAACTCACCAGCATATGCTTCTGCATTTTGATCATACCAATGAACCCCCAAGAATGTTCCTGCTTTCAAATCTTTCCATAGCTGGGAAAATCTGAGTGTAACAATGGCAATGATTTAGAGACAGCCAAATGAGACAAAACCAGATAAGACATCCATCAGACCTTCAGTGCTTGCTGTTTACCTCTCAAAGAGTCCCTAATCTAATGCCCATTTTGTCTGGAGGAGCTCATTTACAATTTCAATTGTAATCACAGTCAGAGCCTTTGCTGTCACAAGAGGAGACTGCTGGTATTACAGCAAACTGAATTAATAATCAGAAAACACATTAATGTGTCTGGTGGGCTGAAGAATCACCATAGTACTTTATTCCCCTGAAGTACCAACAGCATTGCTCTTTATTAAGGACAGCTCAGGTAAGCAACTGTTCTACCACACACCAAGAAAGAATTCCAGAACATCCAGAATTCCAGAAAGCCTTCAAGGAGCACTAGCATTGAAGGAGCTGTTGGTGGAAACTGGACCCCAACAACAAACCCTGTCCCCACCTTTGGCCTGCCAGAATCACAGTCACTGCTGTGTGGCTCAAGTGGAATTACAGACTGGATGCCAATGAATGCCACTAGTGCTAATTCCCAGTAGCACAGAAGAAATGTATTACACTTTTCCAGGACCACCTGAGACATCCCATTTCCATCATCCCTAAGTCCCTGGCAATCTTTAATCTGCTCATTCTCACTCCACTGAAGGTGAGGAATCCACACGTTGCCTTAGATGGGATCACTTGTAAGCAGATCAAAACTGGTGGTGTGATTACTGTAGCACCAAATTCAAAAGACCCTGAGTTATTCCAGCAGTTCTCCAGATTGAACAGGCCTGGCTCCCTGCATGGCAAGTGCAGAGTAGCAGGAACACATGAGCAACCAACATAATAGAGGGCACCACTTCAGGCATGTCAGTCCCAAGGCAACAGAATAAAGGAATACAGACTGGATACATTGAACATCCAATTTAAGAGACATAAATGAACATTGATCAGCAGTACCTATGTGATATCCATACAATAACAGCTAACCCACACACCTGTCCCTAGGCTCAGATCAGGTTTTCCATATTCTGTCCACAGCCAGGAAAGCTGTCACTCTAAAGTGGCACTGTCAGTCAAACAATGTATTAACAGATGATTAGTATTAATACAACATATAACATTCTAGTTGCATTGAAAAGTTGGAATTTACTACCTCTGGAGCATTTAGGACAAAAACAATGAAGCAGTACAATATGAGAGGATTAAACTTAATATTATCTTCTGAGCTTTTTTAAAGAATAAACTTGTTTTCTACCACAATCCTTGTGAGCAGTGGAGAACAGTTACCACTTATTACAGGGAAGGACTCTTGTAAAAAAAAGAATGAGCCAGAAGAACTGTCTCAACAATAACAGAGATAGAAATGAACTGTCTGGAGACAAGATGCCTCATGTAAGGTATTGAACTACACACAGTTTGTCTGTGTCTTATTCATTGTAGTATCAGGGGTCATGGTGCATTTACTGAGGGCCCAGATGATTGCATTGCTCGAGCTATTGCTTTCTTACTAATGTGCAAACAGAAAAATGAAGCATGCAGGAAAAAAAAAAAATCCCACTTTTGAAGGTGAGAAAAATGGCAACAGAGCAGAGTGTCATCCTTGTGCTTCCACTTCAAGCTGAACCTTGGCATTAGCCTGTGAACCTTCCTTTCCAGCCACATTCCCTCTGTATCCAGGACCCCCTTCCACCAGAGGACTCCTAATGGTGTTGGTGTAACAGAAGAAACAGACTCTTACTCCATTTGCAGTCCTATGGGGACAGATGCTAAGAAAGTAAATAAACCTTACTGAAATTATTCTGCTTCTTGCCCCAAATTATTCAGACAGTGCCAATGAATCAAGAAACAAAAGACTACTCATTGTTAGTTGCAATAAATGTGGGAAGATAGATTCTGCAGTTATTTTGCACAGAAACATATCTAATGTTTCATCTTTCAATATTTTTAGTTAAGCTAGAAACGGGTTTTCAAGAATTTCTAAGAGATTTCAGCAACACAAATTCCACTGAAATGAATGGGACTTTTGCTCCTAGCTGCTTTCCACTCTCCTCATTAAATCTAAGATATTATTTTCACAGTTTTTGTGCCTAGATTACAGATGTCTGCTGCATTTCCCAATGTACAATTAGACTTGGTAGCTTCCTACCCTGCCCAAATATTAATACAATCCAGAAACTTGGGAAGATTAACTCCAGCTGCAGCAGTTTCATGCCCTGCACACTAAACTGCCCTCAAGCATTTGTCCATGGGGGAGGAATGTGCCAATGCCTGTGAGAATGAAACCTCCCTGGTAGAGGCAATATACCTGGCTCATAAAAATACAGAGCATGATCACTGGAACTTCATTTCCATGAAGCTCTCCCATATCTTGAACTGCTGAAAATTAGTATAAAACATCTAACTGAAAAGATGAGGAAAGAAAAATCTTGGAATAAAGAATTTTTTTGCAAGAGTATTATTATTCTGTTTCAACCCAGCTTCTTTTCACTGTTGTGTTTCAGGCAATGACAAACCCTTTCACCTCAAAAACAATCAATGGGATGTTTGAAGTGGTGTGGGAGGCAGAGGGCTGTGCACATACAATTTTTTTTTCCTGATTTCCCTAGTTCCCCACTTACCAGTGATTCCATTACACCCCATCTACACACTGGGCAGCATCTGTGCTTTAAGCTGCTGCACTGCATCCCTTCAAAGCTGGAATAGAATGCTCCCTCCACTCAGGATTCTGTGCTAATGCCTGCTGCTGCCACCGAGGCAATGCCCAATCAGGTGCCTGAGCAAAGTGCTGACAGACCCTGGGGATGCTCCTCTGCCCCTGCTGTGATGAGAGGGCAAAAGGAGAAGGAGCAGAGTCCATTAACAGCTTGAGGGGGATGTCAAGGGATTAAATATTGTTCTGGGTTTAGTATTAGGTGGGGAATGACTCACAGCTCCCACTGATCCACTAGGAAGAGGGGAGCAGGCTGAAGGGGGAAGGTGACCAGAGGATGCTGCAGAGAAAGAGCAGAATTCAGCCCAAACTTTGAAGTACAACCTGTGCTGAGAACTATATAGCTGTGTTGTCTCACACATGCTCTCTCCTGAGGCCTTTGGAAGGTGCAATTTGCACTCTTGCTGCTGTCCCTGAGCCCAGCATCAGAGAAGGGATTGATCAGGGGTATCAGTTTCTCTTGGTTTTCCTTTTGTCTGTTGCCAGTGGAAATAGCCAGAGCGTGGAAGAGCAGCACCTGCACTGTAAGCAAAAGCAGAATCTATCTGCAAAAAGCCATAATTCAGCTCCTTGTGATCAGCTAAAGCTTGATGTTCATCTCAAAAAAGGGATGTGGAAAGCACCTCACCAGGACATGGTAAGGTCCAGGTGTGACAGTGAGCAGAACAACTTTCCTTACACGTTTTATTACAGTTAGATATCTGGTTCTTAGCCCTTCTCTGCCTCCCAGACTCCTGCATCTTTTCATTGTTCATTTCACTAAAACACCACCTTTTTTAGAGAAGTCACAGTTCAGAAAACCCTTATGCAATTCTGAGCATTGTAAAGTTTGCTGAAATGAATCCAGCACATTACTCAAGCAGAGAAAAATGCATCATTCTTGTGCTGTTCTAGTGGATGTCACAGAGAGTGCAACAAAAGAAATGTTTAATTACACTGTCACTAAGGCTTACTGAAACCCCCACCATCCTCCTCATCCCAGTACAATAGCAATAATCAAGCTAATCAGGAAGCTGGTGTTTATAAATCAATTAATACATCAATTAATGCACTGCTTAATGTGCTGCCTAGAGCAGCTATTACTGCCAGTACATGTCAGTTAATTGCTTCCTTCCTACTCCACTGGCTCAGTGGGAATCTGCTGGCAAAAGGCACCTCTTGTGTTCATTTTACTGATATTGAGAAAGATGCTGGACCCTTGCATTTGTGGGTTGCAATAACCTGGGTGCCCCTCTGCTCCACTGCCTCGAGAAAAAACCTCCCTCACTGCCATCCTACCACAAGCAGAGGGTGAAACACATTGCTTTGCAACCAAAGATGTGTAATCAAGGACACTGCATTCCACTGCATCACATCCAGCCTCTTCTCCCCTGGATCCTGCAGAGGAATGCATAAATCACAGAACCAGCCAAAAAACTGATGCTGTGGGATGTAAGCGACACATCAGCAGGGACCCCACACCTTTCAAAAACTGTTAAATGAGTATTTTGTGGAGTAGCTGTGAATAATTGCCACCTGTTTAGCCTCAACCCAGCAGCACATCACAAATCAGAAATTGGCTTCAGAGGTGCAGTCACAGAAGTCACAGAGAGTTTGATGTGAGGTAAAGGTGCTCGTGGACTCCCATCCTTCAATCTCCTGCTTTAGCCCTGGTGCTTTTCCCAAGGTTCACTTCCTTTAAAATCAAGTGCATAAAACACAGACTTGCCAATAAAGAACAAGCTTGATTGCTGCTGAAACTTGATAATATAACTTGGAAAAAATCTAGTTTAACATGTTGCCTTGCTTTTTTCCTCTGGTGCAAAGATAACAATAAGGTTATTGTTTTAAGCAAAATGGTGACAGGATTTGCACAATACCTTTTTCACACCACACACTTGATTCTTCAGCCTGAGTTAGGGGAACTACCAGTATCTGTTAAGTTCAGGCTTGCATTAAAATGGCACATAAGGTGAATTATCCACTCAGATTGCAGCTGAGGTTTTTGGATTTGGTTGCATCTTGGGCTTCAACTAGGATATTGCGAAAAACCCACTGTTTTTCATTTTTGGATTTTGTCAGGAGGGATTTTTTGTTTGGATTTCTTTTGTTTGTTTGTTTGTTTTTTGAGGGTTTATGATTGGTTTTGGGGGTTGTTTCTGCAGTTTTGTTTGTTTTGGTTTTATCTGTCCATGTAAACAGAGAAAGTAAACAGCAGTGAAGAAAAATAGATTTGAGTTCAAATCTCCATTTTCCTTTCATTTTTTCCTCTCTGCCTTCCCTTCCTGATGTGTGAAGAAACCATCTTAACTTCCATTATTGCTTAAAAATGGATAAATAAGATATTTTTCTGTTATGAGAGGTTATTATAGTCTAGCAATCAAATTCTAATTCTACTTAACTGCATAATTGTTGTAGTTAAATTGTATTACTTTGAGCGTGTGACATATCAATTCATTGGCTTTCTATACAATTAGACTGCAATAAATCAAAGTAATTTTCTGCCATATTACATGCTGACACTTATAGGAGAACTCGTTATCCTCAATCTGCCACAAAAGGTTTTGTACCTTTTGCATACAAAAAAAAAATTATATGGAAATAATTTGTTGAATTTTAAATTCTGAGAAATTTGAGGTTTTTCCACAGACCTCAAAAGAGTTTATGTCTTTAGGGATAGTTGTTCAAAAAAACCCAGCAAGCCAGAAATAAACATGAAACAGGGTAATAATTATATATCAATGCTGAATGTTCTCCACAAAAAAAGCAAACAAAACACCTCAAAAAAATAACCAACCAACCAAAAACATTTAAAAAACCAAAAAAATAAAAAACAAAAACCCTCCAAACTAGCAAATGCAAAGCACATAGTGAAGTAAAACAAATTAGACCAGAAAGTCCTCAGGTGTGGAGAAACTGACTCCAGTCATCATCAGATAAGGTGCTAACTTTGAACATCTTGATTAAATAAGGCAAAAAAGAGGATAAATACACACCACAACGTAAAAAACAAAACAAAACAAAATGACAACAACAACAAAAAAACGGGAAAAGGAGATATTCTGAAATGGGCGGTAAATCTGTAGTGCATGATGCTTTCAAAGGCACTCTGTATTGACTGAGCACTGTTTCAAGTGAATGGAAAAGAGGAGAGAAAAAGACCTATTTCAGTGCTCAGTGACTTTTCAAAGTTCTCTCTGTAACATGCAAAACCCCAGCAGCTTCCAAACTTGCAACACCCTGACTGCATAAATTCCATTATCCACAGTACTGGGGTTTCAGTACTGGTCCAGTTTGCAGCAACACTCAGTTTTTGGTGAGATACCTGCCAAGGAATCCTTTTTGTCTCTGCTTAGCCACATAAATATGAAACTGTTAGAAAATTAAGCAACTTATGCAACCTCAGCACTGCAAACAGGGGAAATAGTTCAGAACTGAAGGACCATGCCATTCAACATGAAGGCACAGAGTCATGGTTTGAGGCTGATGCCTTGAGAGGCTGCCTAGAACAGGGGCTAGACAGAGTTAAAGGAATAAAGTAGGAATTTATTAGAAGGCCTTCAAAGGATGCAGCTTGGGGCAGTACAAGAGCCCAGCTGTGGCTCCACCCAAGATGGACTCCAAGTCATGAGTTTTGACACTTTTATAAGCTTTAGTCTATTTCCATATGGGGGTTAATTGTCCAATTTCAGCTTCACTTTCTGCAGTCCCATCCTCCCAGATTGCACTCCTCAATTCTCTGTGTTTTGCACATTTTGGGACTGAAGCTGCAGTGGTGTCCTTGGTTCTGGGGCTGGAAAAGGATTGTTTTGTCTGACTAAACAGTGAAGAGAACTTGCTAACACTTTATATGAAGTTCAGAGTTATGTACTAATGCAGTGCAGAATCTGGAAAATATGAAAGCTAAAACTTAAGGCATGATAGCTGGCTTCAGACTGCAATATGAGAAAATAGCTATAAAGCCCCAACACCCACATCCTAACGGGGAGAACCCCCTCTCCAGGATATTTTTTTCTCCCCAGCTGCAAAAACATAAGGTTGTTTTTAATACAAAATAAAACTTTTTCACTGGAATGGACATTTTTGTGTCATGTAGTTTACTTTGCAGTTTCCAAGGGATTTAAAAATGAAAAAAAAAAAACCCTATGTTTTGGAAATGCACAAGACACTTAAACCATATAAAAATATCCCTCTGTAAAAAACAAGTCATAGCTGTCCACACATGAACTGCTTTAAAGATAGAGGTGCAGAGTCTCAGGAATTTTACTACCTGCTGTACAGTACTGCTAATTCAGCTGGAAGAAAAAACATTACATAGACACTTGCCTTACATTTCTTGACCCTCTGACCACATCTAAAAAGAGTCCAATGCTCTTAAGTCCGTCATTCAACACAGAAACATGGTCTTCTGGAGCACAATAGCATACACAAATAGAAACCTCCTGCTCTGTGAACTTTTGCTTAATGGACTTCATGGAATAGAATTTGCCAGGTTTGGAGATGTCACTGATACTCAAACACACCAAAGATTTATAGGCAGGGATTCTGGCAAGATTCACTGTTTGCCTCTGAACTGAGATATAAAAGGCACATTTCTGGACAAGAATGTGAAATAGTGCTAGCAAGGTAGTGCTGAAGGAGAGCAGAGGAGAAAAGGAATTTCCATATAAATTTTTAGAATGAGAAGCTGGGAAAGGACAGTAAAAAAAAAAAGACAAAGAGAAAGAAAGCTATATCTGGTAAATGGTGAAAGAGACAAAAATAATCAAGGTTAATGAAAGAATTAAAAGAAACAAAGAATTACCACACACAGCATGACTAGGGGCACCTCTTAGAACATCTGTCAGGAAGAGAAATGAATAGTAGCTTACATTTTGCCACTCTGGGGCTAAATTGGCACATAATGCAAACAAGGAATTATTAATGCAGATGTTGGTCTTAAATATATGAGTGAATGCTCATAATTTTATAAATTAAAAAAGTAGTAAGAAATAGGGTATGCAGAAAAAAAGCAGAGTGGTTTCCATACTCTGCTGAGAAAGCCTCTCAGTGCTGAGGACATGAGAAGAAATCACAGACTGAAAATGGATGTGCCAGTCCCATACAGGAAAGATTTTCAGAGTCATGGGCTGTTACAGTGCCTCCTATGAAGAGAAGCTGAGGTTACACTTTCTTATCAAGCAGAAGAGGTACTACTCTCCTCACTGAACTAACACATTCCTTCTGAACAGCTCCAGATCTTGCTTCAAATCTACCACATCTTTCTCACCAAGCAGGTCAAAATCCTTCACAAGTTACCACTGAAGTGTGAAACATTAAGAGAAGTTTGTTGGTAGAACCCAGAAGACAGAAAAGAAAAAAAGACTGACAAACTGAACTTTCCATTCACAAGAAGCAGTCAACACATTTCTATAAATGACTAATCAGACATGAGTGAAAAATACTTCTTTTGCTAAAATGGATCAAGATAATCATACAAGGTTACGAGGTTGTAATATTGCAAGGAGAAAAAACAAGCAAACAAAAGAAAACACAACAACAATAACATGTGTTAACACTATCCAGAAGGCCCATGGGGAGTTAAAACCACTTTCATTTATAAAGATTGTTCAGTATTTAGTGATTTAAGCCTGTAAAGCACTTTATTAAAGGTAAGAACAGATAAATGGTTGCTCTCCCTGTGTCACTACTCCTTTCTTGCCTAAACACTGACTATACAAAATGAGCTGTTTTTTTCTCCCACTCTCTCCTCTTGCACAGGTAATTATATAGACATTATCTTCAAAAGTGACATCACCATGAAACCACAAAATGTCTACTTAGCATGTTTAAATCACTAAAAATTATTACAATTGTCACTGAAAAAATAAAAAAATCCCAATCATTTTTATTATTTTAATTCTCCAAGTATGTCTTCATATGGATAAAGATAAAAATGGGAGCTCTCTGTACTTTTCATTATCTGCTGTTGTAACAAGTACTGTGAAGATGTAAATTAAAGACTTTGTAATGCCTCCTGTCCCTTACCAAGGTCATTAACCCAGCAGAACACACATTATCTTCTGTGTCTCAGAACTCTATTCTGTGAAGTTTAAACTAAAACCCTTAAAAGATCCTAGAACAGGGCTGCCTTTGACATCTTGATGCAATCTCTGCTGTTAAGCCTCCTAGCTGATTTCCTATTTAATAGTTGCAAGATTTTTATGCAATTCCAAGCTTGTTTCCTACAATATATAAATGGCAGTATATCTCAAGTGCTATGTCTGCTCTGTGTAAGCCACAAAGTGTTTTTCAAATAATCATGGAATCTAAAGTGGGTTGCTTACTATGACTTAGTAATGTACTCGAGAGATAGAAGTGCTTTTGTATATATAGCATTATGATTTTCCCTTTGATCTCAGCTATCACATTCAGAAGTATCTAATCTTGAAGTTTTATAGCTCCTCTTGAAAGTTTATCAAACAAGGCTTTCATGAAACATACACATATTCTTGGGTATACCACGTATTCTGATTTCTTCCTTTTGGTAATCATGAGCCTCCTCCTCTCCATGATATTTTTGATCAAAGGTCACATCTCTTAACTATGCTTCAGATAGCCCATTTAAAAAAATCACTGTCTCTTTACACTTGTGAATTTTGGGGTTTATTTAAGCTAATTAGCCAACAGGAACAGAAAAAAAAACAACCCCAAAAAATTACACATATTGCAACAAACTATGTGTCTTTTTAGGAAACAAGACATTTGCAACAGTTTCAGAATTAACTTGGCTCCAGCAAATACAGATTAATTGCTTTTCATGAACAAAGCCAATGTCAAAAACATGGTAAATTTAGAGTGGCAGAATTCACATTTCTAGCTTTGCTCTCTACTTCTTCTTTTAATGATAATGAGTTGATTGACATCCTCCCCAGAGGGGCAGACTTCTGAACACTGATAATATCACAAGCAGCTGAGCAGATTCTTTCACTAACTATTTGAAATTGCTGGGTATTGTAAGGTATTCCTCTGCTAGTGCTGACAGTAATGAATACCCAGTTTTGCACAGCTTCAACCACATGGGGGAATCACATTTTACTGCCTTCAATTTTCAGCTGGTAATCTCATACACCAGCATATTTAATACCCTTCTGATTTATAGCAGAACACCTACTAATATCTTCTCAAGCACACATTTTCAAATCCTTGTACTTGAGGACTTCACAGGTGGGGGGTAAATTGCAAGGATTTGCCTTCTAAAGGTTTATCAGAAGTGCTGTTACCCCCCACCTGTGTGTCTCTCTGTCCCTGCCATATTATAGACCCAGAATTACAGGACCCACTTTAAATCTTAATTTTCTGGGCTTCCTCATGGGAACAGATCTTGCATCTGGAATTGAGCACACAGCTCCCTGCAAGAAATAAACATATTTTCCTTCCCACCACCTCCCTCCATGTGTGTCCCCAGAGAAACAAAACAATTAAAGCTCACAATATCTAGGTGTTTAACCACTCTGAAGTATTCACTGCTGTTCCCAGTGAGCTGCCAATCCAGGGCTGGTGCCTTTCAGTGACATAAAAATAATTTCATAATGTCCCCAGAACTCAAGGCACCTTGTCCTTTGTCACCATGAATTGTGGTGATGGGCTCTAGGATCTTGGTGACACTTTCAACTCCTGTCAAATCACCTTCAAAGAAGTTTTATCCATTTTATCCATTTCTCCTGATCTGTTTTGACAGCACTAATGGCTGATTGTTGCTCTAACTATCCAGATAACATGTCATAACTCTGTTAGAACATCTGTTATTAATTTACATTGGTAAACAGCCAGCAGGAGCTGCTTTGTTTTTTTTCCAGCAGTTCTTGCTGTGTGCATGCTTCGGATAAATGATGCAAACACTGTTCACCTGGTGCATATTTAGACCCTTTCCAGTGGCTGAGCTGAGAGTATGTAAAGCATCTAATAGGAGAGGACAGCTCTGCCTCTTTAATTGCAGTCAACACGTGAACCACACTATCTGTGGAAGCAGATGGGTTCTGACAATACTTTTTCAAATCTTGCTGAAATGCCACGCTAGTCAACACGAGTGAGGTTGTGATCATTCAGCTATCAGAACAATCTGACTTGTTCAACTCTCTCTTTTACAGCACAAAGTCCTGATCTGATGTTAGCTGGGTTTGAAATAATTTTCTATTGTCACTCAAGACACCACGACCCTAGAAGTTATGAAAGATACATCAGAAGCTTCTGATGTGCTTTTGGCCTTTGATTTCTAGCCATAAACTGTTATAAAAACATTTGCAAGTGTTTTCTCTTGGGAATGCAACACTCGGACTGAATTTTATATAGAAGCATCTAAATGCTTTCTTTCCACAACTTAACAGAGAAGAAAACGTAACCAAGGATTTGTCTTAGTGATCAGCTTCACAGTCAGCCCTAAGTTCTGGTACCCTGCTTGTCCAAACTGAACACAAATCAATTCAATTCTAGGTTCTTGAAGTCAACCAACCAGTTTCCACCAAAACTAAACTGAGTTTTTTCAAATATTTTACTCCAGGGACAGTTAGCTACATTTCATTGTGGCAAAGACTGTGCTCACTATGTGTAGTCCTCCAGTGCTATATCACAGTATCCACTGCATCCTAAAATCTGCCCTTCCTGCTGTGTTCCAAAGCACACAGTGCAGACCTTTGGTTCTCACGCTAGGAAAAAAATCAAACAAACTTCATTTATAGTCTTTAACAATACTTCAGACATTTTGAATCAGGCAAGAAGCCACTCACATACAAATAACCTTGTTTAGGTGCAACTGAGGGACACAGGGGAGGTCTGGATCAACTTTTTAGCAGTGCTGAGACACTTGCCTTTCAGAGCAATTCCACATTTTTCTCTTCAGAGGCATCATTACTGCACTGCTGGCTTTTGAACTCATGTTGCCATAGCAAACATTGTGCATTGTCTAGTTATTATTTATGCTTTGAAGGCTTCTGTAGGCAATTATTTTAAAACAGAAGTATTTGCATTCTTGACACTGAAATAATGCTGTGGATCCTGGAATTCATAACCCAGTCTGTGTCAGCTAATTCAGAGCTTGCATTTGACCACTGCAGGGTTTTGCAGCTTGCCTGGGATGCTGTTATTGGCAAGATACTGGAGGGTGGTTTCTAGATGAGTGAGATGATGGAACTGGGGCCTCACAGGGCACTTTTGACAAAGAAAATGGCAGGAGCTTTTATCACTTCTGAGTGACAGCACAAAACCTTGGGATACAGAACTTATTCAGCAAAAATAACTAAAACACAAAACAAAGGTATCCAGTCCAGCATGTGCACAAGTAAACCTTCTTTCACTCAGCAAGAGTCAATGAATTTAACAGGAGTTTAAGTACCTAATCAAGTGCATTATCATCTGCTGAATAAACTGTGAACAGTGGAAGGTTTATCTGAAGCTCGTAAAGCTGCACATATTTCAATGGCAGCAAACAAAAGGGAGCTGTGCTTTAGGCTTCCCTAACCTTCTAACTTGTACTGCCCAGAAAATGACCACATAACCCCATAGAGAGCCTCAGTATTCCCCAATTCTTTGTAACAAAAGCATGGAAATGTGTAAATATCAAGTATTTTTACCATCAGTGTGTTCCTCTCCCCCAAATAGGTCTAATACTAATAATTTTTCCAGTTACTCAATATATACTGTATATTTCACAGAACAAGTAAAGTGGTCTCCATATAGGAATGAGGGCATAAACCTCACCTGTGCCACATTGAGGAGGAAAAAAAAACTTGGATCATAACACTTACACGCTGTTTTCCAGAGCCAGGCAATACCTTGGAGATGAACACAAGATTGGGAAGTAACACTTTTTTCCTAATTCAGTGTTTTTGAAGGTGGTGTGACACTGACACAAGATTTAAATACCACAAGCAAATTCTCCAAGAAGTAAAACTGAAATCCTATCAGCCTCAGTTTACACCATACATCACAGTGAAATCCTTCAGATGCCCTTCATTCTGTTTTGGCTTAGTTCCAAATTTTACTGGGGTGATTTTTCTACATAAATTGAAGTACAAACCCTATTTTTCATGACTGGATGTCGTCTAGAAGATATTGTGATGTTAAAGAACATCTTGCATTTTATCTTAAGTTGTTCAGCTGATGATCCTTGCTATTTCTGGAGGGATATTTGTTGTACATCTGTGCAAGTGACCCATAAGCATTTGTGTGACCATCAGGATGTGACATGGTCAAATAAAATTGCATTGACAGTTACATACAAACACTTTTTTTTTTTTTTTGCCTAAGAATGAATATAAATTCTTGTGAGAGGTCTTTAGTTTCATATTTATTAAAATAATCCAAATTCTCGGAGAATTCTTGTGAGGGACAAGAAAAAGCTGCCACTTGCAATCACTTATCAGATTTCTGCAAAACTGAAAATTAGATTTATTTTGTTCTTGTATATAATTTCTTGTTGATGTTGTAATTTCAAATAAAGATACTCTTGCAGTAGAAACACAGTTGCTGGGATTTTTCAAGTCCTGGAAAGGCTTGGATGGCACTGTGATTACTTGAGTAGCCATAAAAAAATGGACAAATTGAAGGCTGGTAGGCAACAGGAATAATCAAAGATGAACAGAATAAATAACTCTTTAGCACTGACAGATTATTTGTTGGCAAAAGAGAAAGCAAGGATATGGGGGGAAAACACAATTTTAATAGCAGGTTAGTTGAGTGCACTGCAGCAAGGAATTTGAGTGCAATGCAAAATTGCATATTGTTTCACTTGGCTTCCACATGCTTTCCTGCCATGCTAATGAGGAAAATGCCCTTAAAAGATCAACAAAGAAATATGAGTTTGTACCACAGAATTAGATTTGGACGCAAGGTCATAAAATTTAGGTCACACAGTCCAGTGCACAGAGCTGTGCTGATAAATTCTGACAGAGGTGGCAATCAGGATGAAAGGAAAATAAAGAATTAAGGAAAACAACAGTTTTCACATGAATGTAGTGCACTAAGCAATTTCTCTACTCAGATGCAATACAAATAGCTTGGAAGAAAAGGCAGCCTGTAGTGTGATAGCCATTCAGCCAAATGCTCTGAAAGCTGAAGGGCAGTGCTCAGATCCTTTCTGTTTTAATAAATAACGCTGGTATGAAACCTAGGACAAAGAAGATAACCAGATGAGACCCATATAGCTTAAAACAAAGATCTCAGATATAAATCAAGCCACCAGTTGCAGACTGCAGAGTTTTCAGAATTTAGAGGGTGCTATTTTCCATTATCATGTCAGAGTCAAACTAAGCCTGCCAATTACCACAAAATACATCTGAATTAAAATCCTGGGTAGAATCTAATACAATCTATGTCCTTATAATATTTTCCTTCCTTGTATGAGTCTTCCTCTGTTTCCCAGTTTTACAGCCTGGGCCATACAAACTAAAACACAATGTATAATAGGAATATGATGCAGCATTGGCTAAAGCTGATGAAATTCTTTGCTGCAAATAAGGATTCTGTGAAAGAGCAGAGCCTCAACCAAAACAAATATTAAAAAACCCACATCATTTTCAGAATGAAATAACTCCATATTCAAGTATCTTAGTCTTCTAAGGTAATTTTTGCTAAAAATCCCTAAGAATAATTGTTTCACATTAACCAAAAAGGCGTCAGTGGGAAAATACTTCTTTTCTTTTTTGAGTAATGTAATTCAAGGAGCTATTGAGTGTTCACCAGTGGCCTGTTGGCAGTGCAGAGAGGCTATGTTGAAGGCAGAAGAGCAGCATATTTGTTAAATCTTGAAGTGATGTGATTAGAAAACTCAGCATTTTGATAGGGCTTAGTAACACAAACAACAAATGCCCTCAATCTGAGACCAGGAGCTTTCTCATTTTAAAACTGGGTAAATGCATTGCCTCGGTTTTCCTCCTTGCCAAAACAAGCTGAATTGGCAGGTTATAGGAAATGTCTCTTTGAAATTCCTTTTTCCCTAAAAAGATCAATCAATTTTTATTTAATAGGCTTGGATGGCATCACTTGCTATTTCCAGGATCTACTTTGTTTATACAAAATAGTAGCATGTTTCAAAGTCAGCACCATTTGATGTCTGTCCCTGTTTTCACATATCTAAGTCCCCCAAGGGTTGAACAGCTCCTGTAGTCTTTACCAATCCTTCACAATCCTTTGGGAGCCCTTTTCAAAAACCTGTTACAAATGCTTCACTCAAAAGAAAAACTCTGTGTAGTTTGTTTTTATTTTATTTCTCCAAGACTTTTCCAATTTCCATGTGAGGTTGGCACCTTCTCTGAATGCCCAAGAGTCTCTTACTGTGCCAGTGACTGAGAGATGCCATCAGTTTGTCTTATATGTACCCATATGTGCTCTGCCAGCACCATGAAATCCTCTTCCCCAGACATCTACATATTCCACTGTCACTTCCTCTCACAAAACTATAGCTTGGACCAGCTTGGCTGGTGCAGTATTTCCAGAGTGGACATGCCTTTTTGTAGCAATAATTTGGTGAACACGCCACAGATCAAGCTGCCAAAAAAACCCCATAATAATAATAAAAAAATTATATTACTGTCCACACATAAAGGCACCCTGAAGTGAGTTAAATACAGGACATTCCCAGAGCCTGGTAACTGGGAAACAGAGGCCAAAAGTTTAAAGGTGTGTTGTGACAGGCAGTCAGCACTGGCCATAAGTACAGCCAGACTGCTGTCTCATTCTGCCTTGTTTCTTGCTCAGGGAGTAATTTCTGACAGAAGCAGTGCTGTGACTCACTGTAGAAGGTGCTATTCATCATAACTATGTGTAGGAGACTGAGGATCCAGTTTGAATAAAAAGTCTGATTTGCATCTTTAATGTATGATAGTTTATATTTTAAGTTATTAATGAGTATGCTGATCTGAAGAAAGAAATTTGCTAAATATTTAATGTTAAACAAGCTTTGGTTAAACAAACTGGAACAGAAGAAATTTCTGAAGTTGCAGTCACAGCATTTTCAAGCCATGAGTTTATCAATATTCAAATACTTATAGGAGATATTTGGGAATCTAAAGCCACATAACTATCTTACATTTTTATAACACCTTAAAATCAAAAGGATGTCAAAGTGTTTAACAAAATGCAGGCAAGGATCATTTCACCTACAATTAAAACACAGACATGGCTGCAATGAGTTTTGGAAGTGGTTTAGCAGCACAGGGGATCACTGCACAACAATACAGGAGAAGAATAGAGTCTGCTGCAACTTGAAAGACTCAGCATCAGTAGGGATTTAATCCTCAAGGTTTATGAATTCATATCAGCATTTCTGAAAAGTTAGGTCCCCACACAACTAAAGAAAATAATATCCATAATAAATTAAGCAGATTGAAAGCAACTAATCAAATACACAGAATATTGTGGCTAGCCTATGAGTATATTTTGAGAAGCAGGATGAGACAGAGCTCAGTATTTCTTTATTGAAGCACAGCTTTTTCTCTCAGCTGAGACACAGCATCTTGGTAACAGACAAGTTCTCTGGTTCTGGTCATGGTGTAAAGTAAATAATAACCTCCCCAAAACAGTTACGCTTATCAATTATTGACAGCTGCTCTCTCACCCTTTTTTCCCAACAAAATAAATAAATAAATAAAGTTCTTTAGATCACAAGTTCTGATGGAACAATGTCCCTTGCATAACAGTGCATAAACAGAGCATTGCTCAGTGGCCCTCTGGCCCTGAAGTGCTGGAGCAAAGTCCTTACAGTCAGCTGGAAAACCAGGGACAGAAAGGGCAAAGCCAGGATGGATATTCACAAACCATTGCTCAGAATGAATTCCACTGGATTTGGCTCAGTATCTAATTTGGTTTGTCCTTTTGCTGTTTGTGGTATTTTTAAATCTTCACTGATTGACACCTCATCTCTGTCTTTAAGGCTATGTGGATTCCTGTTTAAAACCACAAAAAACAAACCAGCAGCAGTGATGAAGTGAAGGCACCCACTTCTTCAACCCTGGCCTCAAGGAACCCTGACAGGAAACCAAGTGGAAGGCAGTCCATCATAACACACCCCCAGTTCAGTTTTGATTTTGGTCAGCCTGTTTCCAACCTCATTTAAAATAGATTCAGGCAGAGCTATCCCTGCCTCTCAGCACTGCAATCAGACCAGTTCATACATTTCACTTGCAATGCTCAATTTGAGGAATTCTGGTGCAGTCCCTGACACAGAGCACACCCTCAAACAGACTTCTGAGAGAGACCAGCCCTCACCAGGTTGTAATGCCAGGTCACTGTTTTCTCAGTATCCTGAATGTTTTACTTTGTGGTACACCCTGTGTCACCTGCTGCAGGTGAACAAAGTCCATGCTCCTGTCTCAGCCCAGCTACCCAAGTATTCCCTTTGTGGCACTCCCAGGAGAGCTAGATTGGTGAAAAATCATTCTCTGCAGGCTGAATTTCCCATATAAGGGCTCTAAACACAACATTTCTGCCTAAAAGGCAGCCCTAACAGAAATCTGTCCATCTGCACATAGACAATGCCTGGTTCTCAGCTCCAGCCAGTAAAATGCAGGTAACAATGATGTTCCACACTAAAGTTTTGTGAAGTTAACTGAGGTAGAGAATAGGAATTGCTCAGACACCATAGCAATGATCTAGAAGCATGTAGGGGTTGTTCTTCCTAACTGTTCATCTTCCTATTCCAACTAGAAATGCTCAGAAAATGCAATCCATGAAAAAGGCATAGAAAGTGGCTGCAAAACTAGAAATAGGCAGACCCCAGCCTCAGGTTTGTGATTTTATAATGAATTGGCACTCGGGGCAGCCACCTGAAGAAGAGATGAGTCAGAGCTGTTCCTTAAACATGACCTGGTAGGAAGGCAGAGTGAAGCATCCTGATGCAGTTTACAATTCAGACAAGTTAGATAAGAGTGAGTCAGCCTTTCACTCTGCCCTGCTGGGAAGGAAGAAAAAAACCCAAAAAAACCAACCTACCAAAATTCCTTTTCAAAAATGGAAAATTCCTTTCTGAAAATGGAAAATCCCTTTCCTGCTGCACACATGACTTTAGTTTTGGCCTTTATAGAATAAAGAAGGGGCCATGTTTAAGTGCATAATGCCATGTGTTGTTTCCAGGTTGCAAAGGCCAGGTCTTTGCTTGTGTGAAGCTTTCTCAAGAGTGTGTGTGTAGTCAGATGTGCACAAATGAACATTTCCAGTGCTGGAGTGGCATTCATTATTAAAACTCCCAAAGGAGACAAGTAAATTAAAGAGTCCACTTAGCCAGCCACCACTGGAATTTCACTGGAGGGCTTCTTTTTCATGAAATTAAGGCCTCTGATGGTGATAGATATTGGCTGGGCTGTTTTTAGGATTTTTACAGCTTTTAATTAGCCAGGTTGCTTTATAAGAACTATTTTGTATCAGTCATCTTCAATGATTCTGTAGATTGCATATTAAAATTAAAAATTAATAAGTACAGCAATCAGACCAGAAAGACCAATTGTTATCTCTATAGATTTCTGGCTGTAGTTTTGAAAATCACTACCCTACCTAACATAACAGCCTGATCACAAACAGGTCCTCTTCTCCCAGTTGAAAGTGTGTGACTTCAAAAAGTGCTTACTGATGTTGGAATTTGATCTTTCAGCAACATTTTTCCAGCATGTCAGTGATATGGTACAATTAGTTCCTCATCAAAAAGAAATATGGTACCTCAGACTTCCAATTCTGCTATTGCAAAGGTTTGATTTAACATCCTGAATACCTAAACACTGCCAGGCAGCTGGGTGGGAATACCATGCATTGAGATCTATCCTTTTTATTAAAAGCATATTATGCCTTAAGGGAAGTGTGTTTTTCTATAGAGACTGCTTCACAATTTAATTACAGCAGACTATCCTCTCATTTTATGAGATTCACTGGAGCTCAGGAGCCACACTGTGTTTTGTATCAGCATATCCTGCCCTGTCATTCTGGAATGGGTAGCTATGCTCTGCTCAGAAAAATAGTATGGTTGGCAAAAATTCTCTGGACAAACTGCAGAAATGACAGTACACTGTTGCCTCCACAAGGGAACATACATCATCCCACTAACAAACTATTGCCCACTAGAAACATCTCAGAAACATGTGCTGGCTGAGGAAATACACCACCTCACTATACCTTTTTGTTTTTTTTTTCCCTATACAAGCAACACCTCTAAATTTCCAGAGTGGTGTTTAATTTTTTGGGGATTTTCTGGGAGGACTATATTTTACAGAAACAGAAAGGCTGAAGAGACCTTCAGGAGAAAAACCTATGTATTTTGTATATTCAATATATTTCTTATTTTTAAATTTCTTTAAACCCTTTAGTTAGATAACACAAAATTCTCATTTTCACACAGGCATGCACAAAGAGGGTTTAAATGTTGCTGGATAAACTGACACTTAGGGAATCAAACTACTGCAGTCCTCAACTAAGGACAGAAAATAGACAATTTAATCTCAGAAGTACAGCAAAATCTGGATCAAAGCTTGCCTTTGCAGAAAATTTGCTTCTACTCATCATGGCATCCCCATCTTATGAAAGGGAACTTACTTATGTAAGTCTCAAGCTCATTAAGTAGAGCAAATCAAAAGGGACTGGCTGAGAGTGGTAAAAAAGATTTTGTTAGTGACATGCTACAAACATACTAACTAAAAGAATGTCATTCTTTTACTGCTGGGCAACACTTTCTCTAAGACAGCAAAATGTTCCAGAAATGTAAACTGAGGGAACTCAGTCAAGACTGACAATCTTGGAAAGTTGGTTGCCTCATGGAGTCCTGATAGTTCTGTTTCTTTTGGCTGGCTTTGTTTTTATTCATCCAAGTTTTCCTCAGTGCCAGCATTATCAGAATGTATGAATGTATGCATTTTCAGAATGTAAGAATATCTTTCTCTATCTTGATTTCTATTTAAAACAAATTTCCAGCCTACACTTTTTGAGAACAAGAATAAAAACATTATTATCATGCAAAGAAACAACACAGAAATAAAGAGCAAAGAGAAAAAAAACCCCCACACACCTCAAAGTATTATTTTTAAGGTATCATTGATGCTTTATGATATTTTTATGATATATTAATGTTTGGGGTGTGTAAAATTGCTCATTTATTATCTGCTTTGTCCTATTGTCAAGCCTTCATCTGGTAGTCATGTGCCATAGAGAAAATCATATGTCCTTGCTCAAGCACACCACAGCTGACAGATGCTGCTGTCTTCCCAGCAATGGTACTCAAGGAAATGCTCTCCCATCCCTGCTTTCCTCAAATCATGCAGCAGGCTTGCAGGAAGGACTGCCTCTGAATGTCTCCCTCTCCATACTGAGCCCCTCAGACAGAACCAAAAAGAAGAGGGGTAAATGTGAGCTCTTCAGAAGCTGGTCTTCTGAAAGAAGAGAGGATGCAGAGGTTCCTCTGTGGGTGGTGTTGGCATGGACAGGGAACAAGTGCAGAATATCCACAGTGGGCTGAGGGAAAACTCTGTTTTTCCAGTCACTTGAGACCAGAGAGAAGCCATGAAGGGCATAAACAATACAAATATTCTTTGGCAATGGGACAGGGGGTGGATGGAGGAAGTACCAAGCTCAGAATTGTCAAGCTCAGAGGTTGTGACTGCCCTGACCTGGACAACATATCTGGTTAACATTACTTTCACTCATGTTTACTTCCCCCAAAGCATGTAGATGATGCCCAAAGGCATTCTGACAAACTTTTAAAGGGATCCTAAAGAAGAAGAGTAATTCCTGCTAGAAGCTCCCATCATTTCCTTCCATGCAGTAACAGCACCATTTCTCTCTGCGTTTTTCCATGAGTGCCATCTGACCTGGAATCAGGTCTCCAAACAAACTGACAGAAGGCAAAATGATGGGGTAATTGCACACACAAAGAAAAGGAGCCCTTGTATCTGAGCAGCTGTGTTGGCAGCAGAGGTGTTGAGCCACAGGCTACTCCCAGTGAGGCCTGGGACCTGGGATTTCCCTGCCCAGAGACCATGAAATGATTTACAATTTAAACTTGCATTATTAAAAAGTGACTCTGTCTCTTGTGCAAGATAGTTGTGTCTGCCATTCTCTTGGTTTTACAAGGTACTGGCCTATTTGGAGTCCAAGTTATTAAAAAATAATCTTCTTTGTTGTTGTAGTTATTGAACTGATGCTATCAAAAGGACTCTATGATTTATAGCATGTGTCTCTAGGGAGGCTTTAGTCCATTTTTTTTCCCCCTTGATCTATGTTTAAATTTGCCACTCAGTAAGATTTGATTTCTCTCTTTCCCTGTGTGAGTGCAGATTCTTAGGCTACTCTACCATTCACCCTATTCTCAAGTGAAGATGAGTTTAGGGTGTGGTGCATCTTTCTTTCCTATTTGGAATTTTCTAACATCATTCTCACAATCAGCACTTTGACCACAACACTTTGACCTGGAAATACTTACATAAAAACTGCATGGCTGGTTACACAACATTCTTTGCTTTCTGAAGCTCTCAAGAGCAATATTTGAATGCTTCTGGAAGTTATTGTGCCTTCTTCCCCTCTGCCCTTTGCTGTGGGAAGGTCACACACAGCTGTGCTGCACTGATTGCTGCAGGGTCTGCAACTGGCAACAGAATGGAAAATCCTAATGAAACTGGAAAAGTTTATTAGTCAGAGTGCCTGTTAGAGCCCCTTGGGTTTTGGGATCCTAATTAATACCTTTGCATGGTACCAGCCAAGAAGATGGGTTTTTAATTCTTGCTCAGGGTGTGCAGTGCAAGGCTGTTGAGATGTCTAAAGGAGCTCAAACCCACACTCTGTAACTCCTCAGCCCAGACACAGAAGGAACTCAACCTTTTACAACCAGACCTCAGTCTGCACTTGAGAGAACAGCAGGACTTTAAGTCAGATCAGAACCTAAAACACCTGCAGCTTCAACTCTTGCAGACCTCCACTTTGTTCAACACACACCAGGTAGAGAGGCACTGGATACATACTTGAAAAAAAAAAAAAAAAAAAAAAAAAAAAAAAAAAAAAAAAAAAAAAAAAAAAAAAAAAAAAAANAAGCAAACAAGATGTATTAAACTCTTCAGGAGCATTGCATTTTGAGGAAGAGAGGAAAATAAGAGCTGTTGTCTGGCACAGACATGGTCAGATAAGAGTTAGGGGCCTCCAGAGCCCCTCTGGGCACAGCCAAGAGGCTGCCCAGAGAACTGGTGATTAACAGCATTTTACTCTGCAAGAGGCAGCCCCTCCTGGCTGCTGGTTTCTGATGAGTTCCTGTACCTGGGGAGCTTTTGCCTTTCCTGATAAAAGCTGGCATGTGCTTCTGTGCAAGGCTGAGGCTCTTATTAAGCAAGTAATTCTGCCCTCTCCCCTTCCCCTGACTGCAAGCACAGGTATTTGGCAATGGAGCACACCCTGACACAGGTCTACATGCACATGGAATATTCACACTCAGTGCAGAGAAGCATTTGCTTCCAGGCAGTGGCTCCTCTGACCCAGTTTCTGTCACTTAGAATGAGTCAAATAACTTCTCATACTGACATTTCTCTCCCCTGATGATAAGTGGGGTCCAGAAAACCAGCACAGATCTAGATACTATAGAAATCTGCAATTTGATGAGGTGAAACCCTAATCTCCCCAAGCTTCCTACATAAGCAGTAGAAAAAGTCATGCATCTTAAAAGACTTTATAAGTTAGACTCATATATTGCAAAGCACAGCTAAATATTTCTGTGGGAGGAAATAATCCAAACCAAAGGAAAAAAAAAAAAAACAAACAAACTGAAAATAATCTGTTTGGAAGGAAAACAGAAAAAAGTATTACAGAAAGAAGTATTACAAAAAGAAAAAAATACTGCAAAACTAACAGAGCACTGTTAGTTCTGAGCCTTAGGAAGTTCCTCAGAAAACATTTTCCAAGAATTCTTGTACCTTTGCCCTAGCCCCATATCTCTTAAAGTGTTACTGACTTAAAGACAAGCCCAAGATATCAGCATGAAAAGAAATCTCATCAGCTCTTGACACATCAACAATTAACCCTGTAAACTATTGGGTTCAGAATATCAATATTAATTATCTTGACTAGAAATAACTGAAGAGTTGCTTTTTAATCTATTTTACAGAACTTGGAAATGCAGTGAAACTATGTAAAGCAGGGACCAAAACTTTTAACTCTTTTCTATCATGGAATGCCTAACAAACAGGCTGCACACATGTCATTCTCTTTTTCTCTGTGGTCTGAGAAAGCTTACAGTGTTTTCTGAAAATTGGAACAGCTTCACCATGAAGAGTGTAGTGTAATTTTTTTCTTCCAGAACAGCCTGTAATTGACTCTCCTCAAGAAGATGGGAAATACAGAATCGAATTTGTTCAGGCTGGAACAGAATTGAAATTCTTCTACAAAAAAGCTCAGAAAGAGGTTTCCCAGCTTTCTTTGCTTGGCTACCACTGGCTGCAGCACGTTACAGCATCACTGGCAGTGTTCACCCCCAGCTCTGTGTAGATGTACAAAATGGCAAAAAGGAGACCTTTGTTGCTTTCTTCTCTTTTTGCTAGCTCAGTTCTTTACACTTGCTGCCAGGATATCCCCTCTGACTCCTCTTACACCCCAAACTGTGGCCCCAAGCTCACACCATCTCCTATAGCTCCACCTAATCCATCTCCTGAGAGGGATCCCAGGAGCTGGACTTGGATGGTCCCTATGGATCCCCTTCCAGCTCAGGATGTTCCATGATTCTGTGATTGTGAGCCATTGTAGGAGAAGCCACAGAGGGAGGTGATGCTGCAGCCCACAGCAGCAGACAACCAGAAAACAAGAAAAGTGCCACAGAGATAGAGCTGCTGTCAGGGGCACCCTTCCCTCCAAAACACAGAGGAGAGACAATGGACAATGTCCATTGTACAGGACAATGTGCCTGTACAACAGGGATATTTCAGGCACAAGGGAAGTTTCTGCATCAGGCAGATGCTTCCACAGTCCCCAGCCCAGCACAGACACAAAGAAGCTTCTCAGTAACAGCTACAATTCTGAAAAGACAGAAAATATTACAGTAAAGGTAGGAGGTTGAGAATGAAAACCCTACAAAAACCAAGTTTTGGCTTCATCAGTGAGAATCAGCCCTCTTATCTGCTCAGTTAAATGAGCCCTGAGAGAGCTTCCATCTGTGTGGGTGGGTAAGGATGTGGAGAGAGAGGGGCTGGTGAGGGTGGGAAGGTGAATTCTCTGTCCTCCCACTGTGCTTTATTCCATCCATTCAAACTCCAGGGAATGCTTCCATTTCTGTGTGCCCTCAGAAGTTACTGGAGGAAGAGAGCCAGACTGCTCCTCAGCAGAAACTGCCTTGAACAAAGGGACATCTCCTTACAATGCTTTTGCTTCAGGGTTATTTTAATCTGAAGCTTAACAGAATATAGAAGCATTTTTGGTTAAAAAGCCCCAATAGACTAAAAGCCTGACAAAGGCCCTGAGAAAGATATTTTGTCTCTTTGCTTCATCCAAAAACTTTTAAGTCTGCTTTTTTACTTCAACATATGTTTTAGATACCAATGTCTGTATCTGAGCTATTAATAGTTGATGGGTCTGGGCTGGGTCCAAAACCTATATTCCTTCTCCTTGCCTAAGGTGAGCGAGAATTCCTGTTCATACCAATTTCTCTACAGCAACAACTTCAACACGCTGAGTTTAAGCTCTAATCAATTTAAATTATTAAAACACCAATTTAACAAAACCTAACAAAGTCTACCAAATATTCTTAGAAAATTCAAGAAGCTGTTCAAAGAGAATGCGGACAAAAAGCTGCTTGGATCATAAAAAAATGATTTGTTATGCTTAAACACATTGTTTATGCTATCTGACACTGTAGAACTTGCAAAGCAAACCCAAATCTGATCTGAGTTCTTTATGTTAGGGCTCCCCCAGTGACCACTCTAAAGTGTATGGATATAAATGGGGTAAGCACCATCTCTCCCAAATAATTCTTAAGTTTCATTTCTATCTGAATTACAACATCCATTCACTGCTGTGTAAATCTATTTCCTCACGTTGACATTCACTACAACAGACAGAAATCAGAAAGTCAGCACCCACCCCAAACCATTATAATTCATTGTTTACAAGGAGCATTCTGATTTTTCTGCCTTCATCCTCTGTGTGAGCATTGCTGAGTCCCAGCTGAACCACAATGATGCCCAAGACCCACCCAGAGATGTTATGTGGGTAAAGCACATCCTGCAGCTGTGATGTTATCCAGGAAGGGGCTGGATCATGCTGAGAGTCACTTCTGCCACTCAGTAAATCAGCAGAATAAACAAGTATCCTTTATCCTAAACTCTGTAAACCCACTGCTTTCCCAGAGATTGGAGCATGGTTCTCTGGTGGTATGTGGCAGGAAGGGAAATCAATTCATTTAAGAAGCCTATCTGCATCATTTCTGGAAATGTTTTCTACAACAAAGCAGCTGTACATTGTCAGCAGAAATCTGCAAAGCTGTTTCTTACAATCACTGTATTTTTTGAAGTTTAAAACTTTCTGATTGACCACTAATCCCTTCAGCAGTGCGCTCGCACTCTGAGCAGGGGTGAGGGCTGCCCTGCAAACACATCCATTACACCACAGCTAATAAAGGAAAGCAGGGGATCTCTGAATACAGCAGCCACAGCACACAAAGGGACACAGGGCAACCTTTCCAGTGGCTACAGGTGGCTGCTGGCTCTGGTGAGGCAGCAGACACGAAGGAAACTCTCTGTAGAGCAGCTACAGCATCCTTAATCACTACAAGACACACCCAACTAGCATCCAGGCTGAAGGAAAGACCATAACTGGAAAAGATTTTTACATTATGACATGTAAAAAGTGGGACTAAATTCAGAGTTGCCATTTGCCATTAACTTGAATGAAATAAGAAAATCTGAACAAAGCTGGGACGTTGTAAGGCTTATGTACAAATGAAATGCCTAGTTGTGGAAGATTCAATCTCATTTCACTGAAATGAACACTTACTTTGAAACAGAAATGATGCCAAATAAATAATTGAAAACCCAATTAGACAAATACTCTTGAAATGTAGAATATATAACAATTCACCCAGAAAGAATCTCAATATTGGATAAAGTTGCCAAAAAAAAAAAACCAAAAAACCAAAACCAACCCAAAAACAACAACGTATCTCAGTCTCTGTTTTCACTAAGATTTGAGGCATCTTCATCAGTGAACTGGGCTAAGGGGGCATCTCAGTATCCACATTCTTGTAAAACACAAACATTTGAATTAATATTAAATAGACATTCTTTTGGGAAAAGAACTCACTTTGCCTTCAGATCGATGTTTTAAAGTTGCTGCACCCAACTTTGAACACTTTGAAAAAATAATGTGGTGTACAGGGATACAGGATTCCAACATTACAATAAGAAATTAAATAGCTACACTTTTAAAATATTGTAAACATCCATGCTAATTAGTGGACGAGGGCATAAACACTAGAATCTGCAGAGCACAGAAGGATTAATGGGTAACAATGAGATGCAGCAGAGTATTAAAGAGTGAAATGTAGCTCTTGGTTAAAAAAATAGTCATCCATTAGTGTATATTTAAGTCAGCCAAAAATTCAGAGTAATACTCAGATATGTGTATTGCAGGATGCAGTTTAAACATTTGGGGATCAGAGCCATGAAAATAATGAGTCAGTTGAAGATGAGGTCAGAGATTGCCTATTCATCAAGAGTGAACACAGTTTTTCTGTTAAAAGCCCTAATGAAGTCCTTGGAGGCAGGAGAAGAGGAGTGGTCCCAGCATGGATGAGACAGCTGCTGGAATTCATGCACCTAGTCCTAGTGCATACTTCATGGCAGACACAGGAATGCTAGAGATCTCAAAATGAAGATGTGTGGGTTCTGTGACAATCTTTCAAATTAATTGACTAATGTATTTCAAAAATCATTCTTGAAATTTCTATGAGAATGAGGGAGCAAGGAATGCAACCCTTCTGATGTTCCTGCTGAAGGCTGAAGTCTGGGTTCAAGCCACAACAGCTTATAGGAGTTCCTACCCCAGGACCCCATTATAATACAAATTCTTAAAACAGTGAAGCCACAAAGGATATTTGGGTGGTCAGTACAAGTGATAAAAAGGGGTCTTTACTTCTAGTGCAGACCCTGAAGAAGAAAGTTCCAGTGAAGCTGAATAAACCATTTGCTATCAGAATCTCTCCTCTGAGAAATTAATTAATGTTTTGGAAATCTACAAATTTCTACTCACACCTCAAAGATTTGCTACAGAGTTCTGACATGACAGATATATCCGACAGAGATAAAAATGTGTTGGAATTACAGGCTATCTTGAACTGCATTTTAAGATAAAATAAAAGCTTTCCTTGTTCTCTGTTCAGCCAGAAAGTACCTGCTGCAGTGTTAGTGCTTCTCCACTGCCTTTGTTAGTTCATCATGAACAAAAGATTGCTGCCCCAATAATAATAACAGTAGTAACAGTAGTGATAATATTTATAGCCCATTAAGTTTCAGTTCTCAGGATGATAGATACTTTTTAATAATTGCAAAGATAAGATTTTACTCCTCGCTATTATCTACAGCAACACAACGTGGCTTAAAGCTTTTTCCTTACCAATTTGACTTCTCATATTGGATGCACACAGTGTTTGTTCGTTACAAGAGAGCTGCTCATTAGTGCTGAACTGTTGGCAATGATCACTGGAGCATTTGTGTTTTTACCAAAATAAATAATTAGCAACTGTGTGAAAGATATTGGATGCAGAGGAAAATGGAACAAAGAAGGATCAATATGTTAAATTTTTGAGAAGCTCATAGGCTGATGAATGACCTCAGTAGTATAACACCATTAATTGCGTTATAATACAGTTTACACAGACGGGGACTCATTTATTTGTTCATTAAGAGAAGGAGCTTTTTAGGAGGGAGGAGCCCATACAAAGTCATGGACAAGTTCCCTTTAGTATTAGGCATGCCATTAATCAGACAGTGTTTATTTCTGTCATAAATATGTATGTCCTGTTTTCAGAGATGACAGCAGTGGTTTGAAATACTGTTTTTAAGATTAGCAAAACAAATCTCTTGGATTCATTTTCCAGCCAAATCTGTGAGATATGAGCTGAAATCAGTGCTGAGCAAAAGCACTGCTATACCCCAATCTATTTTTCTAGATCTATGCTCACAGAATCACAAAACAGTTTGGCTGGAAGGGACAGCAAAGATCATCCAGTTCCAAACCCCCTGCCATGGGCAGGGACACCTTGCACTAGATAAGGTTGCTCAGGGCCCCATCCAACCTGGCCTTGAACACTTCCAGGGATGGAGCAGCCACAGCTTCTCTCTGCAGCCTGTGCCAGGGCCTCACCACCTCTGAGTAAAGAATTTCTTCCCAACATTTAATCTAAACCTGCCCTCTGTCAGCTTAAAACCATTAAAACCACTATCTGTCTGTATAAAAGGTGCTTCTCCTTCCATTTTATAAGAGCCCCTTAGGTTGAGGATGATTTTCTAGACAGGTAGAAATGTGTCTTTTCCTCAGTTCGAGTCTAGACACTCCAATCTCTTATCCTCCTCTTTGTAGCTGATAAGGAACACGGTGTTCTCTCATTACATTCCAATCTCCAGAGTGATTCTCATCCACACCTCACTTAGAGGAAGCTTAGAAGATTATTACTCAATGATTGGGTGTGCAATCTCCACAAGAAAAGGAATGGCAATATTTTGGGGCTAATGCAACCACGTCCAATGACCCTTTTAGAAGGGAAAAGAGGACAGCAAGTAAAAAATATGATATACAGAGGTAAAGAGGGCAAACTAAAGTCCTCTTAAAGCAGCAGAGAAAAACAAAGAAAATTGAAAGGGAAAGTCAAAGACCCTACAAAGCAACTTTTAATACTTTATTCAATGGAAACTCAACATTTGGAAGCAAGTGAATCCCTTGGCTTTAGTTTTCTTAAAATAAGATTCTAGTATGTTATGAGCAGCAGTATTCACAGGACCCATATACCAGGTACACTAATCCCAGTAAGATTTAATGCAGGGAAGTTCAAAACAAGACAAGTCACTGGTTTGACCCTGTATGAGAAGGAGCAATTTCTAACTCTAATTTGACACTGAAAATGTAAAAAAATCAGATGGAGAAAAAGAATTTAAGGTGAAATATAATTATATAAGGTTTTAATCAACTCATCCTCCAGAAGAGACCAGCAAGGCTTCTTGGCTATGATTAGTCCATCAGTCTTTCCTTATCAACAGTCTGTGTGAAGGTGACATGAGAACTTTCTCTGTCTTTTCCTCTGCCACGTCTCCAAAAATTTAGATTAGAATGAGCAAGAAATTTGCTTTTTTTTTCCTCTGGAGGAGCCAGTAAGCAGCTTCCTCTGAAGCCTATCAAGAGGCTGGGCAGGAGCCCACTTGTGAACACTGAGCCAGCACTGCCAGTGAAGCCTCAGAACCTGATTTTCATTGTTGCAGGTCACCCCAAAAGCATAAAAGCTGGGGCCATGCCTCAGCTGTGCAGCCCTGCTCCACCAAAGCAGTGCTCTTGCCAAGCTGCAGTGCCAAGAGAGCCCTTTGCAGAGGGGCTGTGGTGTTTTCTGCCAATCCCCTGAATTATCCACACAAGAAATCCAATGGGTGCCTAATGCCAGCTTGAACTGCAAATCAACACAGTGCAAGTGCCTTCAGTGTGTGCAAACACAGCATTGCAAGCAAAATCTGTTGGGGCTATTGCACTGCCCCTCTTCTGCAGTTACCTCTGTTATCTACAAAGAAAGTTGGAAAAATCATATAAAACTCCTTTTCCAAGTAGAAAACTTACAGTCTGCCTCCTGCTGCCCCTGCAGAAGTTGCACTATTCATCTTCCAGACAGAAGCACCTCTCCCTGGTATTTTAATTAATCTTATGCTTCATATTCTTCAGGAGCTTTTGGAGTGCTCTGTTAACTTGAATAAATGTGGAATGACCTCATTCTTTAACATAACCTTGCAAGAGGACTTTCCATTGAAATAGGACTTGTTCTTGCTCCTGTGCATAAAGTTCCAAGGCATTTTACTCCCCTGGGTCTCTCTCCAAGCTGAATTTCAGCTCTTATCTCTTGAATAGCAGAGGAGTGAGAATTATTTTATATGAAATACCTATATTTCTTCTGATTTTAAAGTTCATAGATGCTTCCATTAATTATATGTCTTAAAAATACATGTTCCCAAGATTAACCTGCAGAAATGTAGTTTACACACAGACACAAGGCTTCCTTTTACCAATAAAATAAAATCAATTAAATGCTGTATTGTGTTCCATGTTAGCACTTAACTAATGAGCATTTCACTGACTGCCTTGAGAAAGATTTTGCTTGTCTCTGCTTGTCTTGCTTCCCTCATTCTACCTCATAGAAATCACAGAATCATTACACTTGTAAAAAACTTTTAAGATCATCAAGTCCAATTATTCAGCTTGCACTCCAAGTTGCCACTAAACCATGTCCCCAAGTGCCATGTCCAGTCATTTCTTGAACACTTTCAGGTTGGTGACTCAACCACTCCCTGGGGCAGCCTGTTCCAATGCCTGACCACCCCTTCCATGAGAAATTTTTTTCCCAATATACAATATAAACCTTCCCTAGTGCAACTTGAGGCCATTTCTTCTCATCCTTCCTTGTTACCTGGGAGAAGAGATAAACCCTTTTCAATAAATGCCTTTTAGGTCTTTTTCCATGCTGATTTCTAAGTTTAATACTAATGCTGCTTAACTTTTCTCCAGAGAGAAGGAAAAAAATGCCCTGATAGGAATTAGTTTGGATGTGGTTAGGACTAATTAAAGCCTCTACAGTTCCATTTACAAAACTCATAACAGTTATGGTATCAACTACACACAAACAAAACACAAAATCAATTCAGAGATAAGAATGAAGTATCATGGCACTTAAATATTCCTCAGCTGAGAGCAGCATTAATGATCTTTAGCCTTCTCCCATGTTGCAGGGGGAGCATGACAGCCACTGACAACATTCATCATGGGAATCTAACTTACTGCATGCCAAAAAATAAGACAATTATGTCTATTTTTAAGGGTGACATTTTGTTTACAAGGTAGACCTGCTCCTCCTCATGCTACAGTCAAGATTTTTTTAATACTTGGGTTCTCAATAATCAACACATCCAAAAAAGAGTAATTGGTGCTATTGTTCACTCTGTAGAAGTTTAGGCATTCACTTCTCATTGAGTAATGTCCCTGTTCACAGCCTTGTAAAGTATCTTTATTTTGTTTAAGAGAACAAATCAAGTGAATGAATAAACTAAGCAAATCTCAGGTTGTGTTTGTGGAAGCAGTTGTATCTAGATTTAAAAAAAAACAAAACAGAAACATCTGGACTTCAGATTTATCCATTCAGATTAGACAAGACTCATTAATTTGATTTGAGGGCTAAGAAGTCTGAACAACCAGCTCTCTCTGAAGTGTTTTTCTGAGAGATGGCTGCAGATGACATGGGATGGGTGCTGTTACCACATCCCCTCTTATCCCTTTCCTCATTAGCAGTGCTGCTTTCAGGACTCTTGGCCCAGTTCTGTATCTGTCTATTCCCAGATGGGATAGGACAGTTTTCCTTTTAGTTTCATTTTTCTCTTAGCCCATTCCCTACACAAGAGCCTCTCCTAAACCTTTGTTCCCATAATCTTGGACTCCAGGACTGCTTCCCATCCCTCTTCCTCTATTCTCTCTCCTGGAATCAAAATCAAAAAAACAATCCCATTTGCATTCCTAAGAAATCATGACTAATTTCTGTAACTGATAATGTAATGCAAAATGCCAATTGAAAATAGCCTCTCAAAAAAGAGGGAAAGGCTGCCTACAGTATGACCTCATCTTACATGCCTTAGAAAAAAAGATATTGTGTGGAGCTGCCAATGTGTTCAATAATTTTTCAGTTGTGACAAGACAGGAATTTAACTTTGACAATATTTATCCTATTTTCTTCTTTTTTTTAAGCTGCAGTGAGATAGTATTTTTTTTTTTCTTCTGTTGCTTATCTATCCTCACTCTACTGAATTCTTACAGAACCTGCACAATGTTCAGGTTTCCATACATTATCTCCTGTGGGGGACCCCATCTGGAATCCCTCATGTATATAGCAATCATAGAAGTCTCTGTGGGTCTCCCTCTCTGAGTAATTTCCATATCCCTTTTCATTTAAAGCTTGTTTATGTACTGATTCAAATTAACAAGAAATCATCTGATTAGAATTTTAGATACTTCTCACTAGCTCCACTACAATTGGATTAATTTGAAAAAAACCACATAAACACCATTTATAGGCTGCTCTGAATACCTGATGAAAGAATCTGCTTGTGCAGATTTTGTCACAGATTACTCAACAGACATGGCAACTGCATTTCAAAGGAACTGAACATCCCAGCAAATACATAGAGTTTTCTGGAGGACATATAAACCCTCTTAAAAACACCTCTAAAAAAGAAAGAAGGCAGTAGGGTTTGAGATAAGAGTCCCTTCAAATAGGCTGAGCCCTACTAATGAAAACACATATACTCACACAAATCAAAGTGACAGATTTAATATAAACATGCAACAAAAACTAATAATAAATCCTTCCTCCAGCAGGGACATGAAATGAACAAAATGACTGTATGACCAATTAATGATAAGACAACAAAAAAGTACACTCAGTGATGGTGCAAACAACAGCAGAGAAGCCAAATTAACTTTTAACTCCTCTATTAATCTGGAAAACACCCCAGACCACCATGTTCAAGTCCTTTTGACTGTGATACTTGTCAGAGGGTCCATATGAAGTTGAAATCATTGCAGAAAATGTCAAGACACAAATGGACAACATGAACAGTAGGGGCTCACCTGGACCAGATGGTGTCCACCCAGGAGTTTCAAAGGAACCTGAAGCAGACAAAGAGTGGGTTATAAACTGTTATAAAACTGTGCTAATATGTGAAGATAAAAATAGGGTGCCATTAAAAAATAAAATAAAATAAAATTAAGTCAAGGAAAATATGTCAAAGGAATAAGATGAAAGTCTGACACCTGCACATGGCCAATTAGCAAAAGCCTTAAGGAATGACAGGATGAATAGAAAATTGAACAAACATGATCTACTTGGAAAATGCAATGTGTCTTTTCAAAGAGGCAGTGCCTTAAAGACCTTTCTGGGTTCTCTTCGTTGGATTTCAGCAGAAATCTAGATAAAGATCATATATAACCTATTTAGCCTTTCAATTTTTTTTTTCAACAGTCTTTCAAAAATTTTTTTTGGAAAACTAGATGGACACATGGCAAGGAAAGAATTCCTGGCTCGATAATAGCCCTATCAATGGGATGAAGAAGATGTACTATGACTGGATCTCAAGCAGTGAAAGAAAATCATCAGTGAAATTTCCCTGGGACCCCTGCTGTTCTATATGGCCATAAATACAGCCTCCCAAAGGGGGCCAGTGGTGAGCTGACATAGTTTGCTGACGATACTGAGTTATTAAAGTAGGAAGGACAAGACTCATGAAAAATTGCAGGAGGATATTATGAGACTGAGCTGAGAAGAGCCTGAGCAATAAAATGTCAGATGCTGTTCAATATAGGTAAAAGTACAGTTAGTCAGACAGAAGAAAAATAATCTCAACTCCACATTTAAAGTGATGGCTGCTGAGCTGAGCGTTGCAGCTTCAGAGTGTGATCTTTCAATTGTGATAGACAATACCTTGAAAATGCCTGCTCAGAGCTCAATAGTAGTCAAAAAAGACAAATCATAGTTAGAAACTATTTCAAAATGGAGAGAGAATGAAATGGAGAACTCCATTATTCCATTGTATAAACCCATGGTACACCAGTTTCTTGAATGGGGGCTATTCCTTAGACTCAGAACAAATACAGGAATATGAAACACGCACAGGAAAAAAAAACATAGTGGAAAATCAAAGGTGTAAGACAGCTTTTGTATAGATAGGGGATAATTAAGCTAAGAATCTCTGCCATAGAAATGAAGTGATTGAGGGAGGATATGAGAAAAATTTACAGTGTCATTGCTGGTAAGAGAACAGTGGCTAGGAATAAACTATTGAGTTTTTTTCTCAACAGAATCAGAACTAGGGACATGAAATTAAAGTACCAGGAGACAGGTTCCTCATAAGAGCTGTGGGATGCAAAATCTGGGTTCAAGAGGAGACAGACCCTAGAAGGAAAATACACTCACAGCTATCAAGCACAAGGAAACAGACTTGGCATACAGAGTTTTCTGACTGAAAACAGTTGGAGACCAGAAGAAATACTGAATGGAAACATTCCCCACCTTTACTCTGCTAACATTGACTTGTAGGCTCCTACAGGGTCAGAATACAGAACTTTTGGTCTGACCCACTGTGATTGTCTTTATGTGTTTATGGTTTTAGGTTACAAGACACAGAACCTGAAACATATTAATATTTTCCTCTGTGTATTAAATATATTGCAAGTGCAGAATGAAAAGTTATTTGTACTCCCTACACTCAGTACTGGGGTCTGTCCTATATCTAGTGCTCAGCCAGAAGGAGCAGTAGGCTCATCTGCTGGGCTGCTTTATGCTGTGTAATCTGCTATATTTCTGCCACCCAGAAACCTTACAACACATCTCTCTACATGTTTCCTAGCAGCAGGAAAAATATATGCTTAATCTTTTATTTTTGCATGGAGTAGTCAGAATATTTCCCTTTGATTTTTTAGACAGTGTGATGGTTGTCTAGTACACTGCAAGGAAAGAAAATGCTACAGATTATGGCTGAACTAGTTTAAAAAAAAAAACATTTGGACAAATAAAATATTTATACTGAATAGATTTCACATTGCAGTGCCTGGATTTTGGCAACAAACATTACAAATCATGAGCAATATAGACAAAACAGAATTTAATTAACAAAGCTAAAGATGGAAAAGAAAGCACTGATATATGTAATGTGGCTCTCAGCTTCAATATTCAGCAATAAAACAACAAGTCAATGCTTCTAAACCAATCTGAAATGAGTGAAAAACAGAAGCAACATAGTTGGAAGGTTATATTTCAAAATGCAATTAGTGTCAGAATATTTCAGAACTACTAAAAGCAAATAAGTCACCAAGTTCAATACAAAGGGAAAGACACATGACAAAGAAGTAATTTAGAGAGGGAAACAACTCATTATTTTTATTATTTAAATCTAATCATCATTAGATTAATTTAGAGGAAATTAAATGAAAGCAAAATACTACATCCTCATATTGCCAAATAATTGGTGTCAAAGAAATTTTAATTTACTGGAAACAATCCCTTCTGTGCAATTAAAGAGGAAAAAAAAAATCTTATTATGTATGTTAAATAGCAGCTTTCACTGTAAAATATAGTTCTCCAAAGATTAACCATGGTTTAAATGAAGGGTTACAGAACAGGATTTCCTGTGTTCTATCCTCATGACATTAAAAAAGACTCTGAAAAAAGGCCTAAGTGAATATACTCAATAAGAACACCACACTTGATTTATTACTGTATTTTAAGGGATCTTTTGGACAAAACTGGTGTTTTATTGTACAAAATACTGAGATGCACTTCCAGAAAACACAAGTTCCAGCACAACTGCCAGGTGGCTGCTCACTTTAAATCAGAATCCAAACATTTGCAGGGTGCCCCCAGAAAGCCACAGCCCTGAGCACTGCCAAGATGTCATTTATTTACAGCACTGAGCAAGAGGCTCCACCTCCCCTTGGCAGGGACATGCAAAGTGCCTTGAGCATCCTGAGCATGGTGAGAACCCTCTGGCAAGGGCCCACAGGGACATTTCAGTGCTCCAGCCCCGAGAAACCTCCTCTACAGAAACTTCACAGACACTTCAAAAGAAAACCTATCAGGGATGGGCACTTTTCTCTCAACTGCTACAGATTGAATACAATAGAAATGGGTAAATATTCACATTTTTTGATGGGTGCTTGGGTTCAGAGAGAAACATCTCTTGTCTAGAAACATGCCTGATGATAGGAGACTGTAGTAATTATGTCAAGATGGACATGACTAGCATCATCACTAGTCCTTTATTAAAAACTTCTCATGCCTCCTCTCCATGAACCTCTCTCAGGCAGCTCCACACAGCACAGACTCCTTCTCTCTTTCTCTCTGCAAGTTTCCTTCTTCCTTCTGCATGACTGGCTAACCCCAAGCTGTCCCTTATCCATCCCCTAACCCTGTCTGTCCCTTAAACAGCATCTCCTCACCTTGTCTGTGCCTTGCACAGCCACATGTCCCTTCCTCCTCACAGCACAGCCAGCAGACTCCATCCCAAACTGCAGCAAACTCTGAGCATCAACCGCCAACTTACTCCAAACCAGCTGCCCCACTCCTTTATAACTCCCATCCTCATTGGGCAAGCAAGGCTGTCTCCACTTCTCAGCAATCAGTACAGCTTTAATTCATTGAGGAAAATTGGCTTCTACACTATCCTTACAAACCATTCTCCTACAGGAGACCAAGTGACCTCTGTCTTTCCAGTCTGCCAAGAAATGTGCCATCCTTCCATTGTCTTTCAGCCAAGAACTACAGACAAATGGGAATGTGTGAGAATGAAAACATTAATATGATCTTTGCATTGCTCTGACCCTTCCAGATTCAGGCTCAGCTGGAGGTCTGTGCACAGTCAGACCAGTTGCAGTTTTATCCAAACTAGTTCATCCATCCCTAATCAAGATGCTAGCAACCAGCTGCATTGATCCTCTTGTATTCAGCACACAGTGTTTCTGTGCTCTGCAGAAAAAGATCTCACTTTAGACCATGCTCAGCCAAGAATGTTTTTCCATCAGGAATCCACAGGTGTGAGCTCTCTGGCTTTGCATGGGAGCTGATTGTGGTTGCCCACTCAGACCCACCTAATTAATCCCTCATGCTTCCTCCTGTAATGACACCTCTCAAAGCTCTGCTCCCTCCTTGAGGCTCAGCCTGCAGTCTTCCTACCAGGGTGGAATGTGGGAAACAGAAAAATATAAAACTCTCAGAAAGCCGTGTGAAAGCAAATCTCAGGATAGAGAAATGCAAGAATGCTGAAGATGCAAGGACAGGAAAAAGTAGGGCTGTGAGCTGTGTAAAGACAGGCCTAAGGAAAATATGTTAAGCAAGATAGTAGAAATACGCAAGCTTAAAAATGAAGCTTTATCTACCCTTTTAAGCTATTACAAGCAAGCATTGTTCAAAGCAAGATGTACATGTAGCTTTATTAATTGGCCTGAGCAAATGCTTGTCAGCTTTTGATATTATGCTATTGGCTAGAAAGTTGGTGAAAGACTCTGTAGCAAACAGAACTTCATCTGCTGTGCTAGCAGCTGAAGCTGTTCCATCTCCCTTGCTTGGTTCTGTAAAATGAGACTGATGATTGTGATGGAATAAGTCTTTGAGACAGCTGCTCCAGCATTCCTGTTTGTGTACGTAGATATGTGGAAATACAAAATAAGAGGAAAAACGTAGCCCAGGAAAACCCATCAATTAAGGACATATATTTCTCCACTCCAAAGGAGTCATTGCACACTCTTCTCCTCAAGACTCTCTCTTCCTGACCTCCCTGGACATCTTTCCAGGGAAACTGAGTGCCAGTTCCTGTCCCAAGGCTCCAGAGGAGTTAACTGAAGGAAATGTGTGACAAGCTGGGAAGAAGAGGAGAGTACAGCACCACAGCATGTTCCAGTGTCCTGGGGATGTGTAATGTGGGTGAGAACCTGAGCAGAGCACAGTGTGCCTGCCATTTGTTCCAGGACTTGCATTTCCCTACTGTCAATCAGTCTGCAGAAGAGCAAGGCACACCAGGGAGAATGTCCTCTCCCCCTCACCTTGATTCAGGCTGAGCTGACAAGTCTGGTTTCAATGAACTGCCTGGCTACACCTTGCAGTGGAAATCCATCATGGATTCCAGGACCCTTTGGAGAAGGGATCAGGGTTTGCTTTGCTCTTGCATGCATGCAGACCTCTGCAGAAAAAGAAAATAAATAGTCCTTAAATAAGCTCTAAAAAATTCTTTTAGTGTTAGTGTCAGGAGGTACAGCAGAGTAAAATGTGACTGTGCCCTCATCACTCTTTCAGCTAAAAAACCAAAAGTTTCATTACCAGGCCTTTGCAGGAAACCAAGCCACAGAAGTGAAGAACTTCTCTTTTGCATATTTACACTGCTACAAAATTTTCTAAAAGAAGCAATTTTCTTAGAACCTATTAAGAAAATGTGAATGACAAAATGGTAACCAACACAAAGCAAATGAGGGCAGTGGCCATGAGCATATCAGTCATGTACATTTTGTGATGAGCACATATAATGCAGGCAGGATTGCCATACAACAGTGATATGTATATTTTTTTAACATTAAAAACCAGATAAGCTTGTCCAGGAAATTTGCTGATGAGGGAGGTTTCCAGAGCTCTCACTGCATGGTGGACTCTTTGTGACAGCTCCAGCAAAAGGATGCATTACTTGAGGGCAGGGAAGGTGGAAAGAATGAAAAACCAGGCAACAACAAGGCTACCTTGGCACGATAGACTCTCTGAAAACAAAACACTGCTGCATTTTCTTTTCTGCTGCAGAGCCCAGGGTGGCCCCCCAGTTGTGTTTGATTTACCTGACTTCATTTAGACTTCACAAGCAGCCAGTGCCCTTGAACAGAGGCCATGTGCCACAGAACTGACAGCTTCCATGGGCTGTCTGAAACACTTCTTGGAGCTCAGGCTCCTCCAGCAATTACACTGAGATAAGAAATCATCTCCTGCAAACTTCAGCCCCAAGTAGCTGCTCACAGTCTGTTTGTGACAGTGTTTGTTTTCCCTGCTGTAATGTTTCAGGCGCTGTCATACTCTATTTACTCACATTGCCGTGCTTTTTGGAAGACTTAATTTTAATTGATATTTTACTGTTCTAAGGTAATTCTACACCATTATTCAAACAATATATGTGCAAACATTTCTGTTATAAATACATCATCAGATACATGTGTTATAATACTGACTCTTCTTACATTAAGTGTTAGATATTTTTAATGGCAAGGAAACTACTAACATGTATTTATGGATATAAAGGTGTAGTGCAACCTCCACCCATCCAAAATAGACGTTATTTTTTCCTTAAAACCATCATTCTCAAACACTCCCGTTTAATTAATCGCTCAGTGCTCATGCTCTGGGGATACATGTATTTCTTTCATTTTATTAAGCTCTGAGACCTCAGTCAGTTTAGCACAGTACCAGCAGGTGGAGTAATGGTAAAGCAAATACCTGCTTCAGCTATTTGTATTTGTAAACAGCCCTTTTTAATATCTTTGCCGAGATTTGCATGAACTAGTTGTACATATATATATATCTGCAGAAATATCTATACATAGAAAGATATATTACATGCACGTATTTGAAAACATATAGATTAAAAGAAAATACTTAAGCAGTGAAGCACTTCTTTGTCTTAAATCTAGCATTCCATGCAGTTTTATTCAGTTTCTCTGTATTGGGTAATACATTTTGTGAACTGTGCTACAAGAAACCCTGCATTCCCACCCACTTAAAGAGAACCAGGGCAGTGCCTGGAGGGAGCAAGGGCTCGCTGCAAGTCCCACTCTGGTATTGAGGTCAGCAGAGATGTGAGAGACAGCTCTGGTTAACAGGGTCATGTCCTTGCCAACCTGCAGTTGTGCAGCGTGCCCAAAGCCTTCAGTACCCTGGATAGGAGCATCATTAGCAAGACCTTTGTCCCATGTCAGGGTGGAGGGTGAATGCCTTTACATGAAGTAAAAGTTTCTATGAACGCAGCTGCTCTTTTTCCCTCCTCTCCATTGCATAAAGCCCTCCCAGCTATTCAGCAGGACTTTGGATAAACACTAGCAACTTCCAAGATTTCAGGTAGGTAACAGACCAGAGCCCTAACAAATGCTTGAGAGTTTAACAATCACTGCAGCAGCTTGGTCTCCTAAAGCAGCAATTTTAAGCTTCAAATTAAAGCCACTCCCATAGGTACTATGAAAATATAGAAACTTCAGAAAATGAAACCAATGTGCACTGAAAGAAGTAGTCTCATTTGGATTGAAACCTGTAGTTTTTGCTCAGGCAAAATTTCTACCAGTCAGATGCAGGTTTTTGTTTTTTGTTTTTGTTTTTTTTTTTTTAATTTCTTTCTTTCTGATAAAACAAGCAGGCACAAGTCCCTTGGTCAGTATAAGAAAACTGCTCTGTTATTATTAATGTCTCTTCTGAGTCACCACATCCAGAAAAGAAGTGCAGAACACTTCTGTACAGCTGTCTCAGAATGATGTCTGAACCACAATGAAGAAAATACATTCCCTAATATCAGCATTCGTTTTATAAGTAAAACAATTGAAACCAAGCTTTGGTTCATGCAAAAATTAAAAACTTGGTCAGGTTATCTCCATCATTCTTCAGCTAGGAGATTAACAAAAACATATGTGCAGGAGTCTCATTTTGCACTTAGTGATGGTATTAAATTGCAAATACCAACACAAAAGGCAAAAAAGGACAAGATTTCCTCTTTAAAATTAATATAGGTCTAAAGAACTGTAAATATCAGTCTCATTATATGCACTACCGAGTATTGGTAAGGTTATTTCCCCTATCACCACTTGTTCTATGGAGCTGTGTGGGGATTATTAATATTAAAGCATCTTATTCTCCCCACCAAATCCACAAGTTCAAGAAAACATTTTTTCACATTAATTTTAAAGTACTGAATCCATCTGTGCTACCTTCTCTAGGATTGCTCAAGCTCATTATAATTTTACTCTGATTCTGTTTGTAAATGACTTATGATTCATTTGGGGTTTTTTTTACCCTTCCTGTGTGTAGTGTTCAATAAACCAAGAGTACCTGTACTCTTGCCCCTGCTAATGCAAGCACTGCAGGGCAATCATCTTCTACCTCCCTATTTTTCTCTGGGAGAAAAGGGGAATGTGCAGAATAACAGATATTTCAAGCTAACCACACATTTTCTGTCAGACAAAATATAGTCATACCCCTGAAAACAAACATAACCTCAACTTATACCAGAGAAAGCAAGTGAGCAAAAGATGAGGGTAAAATACACCACAATCATTCAATAAAAAGAGCTGGAATATTAAGGGAGTCATGAATTAGCATGTTCTCAAGAGAGATCACGCTCAAAATATCTGACATGTTTTGACATGTATGGAAAGAGCAAATGAGTTTGAAAGTTAAAGAAGAAAGGGAGATTCTGCAGAGCTGTTGCCTCATTTAAGGAGGTGTTTTTTGAGCTGCTCTGCCTCTCTGGCAGCTCCTGCAGCCTTGCCAGGGAAAGGAGTCAGCCAGGGCACACCCTGCACAGGAGGGGAGGTGGCCTCCAGCACTGCCCCCCTTGGGCAGCCAAGAGAGCAGAAGAAAAGCTCCCCACAAGACCCAAGGCAGCCCAGGCAGGTGCAAGGCTGAGAGGATGGGGCCAGGGGAGAGGTGGATGTGCTGCACAGGGTTGCTGTGGCCTTTTCTCAAAGGATAACCCCAGCTCACCCTCTGCACTGCTCCTTGCTGGCTGCTGCCTTGGCTCTTTATTTCTTCTTGCTTTGAAGCAGCAAAAGGTATGACTGTCTGGGAGAGAAAACCCCACCTCTTTTAGCAGCTGAGTGTATGAAAATCAGTTCACATCTGATCATTTGGAAAAAGGGAGTGTGGAGGGGGTAAGCTCATATCACACACTGGCACTTGTTCTTCTGCTGCCTCACATCCCATACACCTGGCAGAATAGGACCTACTACCTGAATTTCAGGTTTGTCTTTTTCAAAAGAGACAAAAAGTCTTTTTTCTTCTTCTCCCTGTGTTTCCATCTTAATTGAGACCAAATTTGTTTTCTGCAGAGGCTTTTATTCTCATCTCAGTAGGATTTAGACTGAGCAGGAATTCCCCCAAAAATGATCACCTACTGTTACTCCAAGGTTACCAACTTGAGAGCTCAAAAACCAGAGCTATTTTGAGAAAAATCATATCTGGAGTAATTTTCTAATCAATCCATGTACTTATCCCTGTTTCATTTTTTAACCCCTCCTTCTTTTTCAGGTGGTGATTTTCACAGATTGTCTGGGAGAAGGGCATTGACCCTGTTGTAGTCTCCTGTCTTCTCCCAAGGAATCCTGTCCATAAAAAAAAAAAAAATCCTGTAGCATTTATGGCAAGGGCTTTTCTCCATTAATGACAGAAAAGATGAACCAGGTCAGTTTGCACTCCTCCTTAATCTGACTGGAGAGTTTTCAGATTAGGTTCTACCTTGCCATTCACAGTTATACACAGTATAAGGTTGGGAGGTCTGGTGTGAGGGGTTAGGGGATGATTTAGTGTATGTATTAGCCCTTTTGATTTGTTTCTTGATGTTTCCAAGTCCAGAGAGCCCCTTTGCATAAATCTCACCTGATGCTGCCCAGAAAGGTAAGCTCATAACAGAGCAGTCCCTGCTTGCTGGTGCTGTTTCATAAAGCTGCATCCCATTTCTGTGCTTGCAAGGGGCTGGGTCTCTGTGTCATAGTTTGCAGCATTTCATACATTGCTCCCTGGGCTCAGAGCCACGGAGAAAAGAGAGCTGAGAAACCAAAAGGGAAGTGGGGCTTAGTGAGATTTGCTGTGAGGCAGAAATCAAGGGCAAGTCTGGAAGCTCTTGGCAGAAAATGAGATGAGAGAAAGTAAAGTGGGGGCAGAAGGGCATGAATAAAAAGCAGACCTCTTCAGAGAACTTGAATATACTGCAGGTGAAATCCAATATTTAGCAGAAATATTTTTCTTCCCTAAAAGAACTGTGAAAAACTAACAGAGACCTGCATGCAAATCTTAGGCTTATAGATTAATTCGGGTTGGAATTGACCTTGGGTGGTCATCTGCTCCAACCTCTGGCTCGAAGCACAGTCACAGCTGAATCCATTCCCACTCTGCATTTGTGAACAGGCATGTAATGAATGCCATATCCTCAAGCAAGTGTCCTAGTCCAAGGAAAAAATAAATAAAAAATCACATCCTCAAGTTGCTTGACACCTGCAAGGTAGAGGATGCATCCAGCAGTAACTAACATAGGCATTCATTACACTATCACTTCAAAGCACAGATTTCACATGTTAGCAGAAGCCTTCTTACAGCTTTGCCTTATCTGCAGTAGCACAAAATCTCAAGTAACATGCAGAAAAATGAGCTAAAGCATTGCTTCAGTGGTAGGGGATCAGAGGAAACCTTGGGAAAGATGTGAGGGAAATGTCCTTAGAGCCCTCTTAAATTTTCTATATAGAACTGCAAAATATGCAATAGCAAGAAACAAGATTCCCCACAGAGTTCATGTAAATGAGAGCTCTAAAAATGTGTGCAGATACCAGAGGATTTGTTCATTATTAAACTTATATTGTGTTTACCTGTGTAGTGCAAGATTGAGGAAGACTTAATTGCATGCAATGTCCTTGCCCTCTGACCTTCATGTTAATTACATTTTGCTGTAGTGAGAAATAGATGCACCATTTTCTCTTATTTCCCTAGGACTGGGAGAGTTATTAATTCCTAATAAGATAGCTTTTTCCATCTGCAGAAGGCTATATTTTCTTTTCATTGCATGCACAGTACTCCCAGAAGCTTTTAATTTGCATATATTGGAGATCACTTCACCCATTTAACACTTCCAAAGTAAACTTGCTTAGAGCCACTGTGTGGCTGTGTTCTGGGGTTTAATCTCTTCCTGGTCTGTAATCATGACACCCACAGAAATCAGCAAGATGAAGAGGAGTGAGGTGTGTGTATATATATATATTTGTATATATATATGTATCCTCACACATATGAGTGTGCATGAGGAGCATGACTGCCTGATGTCTTCATTGAGGTTCATTTTTTGAAGTGTTAAATGTAAAAACTGATCTTCAACATGCTTCCCACTCTTCCTGTGGAGCTGTTATTGCTGTGCCCTGTGGCTCAGCTTCCAACAAAGATGAGACTCTTTTCTGCACCAGTAAAGATTTCCCTTTTCTTTAAATCTTTAAGAATGTTCTTTTTATTTCAGATGGGATATTAATTGAAATTATATTCTACTCCCATCCTCACCTACTAGCTTAATAGTCATCACATTGCACAAATTATTTTTAATACCTTGAAAAATTCATTAAGTGAACAAAAGATCCTGACATAAGTCATAAGAGGTTTTTTTTCCTCAAATATGAAGTTAATAAAAAAGGACTCTAGAATATTAAGGTCTACTTCTTAAGCCAACTTTCTTCCCATTTTAAAGAAGGGTCTTTCTGCTTATTTCCAGCAAATTTAGACACTAAGCTCTGACCAAAGATATTATTAAATCAGAGGATTTTTAACATGTGTGGACCTTTCAACAAAAAAAGGAGATTTTCAGAATAAGGCTTGTTTTCTTTGTTAAGAGACTGGGCACAGAAGGCAGCAGTTAAGCTCCTTCTTTGGATTTCAAGCAGGGGAAAAGCTACCTTTTATAAGAGGACTTCAGTCCTCAGAAAAGTCTCTGCCACAGAGGCAAATAAAAGTGGATGGAGAGGGAAAGAGAAAGCATCTCCTGTGTGGTGACAGTGGAAGCATCATGCCCTGCTGGAGCCTGCAGAGGTGCTGAAAGGGCAGAAAATCAGGTGTTGTCACCAGCACAGCTCGTTTTCTCTGAGCTGTCAAGCATGAAGAATGTATCCTGGTCTTCCTCTAAGTCCAAGGCAATTCTCAGTGCTGGTGTACTCAGCTGGGGTTGTTTCCACATAACCCAATGAACTCTGCACCCCAATGAACCAGAACTATCATCAGGCTTCCCTGTTGATGAAGAAAATACCAAAAAATCGAGCAAAATCCCAAACCCAAAAAGTTTTCTGCCCCTTTTTTTTTTCTATTTTTCACACCTTACAACTCCAACAAGATTTGGCATTTGAAGGAATCGATCCAGTGAAAGCCTGCAATAACATGGATTTGGGATGAGAGGCAATTTGTGTTTTGCAATAATCACTGAGAGCAAAGCAGCAAGGTAATGGATAGATCCATTTATCCTCTCACAAACCTATTTTCTCCAAGTCTTCCCCAGCCCAGAAGGCCATTTTAACATAATTTCCTACTCTCTGGTCAGTGGCAATTCAGCTTGCCTTGCCAGGAGCTGTAGGACAGGACTGGTGGGGGGAAGATCTCACCACACCCATGTGCCTGGCATTGTCACACTCCCTGCAGGACTCAATCCCAGTTAGTTCAAGGCCACTGTGAAATTAGCAACAACAGGAATTTAGTCCATGTTAACACTTAATAGACTTGCCATAACAAAATTTAAAAAAACCGAAACCTTTTTTAGGAAAAAGCTCTTTCCTTTTACTATTAAATCCTTTTTTTGTATATAGTATAAATATCTAAACCTGCATGTGTTTACTTAAATTTGGCTTTTTCCTACTTATTTGGGATTTCAAAGATAATTACCACAGATGGGCATGAGTAACTCATTATGTCATATCTTACACTGCTTTTTTTTCAAGTTGCTCTACATTCATCCATTCTATTTGACTGGTGTGCAAAATTATCCTTTCCAGGAAGTCAGGGGGCAACTCTAACAGAAAACTGCTCATCCTTCCCAGGCTTGACTTGAAATCCAGTAGGATTGAGCACATGTCTAAGTGCTGTTTCATGTGAACTGGCACCCTTCATGGCTCTTAAAGTTTCATGAGCATGCATTTGTCTGACTATGCAGAGCAGAAGTGGTGGGAAAGTTTAATGAACCAAACTCATCTGAAATGTCTTTTCCCTTGCTGCATTTCACTGCCACAAAAAAAGTCTCCACTTACATACAACCAATCCTTTAATTAAAAAAAAAAAATCCCTGGTGACCGATTCTGATACATCTGTGAAAATACTTCTACAGCTCATTTTAGAAAAGGGGCTTACACTGTTGAGATATTTATCCAGCTCTGCTAAACATCCCATCTTATCAGCAATGGTTGATTATTCAAAACTGTTTGTGGCAAAGTAACATCCCAGACATGCACTAGAGGGTAACATATAATGCATTGCAAAATAATTCTAGCCATCACTTTAACACATATGACACATGCCCATGGCTTTTAAACTCTATTTGACTGCCATATCTGTATTGAAGAGGAGCATCTAGCAACTTAATGTGGTGGGATCATGAACATTAATTAAATCTTTGATCTTTCTACTCTGATTTTCAATTAGTGTCCAGTGTAGTGATCATATTCTCATATATGTCTGAGGTAATTCACTATTGTTTTCCACTAAAATTTATGCATTGATAATTAAACACGGTGCACTAATAGCAGTCTGTTTGATTAAGCCTGAAGTCCATAAGGGTCTCTGAAGTGTTAGATCCAAAATTTTCTAATAATCCACATCATTTCATCAAGGAAAATTAGGCTAAAGCTGCTAGTTCAAAAAGGCAAGAGAAAACCACCAAGTTTCATATTTGATACAGCAGCAGAACAAGTAATGAACATATGACACTACTAGCTTTATCATCTAATGTTTAAACCTTTTTTTCTTGGCTTGGAGTTGATTTTTTAAAATTCATTCATGGAGGGCATCATAAACTTTACAGTTGCAGGCCTCAACATCAGGTTAAGAACTGCATAATGATGCCAAAACTGTTCCTACTTTTGTCATTTAGAGCACACAGTCTTAAACCCAAATAGTGTTGTTAAAGATTAAAAGCAAAATAAATGGTCTTAAAAGGCCAGATAAGCTAAATTGTTACAGATTATACATGTCTCACTTCAAAATCGTTAATGGCTCTCAGAGTAAGAGATTAAAAGACAAAAATAGCCTAATTGGAAAAGATTTACAGTGGGGAGTTGAATTATTTGTGCTCAAAGCAAGGCAGGATTTGATGTGAAGCACACAACAATGCATTGGCAGTGGCGAGGATGACCACGAATGTTAACTAGCACAGCTCTGCCCTAAACCAGCCAACACTGTGTGAAGAATAGCTGAAAACAATTTGGACATGGGATCTTGCATATAATGTCTGAGAACTCAGCATTGTCTGAAAAAAAGGAATGTTTAATTATGAGCTTTCAGGTATTTCTTTCACTATACCTGTAGTATGCAAAGCAGTGAATTTCAACAGCAATTTTCAACAAAAGCATGTATATTTATAAGCAAGCCTTATGCTATATTTGCAAAGGGAATTCTGAATACAAGGTAGCTATATGAGTGGGGCTGGATGATTTCTACGCCATCAGCGGGGAAGCTGCAAAATAATTTTGACTCAACTGAACACTCAAGGGTAAATTCAGATTTCAGTTACCCATGTGTAATGCCAGTGATTTGCTTTCAAGAAGCTGTGGCCTCAAGGAAATAGCTTGTGTTAGTGCCATAACCTTTGTTTTACAGGGAGTTCAACATTTGGCCCAGAGGAAAAATACACCTCTTGTAAACCAGGTAAGCAAATGGGCACAACCTGCTCAAGACATCCTCAGCATAAATCAGAAATAATCCCATTTCCATTTAAAAAGAAACTAACACTGTATGAAAGACAAGTCTGAGTGGTTGTTCTGATTTTGGTGTTAGAGAGGGATTTTGGGTTGTACTCCTCAGATAGGTGACTAGGGTCTGCCTTTTTCATTCAAATTCATTTGTAATTCACCCATTATTGATGGTTGGAATCTAAAAAATTTATTGCTAGATTTCTTTAGCTATTAAATTTTTCTATAATCAGCTTCACCCATTCATGGCTACAGCAACACTGTTCCATGCTAATATCATCCAGATCTCTGCCCTGGTTAAATATCTCCAAACTTTTTGCCCTCCAACTCTCTTCAAAAAGACCAAGTTGTGACATTATCAAATAAACAGTCTGGGAGTAGATAATCATAGCCCTAAGAACAATGTATTAAATTAACAAATGCATTTTTTTACATTTCTGGTACTGTTCATGCTCTCACCATTATCCTGTTCTGCATTTTCATGTGTTCAGTGGGTCACTCCCAGCCCAGCTTGTGTCCACTGCACAAGACTGGTGAGAAAAGCCTGAAGACCAAGGCTGAAGAATTTCAGTGTACTTTTTGCCCCTGCCTGTGGCCAACTTGCTGGTCACAGGACAGCCAAGCTGCATTAAATCTATTGTGTATTTTTATTGTTGGTTCTGGCCAGGAGGCACTGCACAAAGATGACATCCACTGCCTTGCCTTAGCCAAGCTCCATTAGGAATGAGTAACAGAAATATCCCTGTGGGCACACTTCCCCTTGCTAGGACACTGCCTGAAATTCCAACTCAAAATTAGGTGGTATCACTGTGTTTGCCACTGTTAACTACAAGTGAAAGGCTTTTCTAATTATGCTAGCACTTCCTCATTTCCTGTGGTTAAATCACCTGTAAAAAGAAGTTAAAAAATAATTTGCTTATCTTTCCCTAGTTTATTTTTAACACTGCTAATCTGGGCAGGCATATGACTTAGCTGCCACAAGGATTTTCTGCAGCCCTAAATGCTACTCTGAATATTTTTCTTGTTTCCCAACTCCTACCTGATCTACAGGTAAGGCTTCAGGTACTAACACAAGAAATAATTTGATAACCCAATTTAAACACAAAAAAAATATTTTTCAAAGAGGTGTTATATTCAGACCAGCATGAAAAAAATGAAAATAAATCTACAAATAACATAATAATTTTTAAAAAAATCTTTAGACAGCAAACAAATGGACATTCTATATTAATAGAGATAAGCAGTAATAATATAAAGGGGAAAATAACCCACAGGAAGTTTTATTGGTCTTTCTGCATTAAAATGAAAAAATAAACCGAGATAAAAATGCAAAGCAAAAACCAAACAATCAAAATATTCCCAGCAACCAACAAAAAAACCCCCAAAACATAAAAAACAAACAAACAAAAAACCAAAAAACAAACAAAAAAACCAAACCAAACAAAAAACCAAACCAAAAACCCCAAGCAAAAAATCCCTAAACAAAACTTCAGTCCTTCTACTATCATGCTAGATAGAAAAACAACAGGATATTTTCAAGTTACATTAAAAAAGACCCCAAACTGGCTCTGTTTTTATAGCTTTACTACTTATATCAATATGACCATGAGTGACTGAACTTAGGGTAAACAGAAATGAAGTCTGCATCTCAAAATCAAAAGCAAAGCACAAAACAAATCTTGCATAAAATTTCAGTCTGAGAGGATAAGTAAATGCATATTCTCCTGCTAAGTTTAGCTCCTGAGCCAAGGACATATCTTGCTTTCAAACTTAAAGTACAAATAAGAAATGTTTTTAATGAATTCAAATCATAACCATCCAGTCCCTGAGGACTGGGGAGGAATCAGTTTCTCTGGTTTAGTCTATTATAAAGCCATATTATTCCCATTTGAAGGAGATGCATCATCTGTGATGACTCCATCTAGTTCATCCTTCCAGAACATGAGCATCTTTCCATTTTCACTAAGTTGCACAGTTTTTCAAATATGCCATGTAATACATTTCCATGGGGGAAAAAAAATAAAAATCTACCACCAAGAATCCTGTCCTACTGAGATGGTCATCTGTGCTTCACAAACAAGAGGTGTTTGTACTTGCAGGGCTACATAATTCAGCAGGTTTTCCTTTTGTGTGCCTACCCAAATCCCACTTGCTTCTCCAGCAAACAAAGCCTGTGGAAAACAGTGTTTCAGCTGACAAGAGGGCTCCAGCTTGCCAGGCTGCCTGGTCCCAGCAGCACACAGCACTGATCCCTGGATAGCCAAATGCAAGTTTGGCTGCAGGAATCTCTCCATGTGCGAGGAGGCAAAAGCACACACTCCCCTTTTCCAGAGCTCCCAGAGCTAAATTAAACATTTAGTGCTCAGCTGCTGCCCGGAGAGCCCAGCATGGGGATGGGCAGTGCTGAAATGTGCCTGAAATGGCACTGAGAGCACACCTCACCTCCTTCCTTGCCCTGCTCAGCCCTGGAAATGTTGTAGGAACTGGAGCTGGGTAACCTAAAGCTGTGCCTTCCAACCCATTCTCTGAACTCTGTGGTTTTCAGCATTTTCAGCTTTTCTCTTTCTCCATCCTGGTCATTGATAGTTAAGTGGTAATTAAGCTTGAGACAAATCACTTCAAGACCAGAAAGGAAAGCTGTATATCACTTTTATCCAATACAATAAATACAATTAAAAGGAACTATTGCTGTCTCTCTTAGTTTTCCTCCATATATATCAGCTGTCATTCCTTGAGCTTTAAAGTGCTTGAATAATAAACCTGCATAGAATTGAATTACTTCAGTAGCAAGTTGATTAGTTCCCACATCCAGCAAAATGTCTGTGCTGCCTCATATATTTGCCATTTAATGTTGTAATTAATAAGTCTTGATCATGTGCCTCTTACAGCCACAGGTCAGTGACAACAGTGACATTCCCTTTCTCAGAAGGAAATTGAGCCTCCAAGACATTTTCCTAAGACACTTTCAATTATGATAAATTGTCAGATTTGCTTCAGTCATTTTGAGAACTACTTGAAGTATATCTTTCCAGGTAAAGATATAAAGCAGAGTTGGTTGGAGTTTGTGCAAATCACATTTTGGGGAGTATTTCAGCTCTTTTAGGATCCTTATAGATTCCCAAGTGCAAGGTGTGCTTTTTCAAGTACGTGTCTTTCCAACTTAATCTAGCATTTCCAATAGAGAGCCAGATACCAAATTGCTTTAAATCTGTGTAGCTCCATTGATTTCAATGGAACATGTTCAATTTATTCCACACAGGGATTTGTCCCTTTAATATGTTTTAAAGGCAATGTTGCAAAGTCATTTGTACTCCTTTTCTTTTTAGTGATGTATGCAGGAGATTATTATTTTTTAAACATTATTTTGTTAAATATCAGGATGCTGTTTACTCCATTTTTTTCCAATTATGTTCATGGCATGACCATGAAAAGACTAGTGGACATACAAGGATGGAGGTATTTTTCTGAGTTATCATCTAAAATATGTGAAATCTAGTCCAGACAGAGGGTTGGCGGAAAAAAAGCAAAACAAAAAGCAATGCTATGAAACCAACACTACTACAGCTACTTCTTTGGCACCCACAGTAAAGATACACTGGTTTTTTAACTACTTGAAAGGTTCCCAAGGTCACACACATGCAGTTTTAAAATAATGCTCAACATATATAAAAATGTAAGTACTGAAGGCAAACTAAGCCTGTTAATTTCTAATCCTAGTAAGAATGAAAAGCTGCATTTAAAAAAAGGAAAGAAAACACTGCACTTAACCTCTGATACAATATGCCAAGGGGATAGAGAGGCAGAGGAGGGGAGAAAAGCATCCTTTATGTTGCTTCCCTTTCCTGGAACTTTATTCAGTTACACTCTCTGATCAAGAAATGTTTCCTGTGAATTGAAGACAAATTGCTGAGAACTCTCTAATTATCAGCCTGGCTGCACATACTTAACATTTACAGTCCCATCTTGCTGTTCCTGCTTGTAACACTGCCAGACCTGACACACACCCACCACAGCTTAGACTCCCAGCATATTACCAATTTCAAGAAGGAGCGGAGTTTGGGTCTTCTTCATTTCTGTCCTAGTTTTTTTCTTTTAGTCTTCAGGAAGAGACTTTGATAAAGTTTTTCTTTCATGACAATCAGAAGAGCTAGAAACTTAGTTCAGATAAAGTTTTTATACAGTCGTGTCCGGGATGCTAAGAGAAAAAGGAATATGAAGTATCATGAGACCAGGTGTTACTGCAATAAACAGTAAGAACTTACAAGACAGTATGTTACAACATAAAATAGTCATACTTTCCTCAAAAAGAGTAATCCCCCAAGCTTCAGGAGGTGTGTTATTAGTCCCCTAAGTTTTGCAGACTTAAAGCCTCAGGATAGTGAGCTCACTGCTTCGCCAAAAAGCACGGAGTCCATTAAAAAATAAAAAAATCCAACAAACAAACAAGCCCAAACCCTCATGGAATCAAAGACCTTTAGGTTTGTCACCTGCTTTATGGGAGTGAAAATGCTGCACTTTGCTTAGACCTGCAGCTGATATTCCCTGAGGAAATCCCATGTTTCTTGCTTTCGAAGGCAGCTGTAGGTGCTGGAAGTACCAAAGCACTGAGAAATGGCAAGGGGTGAAATCTGTTCTAGCAGAGACTGAGTTCCTGCCCCTCTGCAGAGCTCTGAAGGACCTTCACACCCTTCTCCTGTGACCACCCCCCCAGCCAGGTGTGGTGTGGAGCCCTTGGAGGCATCACCTGCTCCTGGCAGTAACCCCAAGTGGCACCAGCCAGGCTGGACATGCCAGTGGCCATCAGTTATTGCCCCAGACACAAAGCTGCTCTGCTCTGGGCAGCACACACAGTAATCCCCATCCTCTGCAACTCTGGAGCTCACTTGTGGCAGTACAGGTGTGTCCTCAGGCTCCTGCCTCAGAGGGCACTAATATTTAACCCAGCAGCACCTGATTACAACCAGGGCTTGTGCACCACTGAATAGAGAACAAAATCTTATTTTAGGCTGAAGAGCATCACTGCAATTTCCCCATGTGCTAAGTACATACAAATCATATTTTTTGCTACTCTAAAATCCTTCTATTTAAAACACTACACAATGAAATTTGTTTTGATGCTGCCCTCTAGCAAACAAATTTACCAGTTCTGAGAGTGTTTAAGACAACCTCTTTCCTCCTCCAGATTCTACAATATGTTCACCCTTACTTCAGAGAGGTTGTTAAGGCACTTTATAAATGTGAACAGTAATTTATTTTGCAAATTAAAAAAAAAAAAAGCAGTCTCATGAAACACTTTAAAAATAATTATGTTTGTATTACAAATTAGTAAGAAAAATCCAGAAAATTTGCAGGAGACTGAAACTAATTATCTCCTTGGAAATAACCAGTAAAGAACATGGACACCAACATTAAACAATTCCAAAGAAATTAAAAACAACAGGAAGAATATTTAAAAGGACAATTGTTCAAATAATTAAAAAGGAAATGAGATAAATATCACAGATTGAATACAATACAGAAAGTATAGAGGGAGAAATTTAAATAAGGGAAAAATAATGCAAAGCCCATTTGCTATAACAGCAGAAAAACATGAAGCATCAGTGAAACCCTGATTCTCACAGCTCAACAGCCTGACTGGTAAGATCCCACTTTTCTGTAGGAATTGCACCCAAAGGTGCAATCAAAGGATTTCCTATCCTCTGGGGTTTTACTGTGCTGCTTTCTAAATGGTAAGATTTTTATTTAATTCATATGATTATCTGAGTTTTTAATACTGATAATCTGAGGTTTTTTCTCCTTGTAGTACACAGAACCAGGGAAACAATTTGTTCATATAACTAAGAGGGTCTCCATCAAATAACTATAAATATACTGGCTGTCTTTTGTTTAAAATTTAAAAAAATCACCCAGAAATTAAATGATTTCTTGAAAACAAGAAAAGCTATTATCTTAAAATTCACGAGGTTTAAAATAAGTGTAGGAAGGAGCTATTAAAAAACGCAAGCAGTCAAAATCCTCCTTGACTCTTCATAATGACTATCCTTTCTTATGTAAAAATCTATTTCTGGTGTCTCTTGGACAGACCATTCCTTTCAGAAATTTTGTCTACACAAAGTCATTCCAACACCCATTTCACCCACACCAGATGTACCTTCATCACATCAATCTTCACTCACTGCTGTGCCATAAAAGCCCTGACTCACCCCTATTCACCTCATTTGTCTGACTCACTGGACTAGCAGGGACTGGGAATTTTACTGTGACAAGCCTCTTCAATAGAAATCAAAGTGCCCTGCCTAACCCAGATGCTTTATACAGGGAAATCTTTATTATGTCAATGTTTTATGTTTTTTATTTCAGGATGGAAGGAAGGAGGACTTGGGAGACAGTTTGATCTGAAACAAAAAGTTGTGTTTTTAAACCAAACCATACCCCTTCATTTTGGGCTGGATTCACCAATATCTATTTTCCCAGAGCTGCCAGGACACCTCACCAGAGAAATTTGCTCGTTCTGGATCTCACCTTTTCCCTATAGGCACCTTTATTGAGCTCCAGCTACATTTATACACCCCAGAAACCCCCCAACTAAACTCTTCAACACAGTCTGACTCATAAGACTTTAGTGCCTGAAAGAGGATGTAGTTTGAACTCAAATCTGAACCAGAGTAGACAAGGAGCTAAGTTTTAGTTTTCTTAATGCACTGGTCCCACTCAGGCAGGTGCAGTGTAACACCAAGCTTAAAAACTTCTGAAAGTTTTGGTTTTTTTTTTTTTTTTAGTTTTCCACTCTAAGAATAATCTTATATTCCTCTTAATTCAGGAAAAAAAACCAATGAAATCACAATTTGAAATCACTATTTTCAAGTTCCTTCACATCACTTTGGCTACCATCCAACTTTTATGCCCCTATGGCCGCTCACCATGTCCCTTAACACACCCATCCTTTTCCATCCCTTTCTCCTCCCAAAATGCACCCATTATCACTTCTCCCACCTGTCATCTCTGCCACCCCAGCAGGAATGCCTGGGAGCCAAAGCAGCCACAGGCAGCAGCTACAACTGCACCTCAGCCAAAAGCAGAGGTACAAATCTTGGTCCCAGCCTGCTGGGAGAGAAGGGAAAGCTGCTCCCCCGTGCAGATTTGGGAAGATGAGTAGAAAGAAGGAGCTGGAGTACAAGGCAAACTCTTGGGCAGGGAAGCAGATGTGCTTTGGGCCGGACCTCAGCTGGGCACAGCACGAAGAGAAACCGGCACAGAGAGGAGGCAGGAAGGATGAAGTAATTGCTGATCTTTAAAAGCCCTATGTAAAATACCATTCATAATGGTGATGACAGTCACTTTCTGCAGACAGGCACAAAGGGCTTTTTCTTCCATGGCACTCTGACAGCTTAGGCAGGAAGAGAGAGGTGGCGACTGGAAGCAAATTGTCAGCGATCTGTCACCAAAGAGCAGATTGCTTCTCCCCTCCCCAATTTTCCCTCCTGAGTTAAGATTAGTCTCTATTGAAACCCAGGGTTCTGTTCATCACTGGCCAGCACCCACAGAGATGAAGTTTCTTTATCAGATCTCTCTAAGTAACTAGTTGAAACTCAAATCACTCTGACTTAGGAAGAGAAGGAGCGATCGTTGCCAAATTCCAAAGAACAAAGCAGGCTGTAAAATAAAGCTCCATAACAAAAAATCATTAAAGCTATTTTTCTGCATGCAGGCTGCTGTAGCACAAATTCAACACAATGTTATCACAAGGGAACTAAGGCAAATAAAATTATTGTAAATAAATTACTACTCTTAAAACTACTTTGGTTATTCTATATTTAGCCACATGTACAACAACAGAAATTAATCTGAAAAGATTCAGTTACACATGAAATGCTGCTGCAGAGTATCCAGAGTTTCTGAAAGCCAAGCAAAGTCTCCTTTGTTTTATTTGACTTTGTTTTGACAATCACTTTGCTGTTTACCCAGGTATAATGTCATCTTCTTCGCAGAATACTAAGATCCATGTGGAAAACAGAAATGTCTCCTAATTATTTCCTTCCAAAAGCAAACAAGAGAATGAAATATCTTGTGTAATTGAATTTTAAAAATGCCAAGAAAGTTTGTTCTCTTTATAGCCAAAGTTAAAGCAAATTACTTTGGTGAGGGGTGAAATAGGGGGTGGGAGGAATGCAAGTTTCCATTTAATTTCCAGGTGCACACACACTTTGTCTTTAGTTGTCAAAAGGCAGCCTTTCCATGAGAGGCTACAACAAATAGATGAAATAAAAGCAAAGCCTCTGTCACAGGGGCTCTGCCTTTGTTCTGTATTTGTGCAATGCTCAGAACACTGAATCTCTGGCCTCTAAGTCAGATATAAATAATCATGGAAGGAAATGAAAGAACAACACAAAAAAAATCAAATACATGGGTAACTTGAAAGAAGGGATAAAACTGTATTTATGCTGTTTAACCCTTACTTATCTAGCTCGTAATGCTGCCTTAGGGAAAGAAGTTATTTCATTACAAGTCAGTAATATTTGCAATGGTCAAAAGGTAGCACCAATGGAACATTAAACTCATATATATTTATATAGCAATCACACTCTCTAGCAAACAGCTCAATTTCTCCCTGTGGAGCATGGCCCACTTTCACACAGAGGAACCTATGAGAGCCCTAATCAATATGTGGATCAATATACTGAAATTATCAAAGTATTGACGTGGAATCATTTGTACATGCCAGGGACCATGGCAGCCTTTGCTATCTGTATATAGGATCCAGAGACCCAAAATGTCTCCTTGATCTCTAGAACAAGAGTGAGAGCAAGGTGCCAGCCAACCTGCAGGTCAGGTCCCTGTTACTGGCCTCTACAAATGTTGTGCCTCAGTGGAGGACCCTGCAAAGCTGGATCAGAACCTTATAGTACAGCACAAAAGGGGACATCTTTCCCCCAAAAGTTACTTTTCTTATCCCTTTCAGCAGAAAAATGTCAGCAATTTTCCTGGATTGATAAAGCTTCAACAGCAGTGAAAGGATTCTCTTGGAAGCGATCCACCATCCATGAAAACAAGGCAACATTTAAGCTTGCCTAGATGACTTCTGTGCAGAGGTATTTGAGTGGTGCACAACAACATGTGGCAATTAGATACAGTGCTTAATTGCAGATCTAACCATGATGTGTGGTGATGAAGGAAGGAAAAAGGAGCTCCAAGTAGAGTCACTTCATTTCCATTGCACAGGAAACATCATGAACTGAATGTGTGAGATGGATAAACATGTAGTAGATTATGTATTTATTAGGTTGTCACTTTTCAATTGGAAATAGCAGAAATAGCCACGGTCTTCTGCATATTTTGTATCACAATATCTCAGGCAGCACTTTCAGATCTTGCTGCGCTTTTGTGGCTTTGCAGGAAAAATAACAAGAAAAGGTAGACAAGAGAATAAAAGCTGGCTGCCTTCAGAGGGGTGTGTAGACATTTTCTTGAAAGTAAGGCAGGAAAACTTTGCCAGGCAATTGTACCAACATTGCTAAGAGCAGAGCTACAGAGTAAAAATATATTGGTACTGTGATTTTACAATGTCATGTTCCCTGACTGAGAAATGCATTCATGACAACATGCAGAAGAGGGGGAAAGAGACACAGTATAATATCTCTGATTTCACCAGATGACTGGAAACCTGCAGAAAGCAAAGGTTAAAATGTCACAGTGTCTTTTTTTTCTTTTTTTTTTCTGCAGAGGAACCTGGCAGAAGCACTTTTGCTGTTGGTACAATTGCTGATCTACAACTGACATGAGGTTCCAGTGGAGTTATTCCCAAATCATTCATGTGCAAAGAAAGCATCTGTGTTCTGTTTTCACCAGACCACAGAGCCAGCAAGCGAGACGCCAAAGAAAGGAAATGCTGTGGCATCATCACTTTGCATTGAAGACAACAAGGCTATTTCAGAAGGCAGCAAGCCTGATATTAGCTCATATTATAATCAAAACAAATCAAGCATGGACAATTTGGATCACCTCACCAGGAGGAAAATTTGGTGGTAGCCAGTGGTAATATGATTGTGATGTGCTGTGCTGAACTGCTACGTTTGTCATTTAGCATTCAGAGTTCCCAGACTCAAATCCTGCCATGTCCTCTGATTGCTGATTGTTTCTGGAGAAGTAGTCAACAACTTAGCTAAATAAATGATAATACAGTGGCTTTTCAATCTACAGTTTGTATTGGATTTCAAGCATTTGAGATAGAAATATCAACCTTTGTGTTGCAGCTGCTGCACTTGTTGAACAGCAGAGATCAAAAAAGAATCAACACTGGCACTTGTAACCACACAGTAAAAACATAAAAGTGAAGACTTACATCCAGGTGTTACATTAAAAAAAAAAAAAATCCTGCAGAAAAATAAAAAGGCTAAAAATCCTGAATCACAAACAGTGCAACATGAATGGCAACATCAACACAGCCACAAAATCTGCTATATAGGTGAAAAAAAACAAGTATAAAATGTGTTTTTTCATTGATCCCAGATTAAAACAGAGAACTAGGTAATTATTTCTGACCTATGGCTAAAGCATAAGAGTATAACTAATCACAATAAAATATCCTATGGAAGAAAAAGAAATAGGACCAAGGAGAGAAATGAAGACAGGCACATAACTGATGAAAGAAGAGGGTGATAAATGAAAGAAAGGGTAAATCAAAAACCCTCACACAGATCTTTTGGCTCAGAATATTTAATGAACATCTTGGAGTTTTCTAAATTTACCAAAGAAGCACTGGTGAACATCTGAGTTGAAGGAACTTCAAAGCTGAGCATAAGAAGTATCTTACAGACCTAAATAGTGTGAAGGAAATAGTAGATGAAAGCAACAAAAATGCAACAAAATGCAAACTGAGTCCTGTGAGGAGCTGCTAAGTGGAGCTGGAAGGTGGATGAGATGGCTGCAGCACAAGGGCCTTGATCCATATTTGCTGATGCAATCTCAAGCTCTGAGTGGTGGAATACCAGAGCATTTGTCTGGCTCCTTTAAAATACCCACTGCCAGTCTGTGGGGTCCCTGAGCAGGCAGGGAATGGCATTTCTCTCACTGAATCACTAAGCCAAAGACCCACAGTCGTGTCAGGGGCTGGGAGGGGCTGCTGCTGATGGGAGATGTGTGTTTGGATTAGGAAACCCAACAATTTCCCCTCAAAATAGATACATTGGCTCAAATGCTCTGGCTAAGCATGAGCTCCACTGCACTCTTCTATCTCGATTTTCCCTGTGGTTTTAATTGAAAGCTGTATTGCTTACTGTCCATCCTAAAGTATTGACTGATTCTGCTGTGCCTTGCTGGACAGCTGCTGTGTTATGGCCCAGAGGTAATTGATGGAGAGAGCCCCCTCTTCCCCACTCTGGCTGCTCCACTGGGGAACAGAATGTCTTGCTTAATGCCTGCACAGCACTCAGAGATCCTTAAATGAAAGGCATAAGAGCACAAAATGCCATCATCATTAGTTATAAGGTCCACTGCAGAGCAATGCAAAAATATTGCTTTTCCCTGCCCATCTGGGGTTTTGCACACTGCCTAAGCTCAGAGAGCAAGAGGTCAAATCTGTGCCTCTGGCATAATAGTGCAGAGTGCTAATTACAGAACTACCATAAAGCATCTGCTGTAATACATAACTGTGATTCCCTGGCATGCACAAATACTGCACCTCTGTGCTCAGAGAACAGTGCTGGAAGTAAATCCTGGGGCCCAGAGTGTGAGTGGCCCTTGAGGGAGTGTCCTGGGGCTCAGGTGAAGGAAGGGAGAGGAGCAGGGAAAGGCACCAGCCCCTGCTGCATCCCCTTAGTGCAAGAGAGTCACAGCTGAAGGCTCTGCACTCACAGCATCACAGCAGCCAAGCCCTTCAAGCTGCCACCTCTCCCTTCCAGAGCAAGGTCAGCTGCCCAGAAGGGAAGTAGGGCTCTGCTGAGGAACGGACAGAAAGAAATCTTCCTTTCACAGCCCAGGGTCACCCAGAATTAATTGTTTGTGGGACACTGTGGAGCCTCACCCTGCCAGGGGATGTCTCAGAGAGGTTTGGTAGGAATTAATCTTCCCCAATGCACAATCTATCCAAGAGATCCCTTGGCCAGGAACTCCTTGTTGCCACTACTCTAATGTGTATAAATAGGATGTCTTTGCACCAAAAATAATACTGGCATAGACAGTGGACATGAAGAATTAAAATAAATCTTCCATTCATATTTGTTTGGAAAGGGATACTCCTCATTCATGCAGTCAGCAGTTGCTGACTTCAGGGACCAAGAGCACTCATACACCAAACATGATATTTTCTTGGTTTTAGGATTGGAAGGATGTAGATCCCATCCTTCCAATATCGCTCTCTGCTTTGAAGGACCTAGAAGACCTGTCTAAAAACTCATCCTATATACCAGGCTTATCAACTGGAAGATGAACTCCATCAGGATGGAGCCTCCAGGAAAGTCATCAAACACTCCCCTTTTCCCAGCTGATGTACATGGATTTGAAAAAGTCACACAGAACGTGCCTGCACTCTGCACCAGGGTCACAGGCAGAAATTATCTGCTGGAAACCTTTTGTAAGCATTGAAGCTTCCCTACTCTGCAGCCCTGATGTGTCAGAAAGTGTGTGCTTCAGTGCCTGCAGGAAATACATGTCCTAGCCTCTTACACTTCTCATCAAAGAAACACTTAGAGCAATCATTGCTATTATTTTAATATACTATCACATTTTAAGCATCAACGCTAAATAGGAACCAAACCTGGATTCTGCTTTGCAAGAATGTAAGGGACAATTCATTCCACAACACCAATTTATGTGCTGGCATGACTAATCCTGAAGACAATAAGGCCATCAACAACAACAAAGTAGTACCCTGTGAGCAAATTCAGAGAAAAATGCAAAAGTACACCAAGCTGTCCTGCTAATATCTTTACAGGCCTAGAAATGTAGGCACTTATCCTCACACAATGGCACAAGAGGAAATGTGTATGAAAGACTTTTCAGCCTGAAATGGATAAATGGAGATGAAACACTGCTTTTGATGCAAGGCAAACAGAGAAATTGGAGGCTTTTGTGTGCTGAGTTTCTTGGATTTGTTTTGTCTGCATAGAAACACCTTTAGTAATTCAATGTTGAAATAAGCTTTCTCAATGCTAAAATTGAATATCCAAGAAGACTGGCACCCAGAGATGGTTGAGCACTGAACAGAGTCCCCAGGGCAGTGGTGACAGCGCCCAGACTCACACAGTTCAAGAAATGTTTGGACAAGGCTCTCAGGCACATGGTGAGACCCTTGGGGTGTCCTGTGCAGGGTCAGGAGTTGGACTTTGTGATCCTGATGGGTCCCATCCGACTCAGAAATTCCTATGATTCTGTAATATGTTCTAATATCTCTCCTGGCTATAACAGAATATTCTGAAAAGTTTAATCACAAAAGTTCTGCCTACAAAATGTGAGGAGTCCACCAGACCCTTATAACTGCATTACACTACCAGCACACTTAGAAGGGAGGCATTGTGGAGAATTTTCATTAATAGGTTGAAACTGTGAATAAAGTAAAAACTAGCTTTCACTGGTTGATACAGAATTATTTGTTTTCATTCTTGTCTCAAATTTATTTTCACTTGAGAAATGTTAGGCTCTCTTTCTCTTTGTGCAAAGCAAAAAAAAATATTCTTTAATAGAAGATCTTTATCACTATAGAAATGTGGCTCTACTAAACATTTCTATCATTCAAATCAAAAGTATCTAGAATAGACACCATCTTCATTAGGGAAAAAAAAAAAAAGCTGTAGCATTATTTAATCAAAGTCAGTAACAAGCATTGAAAGAAAATAATAAAATATAAACAAATTTTTCTGCCTTTCTCACAAAGGATTACTGGTGCTTCCTGAACACTTCTCAGTTTATTCTGCTGACACAAAGGTCCTTCCCTTCCATCTTTTAACATCAGATTTTGGGAGATTGAGTTGGTCATAGTGCTCCATTTCCTAAACCAGTCAGCAACATAGCATGAAAAAAGTAGAGAGAAAAAAAATTATTTTAAAAGGTGTTACTTCCAGAGATAAAGAAATGTATTAGTTCTGTCCTCATCACTGACCCGATTCTACTGAAGACTGCTTATGATGGTACATGTGAGAAAAATCAAGAAAGTTAAAAGATCTTGTCTTAGAAAAACAGATGTGGGAAATGCATCAGGAAGTTGTCTTTGGGACTGCATAGATTTAGAGATGTTCCTGTGTTACTTACTCTTTTTTAAAATTAATCAGTGATGTGAAGTTTTTCCAAGCAGGCTGGGAGGAGGATGGGTTGAGAGCAGTCCTGACTGGGTGTTGGTTGATGAGGACCTGCCCATTAGGGCACTTTTTAGTGCTCACACCCAAAAAGCCAAAACATCCTGGGCTGCACCCAAAGCAGCGAGGCCAGCAGGTGAGGGAGGGGATTCTGCCCCTCTGCCCTGAGTCCCCCCTGCAGTGCTGCATCCAGTTCTGGGATCCTCACCACAGAAAAGATGTGGAGCTGCTGTGGTGGACACAAAAGTGATCTGAGGACTAAGCACCCCTGCTGTGAAAAGCAGCTGAGAGAGTTGGGGCTGCTCAGCCTGGAGAAGAGAAGGGTTCATGGAGACCTCTCTGCAGCCAGCCAGTGCCTAAAGAGGATTTACAACAAAGCTGGAGAGGAGCTTCTCCCAAGGGCAGGTAGGGATTGGACAAGGTGGGGATGGCATTAAACTAAAAGAGGGTAGATTCACATTACATAGTAGGAAGAAATGCTTTCCCATGAGGATGGTGAGGCACTGGCACAGACTGCCCAGAGAAACTGTGGGTGCCCCATCCCTGGAAATGTTCCCAGGCCAGGCTGGATGGAGATTTGAAAACATTGCTCTAGTGGGAATTGTCTCTGCCCACTGCAGGAGGGCTGGAAGCAAATAACCTTTAGGGTCCCTTCAAACCCAAACCATTTTGGGATTCCATGATGTAAAAAAAATACACAGAAGAGAAATAAGAGCAGCATATTAGATGGTTGCGCTAGAATGGATTAAAAAAAAAAAAAAAAGGAAAAAAGAGATACAATTGTTAAAAGTATCTCATAGAATATCTGCTTAGCAACATGATGCCAAACCCTTAAGGCCACAGACCATATTTTGCTTCAGGTCTTTGGTATTCTTCCTGACACAAGGAGTTTATCAAAGCCTGCAGAAACTGTATAAGCAGCTTGACACTGACTCCTGTGAGCTGCTGAGTATTAAGGGAGATCAGCACATTCCTTAAAGTTATTTTTGAGAATTCTTGATTTTCTTTACAGAACATAGAGAAAAGTTGAGTGATTTAAATACAACTCTATCCAACAAAAAAAAAAAAAAAAGCAGATAAATAGAGAGTAAATTGGGACTGAAAACTGAAAAATTAACTGCTCTTAGAAACATAAGTTTTGAGAAGAACAAAAAAAAATTAGTGTGGTAAATTTGATAAATAAGGGTAAAATACTCAGAACTGGTAAATCATACACTCACAGGGATGAGATAAGCCTCAAAAAATTCTGGAGAGCTAACAATTCCTTAAAGAAATTATAACAAAAGTGCAGAACTAAACTAACCCAGTATAAAGGAGGGATGTAAAATTTAATTAGACCCCTGTTGTGTAAATCAAAAGTTTTCCATTGACTTCATTTTAGAGGAAGCTACACAAGATTACTAAGGATGGTAAAAAAAGAGGAGCTTCAATACATTGGGGGAATGTGAAACACAACTTACTAGCAAAAAATGTAAAAGACAACAAGAAATCATCCTAGAATACACTAATGTGAGGTTGAAAAATAATAAAAATATTGCCCTTTTCAGAGTGAGAGGATGCCTGCAGAGCTGAAGTACTGCATGTCTTCTTGGCTGTCAGTCTTCACCAGAAAATGATGTGCAATTGAAGTTGGCAGCAAAAAGCTAGAAAAGGGAATAAACAGCTCAGAAAGACTTATGATTTGTTTTCACATTTCATGAGCCTGATAAACTTCATTTTGGGGAATTTAAAACATCTCAAATTTGGAAGAACTTTCCCATTAATGGCTGTTCGTTCAGGATCTCTGGGAAGTGGCACAACTGTAGAAAACTGGAACAGAGCAAATATAAAATGTATTTCTGAGATGGCAAAGAAAAATGATAGAAATTATACATCAGTCACTTTAACCTACTACCTCAAAACCTATCAGCACAATCAAACAACTTTTGAGATCTAGCAAGGAAACAAGGACAAGAGAAATTGGGAAGAACAATTCTTACCAAATCTATCCAGTATCTTTATCTGGTGATGTAACAGGTCTTCTGACCTTAGCTTTTCTGTAACAGGGAGATTTGTGAATCGTGCACTGACTCTGTGCTGATTATGGGAAGTCACAGGAAACACCAAGAAATCATTCTGCATATATATGTATATATGAGGGCCTTTTTTGTCCCCCTTGAGAATGGCTTTCTATACAGACAGCTACAGTTAAAAAAAAAATAAAATAAAAAAGACAGCACAAGCTCAGCCTAGAGACCAACCTGCTAAAAGCCAGACAAATACATGGTATTACAGTGGATCACAGAAGGAACATGAATCAACAATGTCATCCTCTAGCAAAAAAAGTGGACATAGAAGCAGGATTAGAGACAACAGCACAAACTGCACTGCTTTTGTCTTCCCCAGCTTTCACCAGTTTTGCTGGAGCAATGGGTTCAGTTTTGGGTATCACCCAACAAAAAAAGTATGGGTTGCTTGCAGAGACTCCTGAGGATCAGAGGTCTGAGACTCATAACCTACAAGGAAAGGCTGAACAAATTGGGGTTGCTGTCTGAAAAAGTCCTCAAGTACATTACAGGCTTTTGCAAAGAGAGAAAGAATAATTTATCCTCTATGTCCACACAGCAAAAGAAGACAAGAAACAACAGGTTGAAACTGCAGCCAGGGAAATCCACTTTCCATCACCAGAATTTTTTAAGAGCAGACAAGAGTAGCATTTTTCAGGAAATGCAGACAAACTTTGTCTTGTTGTTTTCTGCACTGTCTTCCCTCAGGGCATCCTGATATCCCTTTAAAACCTATAATCTATGATTTGAAGTCAGTTCCCTTACCATTCAATTAATTTACTAACTCACAGTATTTCCTTTTGCTACCCTGAAAAACTGTGATGGAAATACTTTTCAAAAGGCTATAATTTTTCGGGAACTGCTCCAATTAGAATGATTGTCAGATATGAGTAAGACAGGATTTGCTGGAGTGATTTGGGTCATAGCCTGTTTATGATGAGGCTTTCCACTTCTACTGTGGAATTTACTAGCTGAGAAAAAGAATTTCATAAGAACAATGCTAATGAAAAAGAACAAAAAAGAGTAGCATTTTTCAAACATTGGCCATATTGGCCTCAGAATTATTTTTGTTTCTTATAAAGGCAAAAGGAAAAGTTATCTGTTGCAGGAAATAGCTTATACTCAATGAAATTTCTTATTTTTATTGTTTAATTGATTAAAATCTCCTGTATGCTACCTTGTGGTAATCACCACACTGTCATGAACATTTCATGCAGTCACAAAGATATTGCCTAAATAGGAGTATGTTTTCTCTTTCCTGTCAGTTAGGTTAGAGCAACACCAAAATGTTTAGTTTTGATTTTCTTTGGTCAGCTTTTTAAAGATCTTCAGATGCAGAATCTTAAGACAGAGCCACCCAGAGCATACCACTAGTAGCTCCTGAGAGAGCTGCCAAACAAAACTAAATCAGTTTTACAAGAAATGGAAAAAAAATAACCTACACCATGCCAAACAGGTTACTAAAGCCCTCACCACATTTCCTTGTTTAAAATGCTGCTTTCACAGTTTCTAAATATTCTAAATTTCCTCCACCCTGCCCTGGAGGTTGCCTCAATGCACTCTTGGTAAACATCTCAAAAGCATCTATCCAAAATAAGTTAGACCTGAAAGAAAAAATACTAGAGAGTTGTCTCTCTACACAAGAAGGAGTAACTTTCACACAAGACCAGATACCAGCTCATGCTTTTAAAGAATTCCTGAATTCAAAGGTTTGGGACAAATTTCTCACATGCAATGTTCTCTCAAAAGGTGAGGAGAATACACAACCAGTAACAGCATGAAACCCTTTCCAAGTACCTCCTTGCCTAAACATTATAGAAAGATGACCCTTTCAGTTTACCTACAAACATACAACATTCCTAAAAATATACTGTGCTAATCTATGCACAAAATTTACTTGAAATGGTGTTATTCTAAAAACCTTCAGAAGTAGTGGAACAAAACAAAACAAAATCCCATTTAACTGTAACAAAATGTTTTGTTCAATGGAAATGAAATGTATTCTGATGATACTGTTAGCTATAAAAGAGGATTGCATGATGATAACTACTGGAAAATTTCTTACCCTCCCACTACTGAAATACAGGTTTTTAGGGAAGAGATCCTGAAAATGGTGCACTTCTAAGAAACTCCACTCCTTATAACTGGCTCTTCAGCTGGTCACTGCTACCAGATCAAAAGGACCATCAAAATTCAGGGACTGTGTCTCCTTCCCATCAACTCCCACAGCAATACTGCACTGGGGATGTCTCTATCAGAAAAAAAACAAAACAAAACAAAACAACTCTATTCTTCTGCTCTTGCTTCTCCTCATTGTGTCTTATGGTACAAAGCATTTGCTGGAATGCAAAGACATGAAAGATCAGGAGGACTGCAAAGGTACTGACAGCTGGACTGGGATGAGAAAATGTGAAAATTCGTGAAACTACTGAGTGAGACATGGTGGAAAAACACTGGAAAATTCTGACAGAAGAATATATTATCTGAAAGCATGTGCTTGTTGGAACAGTGAGTGACAGGATTGCCAAGAAAAGTTAGATGGCTGGGTCACTGATCAAACCAAGGGAAAGTTTCATGGAGATAAGATTACACATGACTAATGCAGGGATGGGAATGGAATTGCTCAAGAGGAACAGTGTAAAACTAGCAGGAAATTATGGAATATGTCAATGGCGTGCACCTGTTCAAGTTGCAGGCTCAGAAAAACACCAACCAACAATGTATTACTTGTTTATTTAGAAGATCAAGCCAAATAATAACCCAGAAACACTCAGAATAAAATTAATTTGCAATGTGTGTTTAGTCTCAAGAAACTATAGATGACAGAGATAAAGATTAATCTAACTGCTTCAAGAATGTAAAGTATTAAACAGAAAAGGCAGATCAAGAAATATCAGACTGAAGTAGCCTACATGCATCTTTAGTACTAACCACTACCAGTTGTGCCAGTACCAGAACATTTACTGGCTGTGGGGCTCTGCTGACTCCTATAACAATTCCATCACTGAGATCTCCTGTTGGAATCTTGATGTGAGAAGGAAGCAGAAGTCCTGGTTTAGCTATAGAAACTAGGCATATGAGAAACAGCAAGCACACAAAGAACCTGTGCTTGCTTTGAGGCAGAGGAAATGAGAAAAGATCTGAGCTGGGGACTGTGCTGGTGCTGAAGGTAGTTTGCTTTATTAGCCCCTCTATGATGGAAATGGTGGGTGATAGCAGAAAGAATAAAAGTTGAAACAGCTCAAGAAAATATGACAACTCAGAACTAAGATGAAATGTGACAGGGGATATAGAGAAAGGAAAAAAAAAAAAAAAGGGAGGTGAGGAGAAGATGCAAATAGGAACTGACAGCAAGGAGCTGTTTGGGATTGTAAATGAGCTTCTTGGAAAGCACTGTGGCACTCACTGGGCTGGAGCCACTGAATTACAGGATTAGACCCCAGAACTCAGCACCACAGGATCCTCTCCAGCTACCCAAGCAGCTCTGGATTTATTACCCTCTACAGCTTCCTGCTTTTCTTAGCTTGTTCTTGTGAAAGCATTGAAGTCAATGTGAAGTCAATGCTGAATGGAAAATTAACCAAGCTCTCCCCTCTTCTTGTCTTTTCATTTCTCATTAAATTAGAGAGAAAATGTAAATGTTATTTTCTCTTTCACTTCACCAGTTGTTGACAAGTCAGGAGCTAACAGTGAGAAGACTTCATTCAGAGCTTTGAGCTCTTGCTTCTGAAGCCAGCAGCCTTCACATGTGTTACTAGGAACAATTCAAATTGCAGCCCTTTTTCATTTAACAGTGTTATGACCCATGCCCGTGAAATCCAAAAAAACTAAAAATGAGGGTGCTTTCTGACAGCATTTCTTTCCAGAGTTTAGAAGTGTTCTATGCTAAGTTCATACAGGGGCAAACCTGTCTTATGACAGTTTTGAGAACTCAAACATGGAAACTCTGCAATCAGAAACAGAAAATTCACAAGGCTGTACATGAAGTTAGGTCCACATAATTCAAGAAAAACCTTGGTGAATGCTTCTGTTTCTCAAGGTGGTGAGAACAGAGTTTGGCTAACTCAGCCTTCAATAGGTTTCTGTATTTCATATTTTTGTTACTGAGCGTGACTAAAAAGACTAAAACTGCTCAAATACAGAAGGCAGATGGTTCTAGGTCCAGTTATTGAACAGAAGAGGTACAGGAGAGATGCAATTTGTGAAACACAAAGACCATGCTCTTCTTTGCTTCATCTTGTTTCTTTCTGTATTTCATCAGGTCTTTTGTTACAGAAATAAAAGAAATGGACACCATCTGTGGAGCTCTTCTACTTCAGTATATTTTTGAGGCAGGAAAAAAAAAAATGGTACAAGACAGGACATTTCATTCAGCTAGCTACCTCTGTTTTCACAGAGGTGGGATCATACATTTAGACATGCAATTTCAGGCCAATCATTCCCATATCCATTTATCGTTTTAAGGAGTCCAGGATTTATTCAATGTCATTACTCTCAGCCTCAGAACTGAAGTTTGCATGATACCCTTACTCTCCCTCCTCCTTCCCTCAAAGAATCACACCTTACAGAATGTTGTAAAGGAGGTAAAAGTCCCATCCTTCCCAAAGCAAAATTCAACTCTTACAAAAAAAGTGCCAGATTTGATTTATTGGAGTGCAGTCTGAGTCAACAACAGGGCACAGATTTCTGCAGTAGGCTGTGTTTTAGCAGAGATGGTGTTTGGCTCTGCTGTTGTCTCTCTTCCACTGTGCAGTGCTCAGTGTGTAGCATACAGCTACAGCAAATAATACTTTTTGTTCCATGGGTTTTCAGTTTAAGACAACCCCACGGAGAATTCAGCAGGAACAGGTGAGATCCATCACCTCTCACTGTCTCACATGAAGGATCTTGGTACCAGGTGAGATATCTGACCCCCACCATCATGACTCAACTCATCACTGTTTCTGCAAAACACCTCCCTTGACAAAACACTCCAAGTAAACTTGTATTTTGTTAGAACTCTGAGGCTGCCTTGCCCAGCATAGGGATGTTACTCTCACATCTATGAGGATGCTGAAAAAATGTCACCTGGAAGAGACTAAATCCTCCCGATCCTATTGCCCAGCAGGGACTTTCCCAAGGTGATGGAGCTGGGAATATCTGGGTACCACTCCCTGATAGGCAAGCCCACTAAGAATTGTTCCTGACCTTGATTAGAAATGATGTGGTCTTTCTTTCTCTTCTATAATATCTCTCTTCCCCCTACTTCTCTCCAGAGCTCTGGAAGGTCTGCTCCTGTGATGAAACACATGAAGTGACATTCTGCTACCATGAAATTCAACAGAAAAACTCTCAGTGATGAATTGGAATTAGCATTTAGTTTTACTTTACTTTAGTAGAAAGTAACACTCTAGTTCTTCAGGGATAGGGAGAGCAGGGAACTCAAAACTGCATGTTACAGACACTTAGACTATCTACATACTGCACAGTTTGGCAACAAGCAAAACTTAACTCCTATTTTTCCTCCATTTTACCTTCCATTATTTCCTTCTAATGTACTTAACCTTTTGCTGCTTTGGGGGTTGGGTTTGTTTTTTGTTGTCTTTTTTTTTTCAGAATGCCAAACCACTCTTAAACAATCATAAAGGCTCTTGAACAGTGAGGCTCTTTATCTTTGAGCAGAATTAATATATAGCACAGGTTTTTTTCCTGTGCAGCTGGAGTCACCCACTTATATGTGAAAGAGTTGCTCATTCTCCTCAGCCAGCCAGTTCTCAGCCAAAAACCTAACAAAGGGAAATAATTTTTGTGTTTGTCTGAAGTGTTATTCCCCATGTTGCATCACATATCCACATTACTGTGTAAGACCAATAGATGACAAATCCCTTCCCAGGGAAGTAAAAAATAATGTTTTCACAGTTCTTCTCCCTCTCCCCAGGAATTGCACACTGATTATTAGAGAAAAATATATCAAAAACCTAAATATTACAGCAGGGAGTCAAACTGAGGAGAAAAAAAAATTTCCTCTGCCCACACACCCTTTTCTGCTTCAGGGACACGAATGCCTACTGCTGCTGGCTGGGATGAGAAAAGAAGGGCTATGGGAGGGAAGTAGAAGCTGTGGGATGATCCAAGCAACTTTCTTCCCACTCAGAGAGCCCTGCAGGTCCTTGCTCCCCCTTTCCCTTCACCTCTGAGCCCTCACACATCTTGTGGGGCTGGTGCCTACAGATCCATATCCCAGGTCATCACCCACGTGGGAACAGGGGGAGCAAATCTGCCATGAGCAAGAGGAAAATCCCGAGGGAAAGAAAAGGTGAAAAAGATTGATGACAAGGGAAGGACAGTGAGTGGAAAGACCACCATGACAAAGAGCAAAGGATAAACTGAGAATAAGGGGGAAACGTGGGTGGGAATAAGGCTTTTGAAGAAAAAAGGGAAGAAGAAAATGAAGAATCAGATCATGAAAATGTTTCAGACTGTCAAAGACTGCTCCTTATTCCATTCCATTTTTCCTGGTTTTCACAGAATTATTACTGGAAGAAAAAGAAAACATTTGGGAGATGGAGTGGTAGCAAACTAAATGCCACAATGTTAAAAAAAAAATGTAGGATAAAATTTGTTTTAGATTTCTAAAAATTTTAATATTTTAAAAATTTTTTTTAAAAGCAGTTAGTGAAAAATAAACTAGTGGAGTGTACATTTTTGCCTTCCTTTTTACAAACTGTAAATATTTAGTGGAAAATGACTCTACTAATACAAAGTGGTTTGTGTGACAGTAGATTTTTATCTGCACACTAAGGTCCAAGAACACAAACACCAGCTCCCCAGCTGCAGTCATGCAATGGATAGGAATTTACAAGGCTGAAGCAGTGACTTGAAAATGTTGAAAGTACTATGATGGATATCTCTATACTCCACTTCCTAGAGGCTAAGCAGCAGTGTATAGATGCAGAAGGGAATTCTCTTTAACTGAGTTAAAAAAAAGCCCAGAACCCAACAAACAAAAACAGTAGGAAAAAGATAATCCACTGTGCATTTTCAGCTCTGCTTGTTTTTGGAAAAAACAGAGTAAATAATTTGTGTTCTTGAGAACAGCTTTAGTCAGACTCAGTTCTGTCTCAGGCTGTACAGTCACACAAGGGAAATCAACCTCAAGCTACCTGGCTTATCAGCATGTTTTAGAAAAGAAAAGAGTACTTGCTGACTGTCCCCTTGGCATCCTTCCTCCAACTCACTGATGAAAGAAGCTGAGCAAAAAAGAGTTGGAAAAAAAGTTTGCAATTTACTTCACTAGGGTAAGAGCAAATTCTTTTCCCCTCCAAACAAGCAGGATGAGCAATGATTGAGAGAATTATCTAGATCACAGTGACTTCTGAACTTTCTTAGTCATACAGTATTTCAGGCTATCCCTAAAACATTGCTATTTTTTGCTCAACATCAACTCCATTGCTGCTCTCTCAAGCTGAGATGGATAGATACGTTTTCTTTTCTTGACCCAGGCTATTATTTAGTTTAAGGAAACACTATATCCCTCAACAAGCTGTGAACCTGAGGCCATTAGTGAGATTCCAAAAGGAGTTTAAGAGATTATTGAACATGTATCTTTGCCTTACTTTGAAAACAGTAAATCATTTTCTTATTCTTATTTGCACAGTAAGGGGAAACAGATGTCAAATGTAGTAGCAAGCTTTATCTCTGCAAAAAAACCCCACACACTTTTTTTCTAATTTGTCCAATCTGTGATTAAGATTTCTATCTCAAATTCATGTCATTTTGTTTTGAAGTTTTATCTGTATTACATTTTATCGGTACATTTACATTTATCTGTATTATATTTTTTAATCTGTTGTATTACATGACATACTCTCACTGCTGCAGGTGGCTATAACAGGAATGGGGCAGCCAAGGAATCCATGGTGTTAATGTAGAGAGATGGGAATGATGGAGCGGCCTTGAAACAAAGGCTCTTAATGTAACAAAAAATAACAAACATAGAAATCACATGACTTGAAGCCACGCATCCAAAGATCCCAAAACCCAGAAAAACAGCACCTTGTTTGTAACAAACTGGTTATTATATTAGTTCCCACGAGAAAACTCTTCTTTCTATTCTCTCACCATAATGTAAGGGATGTCCTTTCTCCTAGCTGGGTGTCTCCCAGGGTTTGAAGCTGAAGCTTTCTGCAGGTGAAGCCAGCTCCCTGTCCACCCCAATTCCCACAGCATGCACTCTTATCTGCTACCTGTACCAGGTAGACATCCCTTAAAACAACAAAACAAGGGAAATCAAAATCCACTACAATTAGAAATACTTACTAAACTCAAAGCCAGTTAATGCATGTCCTGATGACTTTTTGACAGTATTTTAGTACACAGTACAATAATTTGCTAATGCTGAGTGATACTTTCAAATATGAAAGTGTATACTGAGATGACAGATAAGTGTTACATGATATTTGTCCTTGGATTAAAGGCTCCCTATTTCTTTGCAGTGACATGAGAAATGATAATGGCTTCAGAAAAACTGATATTGTTTGTCATGCCACAGGTCCTTTGAGATATTCCTCTTTTCTGTTACTTTTAAATACAAAGGGAGGTCTAAAATTGTATTAAATCAAATCTTAGAGGCTTAGCTTAACATCAAAATAGTTGACATAATTCTTGATAAGTCTTTAGATGTGGGCAGAGTGATTCATAATAAGCAACAGGTTTGGAGCTTGTATTCAGCTTACAAATGACTTCAAGGTACAGTCCCATATAGAGCACATTACAGTTAACCTCCAGGTAAAAAAGGCATGAAGTCTTATTATTCAAAATCGTGTCCAACAGCAAACATGGCAGTTGTCATCTCATCAAGCAAAAAGGAAGATTGGTTCAGCACACAGAATCTCCCTTTCCTAATCAGTAGAAATATATGCTTAAATTTCCATTCACTTTTCCATTCTGGGAAAGGATGCTCTAGTTGCATTAATTCTGGCAGAGAAGCCTGGCAGCTGAAAGACAAGCTGCAAAATATTAGTCAGGCATTTTCATTTTTGGAGGAATAAGACCCCTTTGCCATTTCCATTCAGCCCTCAGAACAAGAAGCCAATCCCAATCATGCAGCCAGGCTAACAATGGTGAGGATTTGTCCCTCAACCTCTAGAAACAGAGGTTAGGGTAGAAGCATAAAAACATTCTTGCTTTTTGCACAGCCATGGCATATAATCTTTAAAAACAATCAATAAGTCACAGTTGGCTGGAGTCAATGTGAGGCCTCCATCATTGGCACTTTGCTTGGAGGTCCCTTCCAACCCAAGTCCTTCTACAGTTCCATGAAGTCAGAGACAAAAAAGATGTGCTGGAAGACCAGCCAAATTTCTAACAGTTTATAAAGAAAAAAACCCAACTGATTACAAAGAAACCAAGAAAAAGTTTTCACAGATCAAAATGAAATTGTATCTCTTAACAGTATGAATATCAATAGTCAGAATATCCTCAGAGAAGAAAAAAAAAAAAAAAGCAAACCTATGGAACAACAAGGCTACTTGCATTGCTTTCTGCAAAACTTCTAATGAAATTAAACACAGAACTCCACAAGCAAAACTCCCCCTTCTTTGACCATATTGGAGATGGAACTTGGTTAAATGCAAGCATGCACACACTAATCTGAAACATCTCTGCACAATTAGAAAAAAACTGTAGAGTAAAAGTCAATCTGGAAAGGAATTATAGTTAAAGCAATGTATATTGCAGGGAAAAAAAATAGCATTGTACCTGGTACTAATTGCAGTTGGATGAAGAGTCTAGAAACAGGAGTTCCCCAAACCATAATTCCACCAAAAAAATAAACCTGTCAAAATATATTTTTCCATACTATACGTTATGTTACACACTATGATGAAAAGTACCCAAGCCCAACTCCAAACAAAACTTTCCATGGCAAGGTGGGGAAAAAGTAATCTGTAGTTTGAAATTTGTTCTTGATTACACAGATATTCCGGAGGTTCACTACACTTGTAATTACAATTCAGGTTGGTAACCTCAGTTTGTGGAAAAGAATCTGCAACTAAGTGTATTGTTATTATTCCAGAGGTTTTTAGGTTTAAAAGAGATGAAATTAATTCCTACTACCTGGAGACAAAAAATGCAATAAAAAGAAAAAAAAATCAAGCAAAAAAGCTAAAATAAGAGAATGCTCAGAAAAACATCAAAACATACACCTTTTTTGTTATTGCCTATGTTGAATATGAATTACACAGTTACATTAATTTTATGTATTTAAGAGATCTTCCTAAAACAGAATGAACTAATAAGGGGGGGAAACAGCAAGAGAGTGAGTTCCACTTCATCAGCCTAACCTGAGATATTATTTTTATCTGCTCTCCCTTCTTGAGAGTTGCTGGGAACAGGCCTGGTTTGTGCCCAAAGTGTCAAAGACCCCTAACAGGTTCTTTGGTAACTAAGAAGAGCAAGAACACATTGAAAGGGCAACCCAGTCATCTTCCCTGCTGGGGATGCAGCTGAAGGCTGATATAAAACTACTTTGGCCCCACTTCACCTGAGCAGCACAGAACAATGTATTCCATGTATTGGACTCACAGAAAAACAAAATCAACAGCAAAAAAAGGTAAGCAGGAGGGAAGGTACAGAAAGAATAGTGGGGAGGAAAATTAAAGAATTACTTATTCAAACCCATAAAGTTCAGGAAGGGACTTGAGAAGAAAAAAGGCTTGTTGAAATTTAGGCTTAATTGGTTTGGGGTTTTAAATTGAATGTGCTTCACATGAGACACAAGAAATTTCCCTGCCTAAGCAGTAAAATAAACTCAAGTAATGGGGCAGTTTCTTTGCTTACAAAGACTGAGCAGTGTTTTTTTCCCCAGAAAGGTTCTTCACAGGCTTGCTTTCAGAGCCAGCTTGCAAGGACCTTCCTGCTATCCTTTGATCTCTGTTGTTAAATATTCTCACCCATGAGCTGAATAACAGGGGGACTGGCCCACAGGAAAACTCAGCAAGTTTAACAAGGACATAAGGGAACTCCTGCACCTGGAAGAAAATAACTCCAGTCAGCAGCAAAGCCTGGGGACTGACAAGCTGAAAAGTGGCTGAGCAGTAAAGGCAACTTACATTATTTACATCATAGCAAGTGCCTCTTCCACCTACTATCAGTGAAAAAGCAGAGCTACTTCACACAGTGGCCTCAACTTTTCATTCAATTTCCCAGGCTAAAAATAAGTTGCAGTAATCTCATATGGTGTCAGAGAGAAAATGAATATCAGAAAGAAAATCTGTCACAATACAGAATAGAAGTGACTAGAGCAATTCATACCCTTGATTTTCTTCCTCTCTTGAATTCCAAGGCTGGTCATCTGAGCAAGTCAGAAAGGGGGACAAAAAGCAACAACCCAAGAAGAACAACGACAAAAAAATCCAATGATTCATGATGACCACAGAGATGGTGAACAAGATGCGAATGAAACATTCATCAGATGCCAAGCAGCAGACATGCCACAGACTTACTTCAAAACAGGATCTTATCCCACTTTTTTTTGCTGAAACCATCACTTTAATAACTCATTATTTCTATTAGACATTCCTCTATACCTGGTTTTTACTTTTTCATCTCAGAATGTTCAATCAAGATTGATATTGAGAGATAAGACCAGGCTGACCAGTTTGAAGTTCATAAGTTCTGCTAGGTTTCAGTAGAAACATTATACAAATTTATACACATATCACACTGAATTTTGCATGCTAGACAGATTGAGCTTCTGTTCTGCAAGTCTTCCAAAAAGCAGAACTAAGATCAAAGTAGAAAGTGCCCAGTTTCCTGTTCACTTTGTAGTAGGTTTGCATTTTCAAACACAGCGCATAATCATAAGTGAAAAAAAGGATGGAGTCAGCCAGAGTTACTTTTGTAAAACAGCAATTTATACACAGAATTTCCACTATAAGCAGAAAGGTGAAAAAATAGAAAGGGGTGGGGGGGAGGGACAGGGTCTCCTTATTTTTGAAGAATAAAAAAATAAAGGAAAAATAGAAAAAGGTAAAGCAGATGACTTCTAGAATTCATCTCTATGAGATTTTAGGGCAACTATGCTTGTCTTTATGAAATCCTATCAAAAGAAAACAGACTTGGAAGTGCTGGGAAGCCACAGACAAAACAAATGGCTAAAACGCAGAGCACAGGTTCAAGTTCTTGCAATTAAAACTGATTTTAACTGCTCCCCACTCTTAGTACGTGTGCTTTCCAATTGTTTACAAGCCTAGTAATTTGAAGCTTGGACACTATCTACATCTGAATGAGCTCATCTGCCAGGATGAGCCAGCACAGCTCCAATAAAGTACTAGAGCCAAATGAGTTTGGAGCCACTGGGGACTTCACCTCATGCTGTGACAATCAGGAAAATATGTGTTTTTCCCCAATTACCTTTAGATACTTGACCATGCCCCCCTTATGAATACTTTTCCAGAACTGGTTGGTGATGTTTTTTGTTCGGGTTGAGGCTGCAGCAGGGCTTGGCAAAACCCCCAGCCCCAGACAGGCTTTGGCCAGTGGGGAATGTTGGCATGGCAGAGGGATGTGCCCCACCTTCCCTGGCAGCAGGGCAGGGAGCAGTTTGCCCACAGGCTTTGCAGGTGCCAGAGGAGGAGAGCAGAGAGCTGACAGCTTCTGTCAGGCATCACTGGCCATTCCCTTCCTCTCCCTCCGTGGCCAGTGGCTGCCTGGCATTTCGTGCCCCATGTGCAGCTCCAGGAAGCAGAGGTGGGGAAAAAAGGGAAGGAACAAGTTGATTTTGTGTAGCATAGTCACTCTAATCAGCCAAGCCTGAAGGATGAGGACCTGGCATTCCCATTTCCAGTTCCCCTCCCATGCAGTTAACAGGGAGCAATCAGCCCCCAGTGCAACCTGCTGCAGATTCAGCTCCCAGGGCTCAAGAGGCAGACATCTGACCATAAGCTCATCTTGTCTGGAGCATCAGCCACAGAATTCACAAATTTCCCCTGAGTAAACCCAGCAGGTTTATTCCTTTTATCATAGGGCTTTGCAGCTTCTCAGTCAGACTCTCATCTTTAACTTAGGTACAGAAAAACAACATTTTTCCTTTTTTGGCAAAATACAGTCCATCTGAAACTTATAAAAGCAGTCACACACATTAATAACACTAAAGCAGATGCAAGTCTTGGACACCTTTTGTATGACTCCTAAGAACACAAGTTACTTGCAGGTGAAGACAGGATTTCCTAGCACTATCCATCCAGTTGTCAGGCAGCACTACTGGCTCTCCTCAGAAGTCTCATCCCTTTCAGCTTACTTATATTTCATTTCATATATATTGGGCCAAGCCACATTATTTTAATATTATTTAATATTATCAAATATAATATAATATTATTATTATATTATAATATTAATATTATTTAATATTATTTTAAGCTTCAATCACCCATGCCCATTTTTATTCACACAGCTGAACAGTTCTTTCAACAAAATAAAGGCTTGCAGGCTGAGACACAGGCTGAATGTTTAAGAACCAGAACCAAGGTGGGAAAAGCCCTAAAAGCAGCTGAGGAAGCACAGCAATCTCCTCGCTGTGTGCTCAGAACAGGAGTTAATAGAAAAGAGCCAGAAATGCTCCCCAAGCACCACAGCTATGAGAGAGTGCTTAAGGCAGTGGAAAACTGATGCCCCTGGGCAGGAGGTGCTGCACAAACTGCACCTGTGCAGCCCTGCTGGAATCACAGGGGGCCAAGTTCCACCAGGCAAACACTTCTGTGCTCTGTGTCCTTCCCAGTCCTCAGAGACCCTGCTTCCAGGACCCAAGTCCTGGATTTTGGCTGCTCTTGCCTCAGGCCTGTTTATCTCTGCTCCCTCTCTCAACTAGGCATTCGGACCAACTCCTTTCTCAGTAATGGGACTTCTGAGAGCTTGCTTTCAAACAACTAATAGCATTCAAAACAAGGCTTCCTGATTTGTTTCTTTGGTACAGTATTCCCTGTTCAGCTCCTGCCAAAGCTCCCCTCCCAAGGCAGGCAAAAGTTTCTTCCAAGCCATCTTCCCCCCACATATTAATTAAGCATTACTCCCAGGTCTTGCAGCAGGCTTGCTTTGCTCTGACCACAAGGTAATTGTAGACAGATTTTCAGCCAAGCCTCATTGCTGGCTTAGGTTTTTTCCCCCCTCCACTCAGGGAGTTCAAATTCACAGAGGCTGTGCTGTGCCTACTACATTATAATACATGCAATACACCAAAAATATTCTGCTAAAACTTCAGCAACATCAACATATATAATTAGGAAACCCTCCTATTACCATGTTGTAGAATCAGCAAACAACATGTAATCCAAGGATTTTGGTTTTTTGTCTGGTCGTTTTTGCCCGCTAGGTGTTGCAATTAATTATACTAGTGCTTTTTGTTTTGCAAGTATTATGATAGTTAATGATGATTAGTGTAGATAATTTTGTTAGGTTGCTGTTTTCTAGCTTAGGGGTATCACTTTAGAATGAAAGTGTTGATTGTTTCTTATCTAACTTTGAAAATGAGATTAGATGTTTCTTGTACTGTCAAACTATGCATATTTATATGGTAATTTAAAATCTGATAATCTATGAGTGGCATAGGATTGTGCAATAAAGCAATCACAGCAGTCGACACTTCAGAGAGAATTAAATTGAGTCTTGCTTTAAAAGAGACAAAAAATATATATATACACCACTACATGCAGGGGACCAAAGCACTGGGGGAAGCACTTAGGGTGAGAGAATCATTACTTAACTTACAAGCAGTGCCCTCATTTTCTCTGCATGACTGGACAGGTGCATCCATTATGTGTTATTTCAGGAGGAAGAATAAAGGAAATAAATGGCCAAATACCAGGAGCTGCCTAGAATGAGACTGACTCACTGAAGATTTCTGTGATGGGACTTGGATTACAGGCTTCTCCTAATGCAGCTTTCCCTACGTGCTTTTGCAGAGACATGGATGGGAGAATAATAAGGCAGGAGTGACCCCAATCCAGTGCATGCAGCTTCTTCTAGAGGAAATTTAAATTCTCCTCACAGGTGGGGCAAAGAAAAAGCAACCCTTTTGCCTTCAGATTTAAAGGCAGCTTCTAAACCAACACTGGAAATTGAATTATGCATAAGAACCTTGCACATGAATACTCTTTTCAGTATCTATGAGAGAAACAAGAAGTGAAACAGATGCTTTTAGGAAAAGATGATGCTGCTGGGGACTGTTAGGGAGGGAGGCACATGATTTTGCAGGATGGGAGGCTGCCTGCTGCTTTTCTTCTTACAAGAAGTCACCCACATTCCCAGGCTTGTGACTCAGGGCTGTTGTGCTGAAGCTGAAAAGTGGTAGGACAGAAGAGACCAAAAGTACAGTCCAGAATGTGCTAGGAGAAATGTCTGTTTGAAATGGCTCATGGCAAACAGCATCCTGGAGCCTCCAAGGGCTATAGCTGCTCTCAACAAACCAGGGCAGTGCAGTGACACCAGGCCACCTTCCTCTCCCAGGGAAGGACATGATCTCATTTTTAGCATGAAAAGGAAACACAGATACTTAATCCACTGTTCATTTAAGAGCAGCTGAGTCTCAGCCTGAAAAGAAGAGCTGTGATCTACTTGTTTTAGTTATGCAATCCATATTTTATGACTGAATTGTGATCAAACACTGTTATAACTATTGTTCTTGAAGATTTTACATCTGAATAATAGACACTGCTGTATCATGAAACAGCTGAGCCACAACACAAGACACATCCCTTTTCTGGCTGCACAGCATGAGTGGCTATCTGAAACAAGGAGGATACAAGCCTTGGATCAAAGATCATGGTGGAGATAGCTTTTCGTGGAATATTATCATTCTGAGTTAACAAGCCAAGAATGGGGACCAAGAGAATTCACTTTTGCTTTTAGAAGAAAATTTTATAGCATTTCCCACTCTACTTTTCACTCCTAAAGTCTTATGCATGTCTTGAATAATTTGGAAATGACCTGGAAAACGTAGCTGAGCTACGGAGTGCTCCAAGAGTTCTCTATTTGTTTTAACTTAAACAAAAATTAATATAGTATCATAAATGTGTCAAGAGAGAAATTAAGAAAAAAATTGACTTTTCTCAGCCTGAAAAAGCAGTGCTGCTATCCTCAGTTAACACTGTTGAGGTATGAAAGCTTCTCCTTAACAGCAAATGCTAACAATGTTTTATCAGAGCAAGCACTACCTCTAACAGCTCAGATCTGCCAGTGAGAGACTGATGAGCAAAAAAAATTCCCTTTTGACTTCTCCTACACTCTACATCCTCTTGGGTTAGGCTACTGGCACAACTATTTCTGCTTCTCTAATATCCTTATCTTTACTCTGCTTTCTTCCTCTAGCCACCTCTTGCTCTGCCCCTCCCCATGGTCCATATCTGCTGCTCACTGCAGTGAAACCAGCCTCCCTCCAAAATCCACACCGGTAACAACAGCCCCTCCCCAGAATACAAAGTAAGGAGTGAGCAAAGTAAAAACAATATACTCCCTCATAGTCCCAAATAAGTCGCAAGCATCCAAAAAATAAAAGACTTCTAGCAGAAACCCCAGAGTAAAGAAGTAAATGCTACCCAGAAAGGGATAAGCCTGAACTCTTAAATCACTTAATGCCTTCCCTGAAGTCAGATCTACTGTGGACCAGAGAAGTTAAATCTAGTCTGCTCCAAGGGATGAAGGGGCACTACAGGCAGGACTCAACTTCCTATCCTGCCCTTTCATCTTCAGCAATCCTTGTTTCTCATCTGACACATCTGTGCTATAGACTGCAGTGACTTTAATACCAGAGATTAATGGAGGATTTTTCATTGTCAAACCCACAGCAATGAACAATTCTAACCATTTCTGGAAAATCTTTTTCTATCCCCCACCATGCCCATCAAACTACCTTAGCAGTATTGGTTAAACAAAGCTGCACAAACCCAGTATAAATCAGCTGGTTTGCTCTAATCGGGCTTGTAACTCTTCAACATTATTGTTAAACTCTGTAACATTATTATTAACATACTGCTCTAACTCAGCCAAGCAGCAAGTACTATCTGTTAGCAAAAAGACATTATTTGTGAGGTGCTTCTGGAACATCTCTGCAAACCAAGAGCAAAAACAGTTGCCTCCCTTCTTTTGGCAAGCAAACAGCCAGGCAAGATCCTTAGCCTAACCAAGGAGTGTATACTAACACCACATGCTCAAGAATATTCATAATCATGCAAATATCTTTGACCCATTGACTGAGTCTCTGCAAGTGAACAATTAGTTTCTCCTCTATAAATTTTAATAAGCATAGGGCAACTCATCTATGCTGTAGTTGTTAGCTTTCTCCTCATCTCATTATAACAGAAGAACCCATTTGGCATTTGTCAGCTTTCTCTGTATGTCTTCAGAAGAGAATTGTTCTTGGTATTCAGCAGCTTCCTTTTTTAATACATTGTCATGAAAAAAAGCCTGCATTCATTGCTTCTCACATTTCTCCACAGGACTTGAGAAGAGAAAGTTTTGTTTGTCAGATGTCATACTTCAGGATATTTTTCATAAGCAAATCACTCACCATTCATCAGCTTTATGTGGTTCCACTAAAAAAGGAAGTGCTTGCTCCACTTTTTAACACACAGATCCAACCTCATCCAAGGATGAGGAACTCTAGATGCACAAACTCATAACCAATTAGCATTATGGGGAGATCTTCTGTACTTTGAAAGAAATTTTGTGTAAGTAGCTAGGGAAAACTTCCCTGTGGTTATTAATAAGAGTGGGTAATTAAGATTATTAATCTTACTGTCTTTTTCCCTTTTAATTCACAGCAATTTACTTAGTAATAAATAACTCTGATCTTTTGGACAATTCTTCCAGCCTTGAAAAACTTATTCCTTTTCAGAAAGACAGTTAAGTGTGCAAAGTGCATTCTCTACAGCCACTACAAACCACAAGTAGCAGTGGGGAAAAAAACCTTATTTGAGAATTTGCATCAAAGGCAGCTGAAGAAATTTATACTGCACCTGCCACAGATCAGCAGAACCTCCTCACTGCCCTCACATGCACACTTCTGATCCCAGGTTAGACAAAAATGACTGATAACAGGGTAAAAAAGAGGAATTCCCTGATTTTGTAGGTGTAGGGTATTATCTGACACAAATACACTATACTATCCTTCAGGTCTACAAGAGGCATGGGGTTCCTGGTGTTATGACAGTGACTGCCAAAGAGCCCTGCTGCCAGTTTTCCAAGAGGCTTACCACTGGCTTGGCTCATGTATCTACAGGAATATTGCAAAAGCCAAAGGCAAAACTCCTTTTGCCATCTTCTTTTAGCAAATGATCTGATTTGCTATTTTTGTTTTCCCACAAAATCCTTGCTCATCTGTAGTGCTCAGCACCTTTCAGAAGCACACAAAGCACTGTCTGTCACAGCCAGCTGTTTCCTTCCTGCACCCTCCCCAGAGAGCCCTGAATGGGATTTCATTAGCTAGCTCCACATGCAATAGGCCAGGTGTTGGAGAGTGCATGGCAGCAGACACTAAGTGCTTTACTCAGTGATGTAGAGAAACAGTAAAAATTCTACAATAATGTAGATTTCTGAATAGAAAGGTATGGCTGATATACAACACAGCAGGGTTGGGGGGTGGCACAAAGTGACACACAGCTGTGGCTCCATCTTTCCCTAAAAAAGGGCCAGGAAACAAATTTGGGCTCAGGACTCTGATCATCCAGACTGGCTCTTGCCTGTCTGGTTTGGGTATTTCAACTATACACATCCACCATGTTAGCCAAGCACATCCAGGGATGGAGCTCACGCCAGCATTCCACAGGACTTGGATCCTTTCTCTACACAGTTATTTATTAGTGAGAAGGTTCATGACAAAGAAAACCAATTTTCCAGATTCCTACAAAAGGATGTGATGGGAGATGTTTCAGACAGAGAAAGCCACACAAGCTATTTCATAGCAAAGCAGTCCTGGGGACCCAGAGGAATTCCAGATCCAAGGACCACCTAAGCAGAGATTTGGCTAATCTGCTCATGCAGTCTGGCCATGAAATTGGGGATGCCACACAGCCCTGGGGTGAGGGACCAGTCCTTCCTGGACTGTAGGTGCAGATTGCACACATACACCACCAGAGTGGATGATAATTGTTCACTGTAGATGTGCTTGGTGCTTTGCTGATACCATTTCCAATGTTTTACACTCTGAAAAGCATAAGGAGTTTTGAAACACATTCCAAACAGGCCCAAGGAAGTCTAATTTTCCTTCGAAGGAGTTGTGAATTTATACTCTGGCTCATTCTTAACAGACCATTTTTGACCCAATGGTCCATGATGGCTCCTTCAAATTGAGCTACAGTCTACCAGTCAACTTCTGTTTAATTCACAGATCACCAGTGCAATGGAATTTAACAGCTGCTCAGGAGCTATTATAGTCCTTCATATCAACCTGATTGTCAAAGGCATAAAACAAATGTCAAAAATCTTCAAGAATAATTTTAATTGATATTTACTGTCCATACACAAGTCATAAGCCTTTCTGCCCTAACTTTTTCTCCAAAGGGTAAAGCCAAAATACCTTATGACCAGGGAATTAGAGCTGCCAGAACAAATTGGTCAACACAGTAAACATCAGAAATATTCTTAAGCTGTAGGAACTTAACGGCACATTTACTCAATAAATCCTTGTTCTTCTTCCCATTCCTATAAAATAATACTAGCTAAACTTCAAAAAGAAGTTTAAAAGGGAATTTTTTTTAAATTAAGACTTTGCATCTGGCTTACTGTGGGTTTTTTGTGCACTTAAAATACGAACCTCAAAACATCATGAATATATGAAGCCTCAAAAATTAAAAAAAAAATGGTTACACAGAGGAACAATCTTTATAAGGCAAAAAAAAAGTTTGAGGCCAGATATGTCTTTCAAAGCATGAAATATAAACACATACATAAACTAATTACCAGGAAAGTGAAAGCCCTGATCAGCCAATTGGACATAATAAAACCCCAAACTCAAATGGTAGGCATGAAACTCAGCTTTGAAAAAAATCATCTAAAACATTAGTCTCCATTTTCTTTACTAAAAAGAGGTCAGGCAAGAGAGAGGGACAGAGGCATTAGGCCAGTCACTAAAACATTGAAAGGGTTCCACACCTTTTCCAAGAAAAAAAACCCTAAAACTTGGAGACAAATGGAAGAAACTACAAATAACCAAGTCTTCTGTAAGTTCAGGGATGAACTCATTTGTGAGCAAGGGGAAGACCATCTGTGCTCTTTAGCAGAGGGAGAGGAAGATGATGAATAATTTGTCTCTTTGAATAATTTCTCAGTAGAGTTCAATACATTGTATAATACACCTCAAAGAGCAAACAGCTGCTGACCACAAGCCTCAGTACTTCCACTTCCAGGAAACATTTTCACACAGAGTGATAAGGTTCTTTTTTTTTTTTCCTCTTGTCCCAAAGGATTTTGGAAGTGTGTGAAAACTAATTAGAAAAGAAGAGCAATTACTAAAGCAGCATTCAGGTGAAAGGTAAGCACCCATTTTCATTCCCTCAGGCAGAGGATGATAGTACATTCTAAATTACTAAAAAATAGTAAGTGATACCCTCCACCTCCTCCAGTAGATGCCTGTTAAAGAGCAGCCTTAGTCCAGAGCCATAAAGTAAAGGTTCTAGGAAATGAAACTTGGTGGTTTGTATTCAAACCATCACTTTTGCTCCATGTGTTGTAGGTGGGCTGATCACATCCTCTGAGATCCCCATTTGCTAATAAAAGGCAGCTGGATGTCCAGCATGACAGTTTTAAGTGGCTGTAAAATTCACACCTCACTCTGCAATGTGAAAGAAGGCAACCCTGCCTGTGCACCCATCTGGGCACCCACCATGGAATCCTAGACAGTTCAGGAGAGAATATGCTTAATTCTCAGGTATATCAGTTATTTGTTTGGTTTAGCCCTCATTTTCTTTGTGAGCAAAAAGGAGTAATTAATGGGACACAGCATCCCTTGTAGAGAAACTGAAGGCTACTTAGGTAGCAAGGCAAATTTATTAGGAGGGGAATGCAAACTCAGAATTCTCCGAGAGGAGAACTTAGTCTCAAAAGAATAAAATTTAAATAAATCAAAAGCAAAGAATGGAAAGGGGAAATTTTACAGATTAGCAAGGCAACCTATAGGAAGGCATTATATGCATATTTATACAAATAAATAACTGCTACATTGAAATAAAAATAAATTCTTAAAACCAATGCTTTTTCTGGTTTCAAGGTCAGAGTAGATTTTCCCTCGCATTCAGAGGCAAAACTAGGATGACACATTTAAAGCCATTTAGGACTAGGAAAGAACATCAACCCACTTAAAAACATGTCACCAAAAAGCAGCCAAATATTAACTATTTAAAAATTGGTGTATTGCCATAAAAACGTTTTCAAAGTGTTTGTTCAAGTAGTTCAATTGCCACTCATACATGCCACAAAATTTTGAACTACATTAATTGTCCTGTTCCCTTTTAAAAGGTGAGAAAGGGGGAAGTTCTACACACCAACTTTTTCCTCTGTTGTGTTGTTACACACAATTTAGGAGGAAAGAGAATCCTGCTTAAAATCTTTTGAGTGCTCTTCAAGCTTATTCCTATAAAAAACTTTACCAATATCAAACACTGCTCAGAAATAGAGATCTTCTGAAATGCAGAAGTGCATGAAGCAGATTGATCTTTCCAGTGTCAAATCACAAGCAGAAATAAATAAGAAATAAAACAACAGCTGAAGACTGAGTAAAAACTCAGCATTGGCACACCTGTGCAGAGGTGGATTGAAGCACTGAGCACCAGGTTGCTATTAAATCAGAATAATCAGTGCGAGACACTTGCAGAAATCACTGTAAGAAAGCTGCAATGTGTTTTTTGCTTTCAACTCTGAAATGTGGGTCTTCAAAAGTAACTGAGCTCTTACTTTTTGGGTTGATAGTATTTTGAGAGAGGAACCTTTGTATCCCTACAGAATTAACAGGACCTTCTCATTGTCCCATGTTTACATTCTATTTCCCCCTCAAGGAGCACCTGCCTGGGCAGAATTGAGGGGTTTTGTGCCAGCTGTTTGTTCCACACTGGCCACTACACTTGTCAGGCAGGAAGCAGCCTTGATTAAGCTATTTGTATTCCTAAGAGGTTTCCTGCTGCCTGGGCTCACTCTGCAGTTCTCTAACCCTGACCAAGAGCAGCTGAACAAGTGACAATAGTTCTGGCTCTTTTATGCTATTAAGACATAATGTCTGTCCCAGGAGCACAGGACACCAGCACACATTTCAGTGGTGAAGCCAAATTTTTGCTGCTCTTTTCATCACACCAGGGCACCAGAAAGAGCCAAGCAGGTTCACAGGGACAGCTCTGGTGCACAATCAGAAATCCTCAGCATGGCTTTGAATCCTAAACTTCCACAGGTCACATGGGTCTGCTGGTCCCTTTCAAATCACTCTTGGCTTTCTGAGGTGCCTCCCTGAAGTAATTATGTCGAGATGGACACAACTGCCACCATCACCAGTTCTTTATTAAAAACTTTTTGCACCTTCTCCCAGGCAACTCTGACTCCTTTTCTTACAGGTATCCTTCTCTCTTTCTCGCTGCAAGTTTCCTTCTTCCTTCTGCATGACTGGCTAACCCCAACCTGTCCCTTACTCATTCATCTAACCCTGTCTGGCCCTCACAAGGCATCTTCTTACCTTGTCTGTGCCTTGCACAGCCACATGTCCCTTCCTCCCCACAGCACAGCCAGCAGACTCCATCCCAAACTGCAGCAAACCCTGGGTCTCAAGCTCCAACTTCAAGTAACTCCTGACCAGCTACTCCATTCTTTTATAACTCCCATCCTCATTGGGCAGGCAAGGCTGTCCCCACCTCTCAGCAATCAGTACAGCTGTAAGTCATGGAGGAAAATTGCCTTCTGCACTATCCTTACAAACTATCTTCTCACTCCTCCCATCTAAAAATATTTCATTAGGGTTTTACACCATGAATCCGTATGCAAATGCATAAAACTTGCTGGAGGAGACAAAGCATCAGAAAAAATAAGTTTCTCTCTGAACAAATGGAGAGAGGGCCAGGCATAACGAGACAGTGTTTGCACAGCTGCCTAGGACTGACTGTGGTTTCTAAGGCTGACTCTCCAGAATCCCATCTTTCTCTGACTCTTCAGGGCTCCCTGTCCAGCTCAACCAGGTTAAAAATACTTCTGGCTCACCCTATTTCTGTTTTCTGCATCATTGTGGGTAACAAGTGCAACTAATGAAGGGTCTTTTTAAGTAAAGAAGCAAGCAAAAAACTTCTCAGTGTTCTGATACAAAAACCTAATACAAATGTTATTTTCTCTCTTTAATCAGTTCAGAGGTCCACACTGAATTTAAATTTAATCAGAAAAACAAGCAAATATAGTTATTTAATGAAGAAGATGAGTAAGCACATGACACTTCTATGCAGTCCTGTGTTTAACTATTTTGAAAATACAAATCGAAAATAACTTCCAAAATTACTAAGAATAACTAGACTAACTAAGGAATTACTTTTTCCTTAGTCATTTCCTTCTTGAACAGGGAAAGTAATGAACAAATATTATTTAAACTCCAAATACATTCAGGACAATAGATTCTGTAACCCATTTAAGGAAACTCTGAGGCAGAGAGCAGGATTTAGCAACTGCTAACAATTAAAACCATATTTTTAAGCTTCCCTGCAATACTTCTCAGAAGAATTTTCAAATATGCCATTAAACTCATTATTTCTTAAACATTACAGATATTAGCATCATCATAATACCACCGTTCATACATCTTCCTTTTTTCTGTCTATTCCTCTTCTAAACTTGCTGTCCTCTTCAAAGCAAAGTTCTTTTACTTAAAAAAACCACCCTTCTCCCCTGCCAGCAAAGCACTCTCATTTTCTTCCTTCAAATCTCTCCATATAACCTACATTTCACTGAGATTGACAGTACTGCTCTAAATGCTGTCAGTATCACACCCTATCTTACAATTTTACTCTTATCCTGTGTATCATATTCTTCTTAAATCAGATTCTAAATTGCTTGGGGCTTAAAGTCGCCTTTCTACTTTTCTTTATCTTAAATCATTCCAAAGGGCCAAGCTCTTCCCACCCTGACTGGCTAATTTGCAGGAGCTTTGTGGCAGCAGAAATAAAGCCAACGCTACTCTACCCATGAGCTAGGAGCCAGCTGAGCACATTTCATTGCAGTTCTCCATGTTCTCCACATCAATGGACTGGATCACTGACACAAAAACAGGCTACCTGGCATTTGGAATGTACATCAAGGTCAGCTGGTGCTGCTCATTTTCAGGAATGTCTTGTCAGAGCTGTGAATCCATTTTAGTTCATTTCGATTTTCATAAGCTAACATTTAAAAAAATAAAAAACAGGTGACTTAATTATGATTTTTCATATTACGTCCTTAAAATTATACAATGAGCTGAAAAGTAGAAATGATAATCATGAAATCCCACCAGCAAAGCATCTAGGTGAGGCGAGTGAACTGATATTGCAGAAAACAAGATACTCTCTGATAAATTGAGGGTGCACATTAATATTACTATTATATTACTCTGCAGCAGCAGAGTATAGCAAGGACTACAGATTCAATTCTCTAAATATAACATGAATGTAATCAGAAAAAAATCCACCTTCATGTTAAAATGTGATAAAATGTTAAGCTTTTTAATAAAGGAGAAAAGCATTTTTTTCATGATAATTATATGGATTTAATGGAAATTCTCCCTGTCAAAAATATTAAACCCAACTCACCCTAGGAGTCCTGACCATCAAAAACATACATCTTTCTCTACTCCTGAAGTAGCAGCATATACCAGTGAGCTTTTTAATTGACTATTTAAAAAATACATAAAGCCTTCATAAACATAAAATGAGCCAATTTAAAACATTGATGGTCTTTGTACTGAAGCGCTGATGAGATAAAAAGCACATCTGAATTACAGACGGCACCAGCTTTTGGAAAAGGTACATCTAAGAAATTATTAAAATAATTTTTGCTCAGTGATTTTCTAAGCCAAGGAGAGAAAAGCCATTTTACACAAGCATAAGCCAAGGTATCACAGGGGCCTTGGTCTGCTTTTGTAGCTGGGCCATGGGAGCAAGAGCAGCTGTTGAACACTGCAGTGTTACCATAACATGAGACACTCAGGCTCATTGCAAGTGGCAATAGCAATGTGGCTCCCAAAATACCCTACTGGGGGATGGCAGAGGCCTTGGTGCATGGGTGGAGCTCCTTTCTTTGGTCTGTTCTTAACCCAGGGCCTCCCACAGGGACAGGACACCAAAGCCTCCTCAGTTCTGCTAGGCTGATATCTAACCCTGGCAGGATCCCAGGCCGGAGAGGTGAGGATTGCATGGCACTGGGGTGACAGGTCAAATGGGAATCAAATCTGCTTTTTAGTTTTCATAAATTGGAACTGACAGCAAAGAATCCATTGTTCGGCATCAAGGGAAAAACGCACATCTAAGTACAAATTAAAAAATGCAGACCATAATTTATTTCAGTTGAAAGACATATCAGAGGTGATAAAAAAGAAATATAATGGAGGCTTGCTGTTAGAGAGAGAGTAGCTGGAATGCTGTGCCCAGCAGTGAGCAGGAATGCCTCAAAGCAATTGGGCACTGCAGCGTCCCATTGCCAGACAAGCTGGGCATGCACAGCCCACTTTCTGCTCTGTGCCCAGCTCAGACTCACAGGAGATTTACAGCCCTGACCCTCAAGAACTGCAAGCTCTGAATCCCAAATTTGTCCACAGCCAAACGCCAACACAGATTATCAGCCCTGCTGTGGCTGAGTGTGCACTGGAAAGGGAGATCTTGGAAGTTGGTCCAAAAAGGCAAACCTGTTACTCTTTTCCTACAGACATAAAGAATGCCTTAAGTGTCCAGAGCATGGATCAGTGTCTGAAGCTCGATATGGCTTCCTGATTATTTTGCTTTCCTGTACTCATTTACTTTTCTTAATCACATACTTCAAGCAAAGCTTCACTCCTACAGCTTGGAGGTTTCAGCTCCTTGCTGTATTGGAGAGTTATGAAGCTGCTAAGACATTTTAATAGAAATACTGTAGCACAGCAGCAAGAAAAAAGGTAATCAAGAAGCTTTTTATCTGAGATTAAAAGTTACTGATCCTAGAAGTGAAAGTAAGCCAAGAAAGTTACTCTTAAACATTCTCTTTGATCTGCATATGAATTCTTCATTTAATTTGCTTAAGCTTGGAAAAGGTGGACAAGGAAGAGAAGTTTTCATGAGAAAAATGGTTTCAAAGCAAACCAACTTCTTCTGAGACTTCTGAGAAGGCATTAGCTCATATACTATAAATCAATATTCTAGACCCACAGTTCAGCATAAAGTAAGTAAAAAAATATTAAACTTAAATTATCACATTGTACAGATGTGTCTTACTATAAATGAAAACCTTCTGAATAAGATAACAAATTTAGACCTTATTACACTCAACATTTGCTGTGTATTTACTGCTTTTGGGACAAACAGGTAATGGATGTGAGATGTAGAACAATAACAACGTGGACTCCTTGAGAGATACTGAAAAATGCAGTATAATAAAGCTGCATAGTGCATAATGCTGTCCACAGGATTTTCAATGCCACATTGAGACAGCAGCTCCACAAACAGTCTGCAGGTCAGAGGATTTGGATGTCTGCTTAGGAAGGCACTGGGGTGACCCCATTTTATTGGCTGCACCCAAGCCTGTGCCACACAGCTTTGGGATTGATAAAAGGATTTAAAAATGAGGTCTCTCCAGCTTCTCCAATCTCTCACACACCTTGGCAACACCACATTTCTCACTGTCACCTCCAGCCCTGGGCACAGGTCTGTAGTAATTACATTGAGATGGACATAACTGGCACCATCAGTCCTTTATTAAAAAGTTCACATGCCTTCTCTCAGGCAACTCTGACTCCTTTCCTCACAGGCAGCTCCACACAGCACTGAGTTTGTCTCTCTGCAAGTTTCCTTCTTCATGACTGGCTAACCCCAAGCTTTTCCTTACCCAGCCACCCAACCCTGTCTGTCCCTCACACAGCATCTTCTTACCTTGTCTATCCCTTGCACAGCCACATGCCCCTTCCTCCTCACAGCACAGACAGCAGACTCCATCCCAAACTGCAGCAAACCCTGGGTCTCAAGCTCCAACTTACTAATAGCCAGATAATCCACTCTTTTATAATCCCCATCCTCATTGGGCAGGCAAGGCTCTTTCCACTCCTCTAATCAGTACAGCTGTAATTCATTGAGGGAAATTGCCTTCTGCACAATCCTTACAAACTATCTTTCCAGACAGGTCAGCATCACAGGGGGGTTGGCTTTCTGCCCTTGAGACTGAGAAGTCACCACAGAGTGTTTGTGCTTTCTCCTGGCCAGTTTCCTTCAACTTGGCTGAATCCTCAGGTGGCAGAAATGAGGTGTGGTGAGCAATGGGCTACCCACAGTGTGGCAGGCCACTGACACTATCCCAAAATCTGGCACCAGCTCCCCCCAGTGCATTGCAGAAACATTGACTGCACCTCGGGTGCTCAGCTCTCTTTTACTGCACATCTTAACAGAGGAAATGACCAACCAACCAACCTGATCTTGTCAACTGTTTTGCCAAATACCACTTCCATGGCCTAATGCCAGCACAAATGCTGCTGTGAACATTAGAGAGGTATAATTTGATCCTCAAAGCCCCTTGATCCCTTTCCCTCCTTCAGCCTTGCAGATAGAGTGCATCATGAGATGCATTGTATGCAGAGGAGGCAGTAAAACCTGGTCCCATGGTCCCATTAAATGTCCCTGGGTACCTCTTGTTAGAAGAGAATAAGGACTTTTTTTGTGCTTTTTTCAGCCAGCTCTCCTCCCAGGGTGATGTACTAAGTACCTGCCAGCTGTTTTACATTTGGCAGAGGGAGTTGAATGCCTTTTTTTCTTTTTTCAATGAACAACACTACATACATGTAATCTATTAATTCAAAGACAAATAGACATTTTTTTGATGGAGAGATGTGAGTCTGTGGGGCAGAGATGGGTTAATAAATGCAAAAATGAATCTTCTAAGGATAATGTGCCACTATCAAATAGCAAAACAGCTGAAGCACTGTTCTGACATCTCCTCAGGACACATGATATTCTCTGGGAAGGGGAGAGGCTTTTGATGTCTAGCCCTACCATTTATATTTTTAGAAGGCTACACAAAAATACTCAGACACCCTGAGGTATCTAATGGTTCAACAGTCCTGTACAGTAGGTTCTGCCTCCTTTCTAAGGCGCACAAATCCATGAACCTTCACTGACCTGTTGTGTCAGAATGTTCCTGCCTGCAGCCCTTTTTTTCTGCTGTGTTAGAAAGCCTGACGAGACTGCTTATTGAATTTCTTCCTTTACACATCAAAGATCCCAGCCATGCTGTAGTGGTTTTGATTCACCAATTTCAGATTTCCCGGCCGATGCACCAATTTATGTGGTGACTTTAGCATTGGCTAAATTGCCAGTGCACCCACTAGAACTATTTATT